>CACRXP010000113.1:931893-1048111 GCA_902702965.1 Spirometra erinaceieuropaei
CAGCCACCTGCTGCCTTGACTCTGTCATGACACCGGGTCCAGGCTTGGGGGGAAGGAGAGAGTGCGTTAGATGTTATACAAGTCCTCTGTCACTTTAATCTACCCCACGCACAAGTCACCGGCATTGCTTTCCCCCTACTGTGGAGCTCACGACTGAAATCGTCGAAACCGACTGACAAACTGTCGGGGCACACGGTGGACGTGGCCGGACTCGACCGTCGGACTGCTTTCCGCTGATGTTAGTAGCATTTTATTTGACTTTCCACTTCAGAGTATATCGTATTTTGGTTTGGTCCTGCAATTGCTGCCGGTAATATTTTTTACTTTTCTGCTTTTGGCAATCCTGTTTATTTCTCACCAAATTTATGTATACATAGAGACCTAAATGGTATATTTCAATGAACATGAAACGGGCAGTTTTCATCTCCGCTGACCACTCTATTGGACACATTCCGCGTATCGGGCAAATATTGCAAGTAGTAAACCTGGCGTTTTATATTAAAACTAGCAACGGACTGCGACCAACTCAGAAACCGTCCGAATATACCATGAAACCGAACTACATAAGTTTAAAGGATCTGAAAATATTACTGGGTTGAGACGCTAAATGCCATCGAATTTAATCGCGATTAGGTGTTTTCTAAATGCAAATAGATTTTATAGAAAATACATCTAAAATATTCCTCCATGTACCCATTTGGTAGACAATTACGTCTACTCCAAATTTCGCCCTTGAAGGCATAATATCTTTGGGTCATGGAAAGGTTTCCGATATAGAGATTATCTAGGACAAGAAACTGCTTATTTATACAACATAATACCGTTATTTATAAGTGGCGCCTATAAAACACACAACGCAGTCCACGTCCGTTGCAACATTTTATGAGGAATATAGCACTATATTACTGTTTCAAGATTATAAAAAGACTTTCCTCTTTCATGCATAAAATCTTGAGATGTAATGTTCTATTTTAAGAGTACAAAAAACAATATTTGTATGCGCATTTTCTGTAAAAATATATTTGGATTGATAAGAGCATCGAAAGTTAGTGGGAAGAATTCGCACTAAATAATGGTCCTTTTGTGCCGACAACATCCAAGGATGTCATTTACAAGCCGGCTTCCTATCATGGAAGAGGTGCCTTGGAATTATGCTGTCTGATAATCTATATGGCAATCCTACCTTGTTAATCCTTTCAAATCTAAGACAAATTTAAGAACTACCGCCAAAACTCCATAAAATAGACCCGTTATTGTATATTTGGAGGCAGCAGAAGGCGTTTATGGCTCAGAGAGAAGGTGCTGCCACAAGAATATTTAAAACAGTGCTGAGAAGTTGCTGCGGAGCACGCTGCCCTTGTGAAACGTTTATAAAACAACAAGCAAGTTCTGTAATTTTGTTTTGGGCGAGATAATGGAATAATGGTCTCTGCTAATGTATATTAGCCTTGCCTATCAGATTATTTTTACAGTAGACTAAATTTTCTAGGGTAACGTCCCTGTTCAAGTGTTGAGGCGCGGGTTCAAACACGAGCTTGGCGTCGGGTACATTTAGGCCACAAGCTACAGTTTTTATTTTATTTGCAATTCCTTGATATTTTAATGTATCGCAATTATGCATAATGCGACCGTTGGTCCAGCATTGCGGACAGTTTGGATACTTGGTACGTAGTCAGGAGTCCGAGTTCTGGGTCAAAGAATGAAAGTATTTAAATAATCAAACACCTGTGCACGCAGCCCATTGCTTTCGCCACCTTGAACGCCCTCATTCAGCCAGTGGCAACCAACTGCGGATCAAAAACTGTGCGCACTTAAAACGGCAGTTAGCAGTAAAACAACAATTTCGCAAAAATAAAAGAGATTGCTAAAAGTCCCTTCCATCCTCAATGGCAACCGACGACAAGGAGAGATCTGAGTCTGATAACAGAGAGTTCGCCTTATTAGTTTATAGGGAAAGAACCCGGTTCACAACCTTTTGATCATCTGGTTTGGGGCTCGGGTATGATTGACCGAGGATAGCATTTTGGTCAGCAGGTATTTTAATTTCTCTAGATTAACCGGCAACAGGCCAAGACCTACAAAATACTACCATGGTAATTATTTTTAAATTTTAGACACTGTAAGCGGACTAGGACGGCTTCAGTTGGAATGCCGAAAAGGAAGACTGCGATGACCATTTCTGGGTTCTTATCTGTCACCAGCCGTGCGTACCAAAAAATAGGATTGGATAACCAAAGATTTCAAGCCGGATTCTGATCATTGGATGTTACACTTACTGTTCTACCATCAAGCTAAGGGGCTCATTTCTCTGTAGACTGTGATCGGGAATACTAACTCCCAAAGACCCACAAAATTCCGACTTTTAATCTCGGGTCTTCCAAACCTGGGACTGGGATATGACTGGTTGAGAACGACTAATGAACCAAACCAGCCCACTGGTTGCTATGTGACTGTCTGTGAGGGTTCTTGATTGCGTTCTGGAGTACAAGGGAATGAACATATTTCGCACTTAATTGCGGTCGCTTAACGTCCGTTCCACGCTTAATTCTTCTTCTCTCTGCCTGTTCACAAAATGACAATTTACTTTGTGTGACCATTTCAGCGTCAGTTCATAGTTGCACTATGAAACCAAGTGTCAGTATTTTGGCCGCAGATTCAAATGTGAAAGATATGCAAATTAGCAAGTGTACCAACGATTTCATCTGCATACGCTAGCTATAACGCTAAACTATCCATAGTGAAACCGGGTTCACTGCATATTTTTTGAATAAATCGAATGCCACGCTGGTGGCGTTAGCACGAAACTTTATTTTCATTATACAGCCCCTTTAAACTTTGAAAACTTAATCTGGTTCCAGCGAAACTGCCCAGGCATACTTAGGTCTAATTAAATGGCAGAATTTGAGCGACTGGATAAAGCCCAGAATCAGTAGCTAAATGGAGGCGGTTTTGTGCTGGTGAAAGTCAAATGAATCGTCAGATTGAGAAAAGGTCAGACCAGCCCTTTTTGGCGGTGCTGCATGCGATTAGCCATTTTTCTGTTTCTCACGTAAATGTTAATACCAAACATCTGAGAGGATAATATAATACAACTCCTCCCCAATGAGAGCATGCGGCCATGCGTTCTCCAGAATGCCGGGACAGCTACTAGCCAATGGATACCTTTTAACCACTGTCGTTCTTGGACAAGGGCGAATAAGACGGACGCCAGCAGAAAAGAAACCTCCACGTTACACACTGCAGGAGTGAAGTACGACCAAGCCGGATCGCAAAGGGCACGTGAGTCCAACCTCCTACGCTGACGGGAAACGTGCGTCAGAGGTGGAGTTTACTGGTCAATTTGGGGGGCTGTGATTAGCGAAAATATGCTACAGTGTGTGGGTTAACTCATGAAATGTTAACCGAAATTCCGAAATGCGCTTTTGTTTCGAAATGATTAATTGAGTAAGGTTGTAAAACTAGTCAGCCTGCAAAATAATTCTATAAGATTTCAGTTACCTCAGGATCCCGGCTTTCGAATGAACTTCCTTCCGACTGCATGCAAAAACCACACTTTATAATAAATGACTACTTATGTAGCATGCATTTCTTTCATCGATTTTCGATGGCCATAAATCTCCGTTTATATTTTCTGGAAACAGTGCATAAAAATATCCATTCTTTTACTGATTCGGAAGATAATTACGTCTTCTTCAAATTTATGCTCGAAGGCAGGACACAGTTCGGTTTTAAAAAAGTTTCTAATTATGGGACTTTTAAATACCGTGAAATGGCCGTTCATAAATCGTCATATCTCTGCATTTACCAATGTGGCTTGTAAAGTTAGCAATATGTATCAACTCCACTGCTTAATTTTATGAACCCTTAATGGTCTCCCTTCATTACTGTGAATAAATGTGTGGTTTTCCGTACGCGGAA
Organism: Spirometra erinaceieuropaei; assembly: GCA_902702965.1. Taxonomy (NCBI): domain Eukaryota; kingdom Metazoa; phylum Platyhelminthes; class Cestoda; order Diphyllobothriidea; family Diphyllobothriidae; genus Spirometra; species Spirometra erinaceieuropaei. The sequence goes on from CACRXP010000113.1 coordinate 935,812, forward strand.
AATATACGGCTTGTAGGTTGGAAACCCTGAAACCAGGTGTGACTGTAGAGCGGGTTTAAGATTATTCGTGAATTGAAAAAGTTTTTCAGAAGCAAATTATGTAATTCCTTTGAGTAAAGGATTGGAAGAAGACGTAATTATCTATCGAATGAGTAAAAAAATGAATATTTTTATGCATATTTTCCGTAAGGTATAAATGGATTTTTAGGAGTATCGAAAATCGATGAGGAGAATGCATGCTATATAAGTAGTCATTTTTCAAATAGTGTAATTTTTGCATGCAGCCAGAAGAAAGTTCATTCTAAAGCCGGCATCCAGAAGGAAACTGGAATATTATAGAATTATGTTGCAGGCTGACCAGTTTTACAACCCTACTTGATTAATCTTTCCGAAACTAAAACCCATTTTCTGAATTTCGGTCGACATTTCATGGGTTAGTCCCCCCACTGCAATTAACCAAGGAGTTCGTCAGTGCTCCCATACCAAGGCAAGAAATTTGACTACCACACTGTTGACCAGAGATAGCTTATACAAAGGTATGCAAGAGGGACCCAGGGCAGGCTCAGGAATCACAATAAAACCAAAACCTCAACCCATCAAGTGTTACGCGACCACTAGTTTGAGGCAGACGGTAGAATTTAAACGCCTTTGCTCCTCCCTAACCGGACGTCAATACGAGTATGAATGTTTACGTCCAAGAACCTTGAGATACCCCCCCCCCAGCCTTCTTTTGATGTTGCCGCCGAAATGCTTATCTCAAATAATAATTAGCAGGCTGAAATAAAGCGTCGATGAGGTAATCCCATCACTTACATGATAGACTGACTTTTCAATTGTAACATGGGAATATTCGTAGAGATTAGGCATTGTCACGAGTCGAACCCGACTGAGGTTACCGGGGATTTTCACAGTTGAGTCAAAGTAATTTATCCATGTGTCAAGACTGTGGTCATGGCCTTTCTCAGCAAACGCTCTGGAATTGCTGGCATTCTGCTCATGACCTTAATCTGAGTTGACCGTTAATTTTTATTGTTAAACATTTGCTTAAAACATGAAAAAACCCTGTAACAGTAGAATATAGACATTTAAAACAGAAGTCAACTTGCATATAGCCACAGGGTGGCTCCTGGTCAGGCAAATTTTCGATGTTATTTACACGGTAAAAACAACTACTTAAATTGCGATTTTTTCATGTGAAAGTATGAAAAATCCTGCTTTGAAGGGATTCACATCTTTAAATTCTTTATTTAAAGTAGGTATTCCCTCCTGGTTTAAATGTTCTTTATGAATATCCGACTATTTTAAAAAATAAGAAATGCTCCCATAAGTTTAAAATTGTGCTAGACCACACACCAGGTACCTCCTTCAAAGCAAAGTCGTTAGTGTCTTCATGGATCTCCTTGGGTGTTCTGCTCTTTCTCATAGAAACTCGCAGTAGATATGGGCCGTATTGCTTAGAACAAAAGGAGATGGCAGTGGTGATGCTAATGCAATCGTTTGGAAGATGATGTTAGCTCACCTGATCTCAGATCTCCATCTGAACCCATCGCTGGAGACAGTCGTAGATGGTGATGAATGCATAGGGGTTGCAGTATGCAGAGAACGCAGTTAACACACCACCACATGCTAAATCCTAATACACAGCTGCTATATTCATTGCTGGACATCGCATTTAATGCAAGGATTGCCTGTTCGTCCACATGCCAGTTGGTAATAGCCTCAGTTTGATCACCTTTGCTAATTCCCGGCGTAATAATTACTCGACAATTTGAATCGTTGATGCTGACAGCGCTGCCGCCAATTACTGTGTCCAGACAAACTGTCAATCCAGAACATGGAAGTCGGTCTTTGCAAATGCTTGTCTACTGTGGACCGGCGAAGCACGATTCATGCGGCTCCCGCATATGCTAGAAAACAAACAGTCCGTCATTTCTAGAATATTGCTGTGAAAAGATAAGAAGAATGGGCGAAGAATTAACGTGATTATCCAAATGCAGGTTGGAAGGCGAGACAGGAGGGAGGGGTGGCATGCGAAAAATCGTCACGCGGAGCGGAAAGCCCATAGGCGAGCACTTCGAGGGGGAGGGGACGAGTTTCGAAGGTCGAACACCGGTCTGGAATAGGGATGGTGGGAGGGTTTGGGGATGAGGAAGCGACAATTACAGGAAAGATGTAGGTGACACAGGCCCTTCTCCTAAAAAAGTTTGTCAGTCCGCGACAGTGATTGAGCGAAGTACGATTTCGACCTCTACACGACGCGAAAAGGAAGAGTGATTGAGGGAGTCAACCACCTCAGCAACGTCACAATCACCTGGATGTTTGAGGGGTCAGGATAAAGAGGCAAGGGAAGAAGGAAGGTGTGAATGCTACGGAGTGGGGTTACCAGGATGCGGACCAACGGTTGGGAGGGGACATCTGCAGTGACGGACCAGCGAGGAGGAGACGACGGACGAGTGGGTTACGGCGTTACTGCAAACGGTGACGCCGAAATCGAAGGTACTACAAAGGAAAGATGAGGCAGACAATAAGTCTACTGAGAGTGAAAGGCTGAGTAGAAAATTTGCCTTGCTGCATTGAACCAAGAGGACCATCTAAACGGCCTGTTCTTGTAAGTGCTCTATTGAACTCCAGTTCATGAGGTTTAGAATGGTCGAACGTGGATGGTTCGCATGAGGCCGTTGAAAATGCCCCGTGACTGACCAAGTAATCTTGTGGTAAGAGAGATTGGGCCCTAGTCGCTTATCGTGTCAGCACATATGTTGTGAAATACCCAGGGTATAAGAGGAGTGCATACATTACTAAAAATTTTTAGCACCTGAAATGTGAAATCCCTCTAAGAATAGACTTTAAGGAAGATGTGATTTTTTAAGGATATTAATTAGTTAATTTTTGTTCGTCCTTCTTGAAGATTTGATTTCACTAGTATAAGTCGGCAGTAAACAACCTAGGATAGATGTTAACTAGACAAACATTCTTAACGTACCGATGGGTGGGGAGGGGTGGGGAGGGGTGGGTAGGGGTGGCTTCCCTATTAGCCGTAAAGCGGACGACAACTTCGAGTTAGTCTCAGTTGTTTACACGAAGATGATTAAATGCCACACAGGTGGAGAGCCTTCAACTTTAATTTCCAAGAGGAGCGATTGAACCGTTCTTTACAAACGTTCCAGACCCCTTCATAAATAAAATCGTGTACTTTTACGTAAAGTGGGGCGTAGACTTGGCTGTGGAAAATAACTCTCACACATTTAGCCGCTGTTTTCGGAAAAGCTGGAAAAATACGACGAATATGCGCCCTCACAAAGTGTCACACGAGAGTTGCGGCAAGCCTTATGGGGGCAGCAACACGTGGGGCATGGCCGCATGCCTAGGTACGGGCTCGTGCCGCGCCATCCACCTTCGACTACTCCACGCATCAGTTGGCGACCGGCTTGGAAAAAAATTGGGGCCTGTATGAGGGAAAATAGATCAAGGTAGACTCAAAAGGATTTCACTCAAACCACATCAAACACATATTCCTCACTGAAACCTTTAAACTATCACGGTATGCTAAAAGCCATGGCTTGGAAAGCTGAAAACTGACAGAATAAATCGGTCCTCCCAAGACGACGATTCCGGTTGCAATTGCTCCTTCTTAAGGCGACCTATCTGACAGTCCCACCCAGATGGAGGCAGGAGTCGCTCCCTTTCATGTTTTTGTGTGAATAGCTGGTCGATCGAACATGGACCAGTTTGCGCATAGTTTTACTGCCTGCTGTAAAAATACCGTTCCCAGTTTTTTTAAGTTTACATGTGACGGTGGTTAGTCAGTTTCAGTCCCCTGATTTCTTGTCTCTGGCTGTTATCTCTTGGTCACCTGACCCGCTGTTCGACTTGTCGCTGCAGGATTTGGTGTGAGGGCAACAAACGTAACCTCGCATCAACGAAGGTTTGACGGTTAGACACAGGAATACGAACATCTCCATTAACATAGGTGGTATTGCGTTAAATCCTGTGAGGGATACCCACTTCTGTTTTCTATATCTAAACCAAACACCGACTCCAAATTTGACCCCAGACATAACGTAAATCCTAATCATAGTCTTCGTGGAATTTAGCGTAACGACGCCCGAATTATGTGGGGCACCTGTTCTCCTGTTCTTCCCGCTTAGCGTCTCACCTTAAGTGTTTCAGCATCGTTTAACCGCTGAAGGGCACTCTGCAGTCTCATGCTCGGATGAAGTTTTCCTAGGCCTTCTGAACGTGTAACTCGTACGCTTGTTACCCACCAACGACCTATTGCATGGAAATCCAAGGGATTGTATCTTAAGTGTTGCTTTTAAAAAGTCTTCTATGAGCTGCCGAGACTTGAGTGAAAATGTCTGAATAACCAAGATGCTTTATAAATCGTTGTCTATCAGGATTGCAATCACCCTTCTAACCGGAGTCGGGATGTCTGGCAATTTATTTGCCCGCTTAAATGCTGTCATCAGCCGACCGATTTCGAAAAAGCTGACTCGTTTCCCTCCAAGGGATATGGAATCCTCTGAAATTACCCGACAGATTCGGCAATAAGAGTGCGTTTTGCGTTCACTGGGTATACCAGTTTAAGACATTTGTCGCAGTGCATTAGAAAACTAGTGCTGACTAATCGCAGTACCGAAAGTTATCTGTGGGTACCAGAACATTCAGCATGGAACAATGAATCTTGAAGGTTCACACAAGACAAACTTGCTTGAACGGAAATATCCAGCAGCACAGATAGATGCCGTTCCAATATTGTCGATTTGTCAACCTCTCTAATTTAGTTAAGGCGATAACTTCCGTCTACATGGTCGCATGTTTACGGTCACACAGGTGCGAGCTTGGCTGAATATGTTTCTCATCCGTTTTATCTTTAAAACCAAATACATTTGTCATAAGATGTTCGGAAGAAGTTTCTACACACAACGCACCAAGATAGCAGTGTTCAGTAATTGTCACTGAACACTCTTTCTGATCTACCAGACCCCTCTAGTATTTTTAACGAGTATATACTGGCAGTTACAGCCAAACTGTGGAGTATTTCTCTAAAGGTCTGTTTGGCCCCAAGTCCTCCTATTTGTGCCCCGAGAACGCCATCAATATTCATGTGACGGTGTGGCATTCTGTGGCCTATGAACTTCCCGGAATACGGGTTTCGGGGTTGCACAGGACTCAAAGTAGAGTGGAAGTGAAAGGCCGAGTAAAACCTGACAACAATCTTGGACCGCTTTGTGGGGTTCCGTGCGTAAAATGAGCTTTATTTATAAGGGTCACGCCAGATGAAACCTGTAGTCCGCAAGCGTGAGAGAAATGTGGCCATACAACGAAGAGACAAACTACTCCAAAAAATTGCCCTAACCCTGTAGACTACTGATGCCACCAAGTTAACAGTGGTGTTATTTGATTACGCAGAAAACAAGGTGAAACATCAGCAGACAGATAGCCTGTCATCATCATGTTTTACGCCCAAAGCATTGCCTAGTCATCTAGTTACCTGAATCGTTTTACTATTGAATGCCTTTTAATTTTCCTGCAATCCTTTCCAACTGACTGGACTTATAAACTCCGTACTCCGTAATCTTTTCCTCGGAATCTAATCTTTTGTAGAATTGTATAATAAACCAGATAAAACGATCAAAGCATTCCTTTTTTCCTCTGTGTCGTCTTTCGTTCAATTATCTGTAGGAACTTTATTCCCTGTCAAAATATGCATATCGTCAGTGTCCTACTCACTGTGTAACTTGTTAACGAACTTAAAAGAACTTTATTGCCGACGCCGGTATCATTTATCTACCTGTACATTCTTCCGATTATCTGTGACCAGAATGTATTTCTGTGTTTTGTCCTCGTCGGGTGAGCTCCTAGATAGTTTTCAGCTTTGGGAATTTTAAAGGCACCCTCGTGATTAACAATGCAGCTAGCAATCCCCCTATTCATTGATGTCATTCGCGAAGTATGCGGTTGCTTTCATATTTCTTGCAGTTTATAATGAAATCTGAAAAGACCGTTCAGGGAGGCAGACGGGTTTGCTTTTCCTTTTCCTTCTTACCGCTTATGTGACGTTTGTTTGGGTGCTTTAATAACGAGTGGATGGGCAGGTTTGATTTCAAAGTGTAGATATATTAGTAAACCTGTTTTTATAACAGACAACTTTCCGCGTTTTGAGTATAATTCCTGAGGCGGACAAGATTTCCTATGAAATTAGTTTACTAAATGCATGGTTTGGGCGTGGCTTTCACAACTTGAAATTAAGTTCCAAATTAGTGACAAACACGACAGTAATTAATTTGTACGTTGTTCTCATGTTGTATGCTCCCGGGTTGATGAAGATACACACAGACGTAAATCCGGCTGGAGTACTCCCCAACTCACTTCGCGGCCTATCTATAGATCAGAGGTTAAGTTACAATGAATGTGTTATTCCATGAAATGTCAACCAAATTCTAAAATACGTTTTCAGTTCGAAAAGGTTATTTAGTTAGGATTGTAAAATTTATTATCAGGAAGTACAATCACTAAATATTTTAGTTACGACAGGAGGCTGGCTTTGGAACGAGCTGCTTATCGACCGTCTATGTAAACCGCGTCCCCTAAAAACGACTGCTTACGGAGACGGACTCGCCCTCATTAAGCTTCGATGCCCTTTTAAACTTTTATATATTTTATAGAAACTATGCACAACAATGTTACTTCTTTATCTCATTTGGTGACGAATCTCATCATTTTTAAATATTTTGCTTCACAAAAGTTCATTACCATGTTTTAAAAAGGTTACTTATCAGGAGATTTCCTATGACCGTGAAATGTCCAGTCGTACAGCATAGCATCAGAACATTTATAAATTGTGCTTACAAATTTGACGACATGGTCCACTTCCATTACAGACGTTAATGAGCCCTGTACGTCTTCTTCACAATTGTCTGTAAAAGCATGTATCCTTCCTTGCCCGGAAAGTGTACAGCTTGCAGTTTCGAAGCCCTGAATTCAAGTTGAACGGCAAATCGGGATGAAAAGCTTTCGGGAATTGACAAATTTTAAAAGCGAAAGACACTCTTTCTTTAAGCATAAAATTTGCAAAAGACATAAACTGCTACCAAAAGAACGAGAAAGAACACTTTGTATATGAATAGCTGAAGTAATATGCATTACGAGATGATATGATGAAAGGAGGACGTCCGTCGGAAAAAAAATTATTACTCTTAAATTTTCGAGTTGCTCGCACCAACCCTTCATCAGCCGAAGTGAATAGTGAGAGATGGGATTGTCACACTGCCGATTGAGGCCGCAGACAGAGAAATAAGCATTCGACGTTGCAAACGGGAGATGTGCATCATGCCGTGATGGCTGCCGGAGGTGAGGATAGGTGTTGTGGGTCCCGGCTGTGGCTCACCTTGTTGGGGGGGGGGAGGGTAGGGAGGGAGGATTGTCGTGGCGGCGAGACCATCCATGTCCGCGCATGCATTAGCAATTGTTGTTCTTAAGGTGGGCGCAATTCAGTCCACCGCGATCGGAGAACCTCGTAGTGGACATCTAGGTCAACATGGCGGTTGATGCTGTCCGCACCGGAAGGCCAAACTTCGGGATTTCCCGTGCCTGTTTGGTGTTAACCATTGCGACCACTGCAGTAGCGTATAGATTGAAACGCCGGTCACAATCGAGAGAGTGCGCAAACACGAGAAACAAGGGGTTGCGTCGGCGGATGGCCAGCTTGTGTTCATTAATACGAGTCCCAAGTTGTCGACTCGGGTGACTAATATAAACTCAACGGCAGTTCGCGTGCGGGATACGGTAAATGACGCTAGTTTGCTGTTCTTTTGGTATGGGGTGCTTTACCCGCGATAATGCTGCGCGTAAGGAGGACGCGGGCTTGTGGATAATACAGATGCCAAACCGGTTTAATTTTCGAGTGATCGCTTCGAAAATTCCTTTCATGTAGGCCAAGGAAAAGTGTTTCCACTTCACCATTTCTCTACCAGAACTCCGATCTTGTGGTTGCCTCTAACGCCTGAGACAGTTTTTCACGAAGCCAGTCGCACCGGAATCGGAATAATTGGTATGAGAAGTTACTCGCTGCTACAGTGCCGAGAGGTTCGGTGAAATAGAGTTCGGACGCAGCTTCTCTTGTGGCCCGTAGGATGGTTGCTCCCATAGTTTAGGATGATTTCGGCACTGGAGTCTTTTCTGTGGACGCTGGTTGCGAACTTTCCATCACTCGGTCTTTGTAAACTAACGTCAAGAAGAGGGAGGATGTCGCCTGCAGCTTCTTTGCGAGTGAATTGCATGGCGAGGAAGACAGCACTAAGACTGGTGCAGTCGTTTAACTTCGCGGGTTTTCAAGACAACGAAGATATTACCTATGTGTATGTCTCTCATATAGTATATATAAATTTACAAGGCTATTAAAAATCAATTGCAAAACCCCGTGAGAGTTAAATACTCAGTTTTTCGGAATACAGTTTATTCAGGCGATCGTTAAGAAGCTTATTCAAAAGGTTGCAGCCGGATGTGACTAGAACAGCTTAGCATTATGTAACATGATAGTTAGTATAATAACTCATTAAATTAGTTTTTTGTAGTTGAAAATGCATTTTCTGAATCTCAGTTAAAAATTTATAAGATAGCAAATCAACTGTACGACTATTTCAAAAAAACTACTTTTTCCGTAATGTCTACAGTCTGCACTGTCTAGCTCAAAAATAGAACCATTTTTACTGCCCTGACCAAAAGGTATGCTAATGGCTAATTAAAAGCTATTAATTTTCTCTTTCTAACGTGCTTTCATATGGCTCTTACCGCGTTATGCCTACAGTATACACTAGGAAACTACTAGGTTGGAATAAATTGACCTCGCATGCATTAGAAAACGCAGTACGTACTATCTTCAGGTCAATGCCAAAGAACGTTTCTTTGTGATGCAGTCAGTAAAAGTCAATTAACGGGATCTGAAAACCACATGCAGACCAAGGTCCTTGTGGTTATTCCATCCTTTTTAGTGCATAATGTAATACTTCCCGCAACTCGACGTCCCCATCTTTCTACTCACCATTATCCAGCCAGGGTGTTCTTAACTGTAAGGGACCGTGAAAGTTTTCTCAGAACCTAAATTTTCATCTGTTCACAGCGATCTTGTTGTAACTTTCGTCTACAAAGAAATATCTTTTTACAATTGTTGGGTCAGTTGTCGTGCATGATAAAGGCTTGTCCTAAAGTTTCCTGCCTAGGGAGCGTGTTCGTTCACGTAAACAACGCTTCTTAGCAAAAAACAAAAGATGATTATTTGGTGTTTTTAACGCTCATCCGTGTCTTAAGCTACATTTGAGATCCGCAAACACGAATGCTCTAACGAAATAATGATTAACTTACTCCAGTCAAATTACTTTGGGATATTAGCCATTGTCCGTTTTATAACAATCTAACGAGAAAACGAAGACTTGGGGGTAAAATATTTAAGCTGGTTGCCACATTTCGAGCACATTTTACGTGCTACACTAATAACAGAAGCGTCCTTGGTCTGGAAATTTTCATAAACATTATTTGTTCTCGTTTTTATGATTGTCCCCATTTGGCAGGCATCCGAAAGCTTTCGTATCGTCACATAGATACTTACACCGTTACTTATTGTCGTACCAAATAGGAGACCGCCGATTTCACAACCCGCCATCTCATTAGATTCAGTGAATTCAACTCTTGGACGTAGAATACCCGTTTTATGCTAATTAAACATAATTTAAACCAAAAACGCTTTTCTTAAAAAATAAAATGAAGCTATTCGCATTGCCGTCTACGGCGGAAGCAATCTTCACATGAGTCACGTTTGGGTAATTGCCAGACAGATGTGTTACGTTCAACTGTTGCACGGCTCCAAATCAAAAGTCAGGTGGAAAGAGGTCAGCGAACAGCCAGTATAACGTCTGAGATGCAGTCCTGAATAGGACTGGCTTCAGCACAAACGGGAGACGTATCTGACTGGTAGTCAGTCAGAGAAGACCAACAATATATCGGTGTCAAGCCTGTAATAGGGAATGGATTAGTCAGGAGCGTCGTAGAAGATTTGAGCGGCGCGTATGATCGAATGTCAGATCATGAGAATCGAATAAAAATTCGTAAGTTTGGCATGAGCAGTCGCAGTAAATTCAGCATTGCCTCTCGCTTTGGGACAAAAATGAGTTTTGGTGTCTCTGTAAATTTAGAATAGTGGCTGGGCAAACGCTATTTAAACCCTAATTTTGCTCCAGCGCTTGTGAACAGGGTCGCGTTGCGTTTATGTAGGAGCATAGGTTGCAGGGCCCACCATTATCTGTCCTACTCTCGGTTCTCGTTTACATTTTAAGGTTGTAGTATCTAGCCAGCCAGTGAATAATAATATTTCTATATTAATGAAAGTCCGAGCTGTGAAAACACTGTTTCTCCTGAAAATGATATACGGCCACCGTTTAGAATTTATCCAGCACTGTAACAAGCAAATTTACAGTTTTGGTCATTGGCTACATGCCGTTCTGTTGATCTTTGAGAATAAGCGTATTTAAAGGCCCATCTGTTATTTCCTCGCCACCTACATACGGACTGTTTCCACACTAATATCTGGGTAGGCACTCGAGAGGTTAGTGGGCAGTTATGATTTGATACAACTTTAAAATACACGTTATAGGGTTTTAAAAGGCACAGCCAATTAACCTTAAAAAATAAAAAATATCCTGACGTTGAGGATTGGTCAGATCGGCTTGGTCTAGACGGCAGTAGCAAATGAGCAAGCCACTATTTCAGTCAGTTGTCTATTCATCGTGTGACGCACTTGGTCATCTGAAAAACGAATCAGTGAATGGGGCACCGTTGTTTTCTTAACGCTCACACTCAGTGAGATACGAAAAACCCTCCATCTTGCTACTTTGATCAGGTTGTTGGGGCCCGCTGCCAGACTCCCGACCATTGGCAGAATTATATGCCAAGGCACTTCAAAGGCCGAAAGTGACCCAGAGCACATGTTATTGTTGTCGTCGTCGTCTTCTCCATTGTTTTCGCCGAAATCGTCGAACTTGTATTGTCTGCATTACTTCGCTCAAGGCCAGTCTGAGAACAACATTATGCGGCATGTACATTTATTGCAAGCATGTGTGAGCGTACTAGCCGAGATACGTTTGGTCACTAATGCGTCTCGATTTTACTTAAACAGAAACTTGTGCTTAAGCTTCCACGTGGTTGCTTTGACACCGGATACGGTGATTTCCATGATTCTCGGCTTTACAGTTCATTCCCGACTTTAATAATCGAATGCCCTCTCACTTGGTCAGCCTTATCAGATCTTTCCTAATGAAGGCTCTTGTCTACTCATCGAAGGATTTTCTGCTTAAAAACAAACACTTTGCCCACCGTCGACTCATAGTTTTTATGGAATTTGAGGTTTTCGTTCTCGTAAAACAAAATGAAGATCCGACAGTGCTGAAAAGGATCGAGAAGGTTACAAAATTGTAGCCGTTGTTAGTCGAACTTGGTGATTACAGGATTATTTGTAAGGTTTTATTTATAATGCTGTTTTATAGACGCACATTCAATCAGGGAGTTACCGCCAGTGCTTTGGCAATGCGTACTTTTCTAACGCGGAAGTGGTTTACGAAATTCCGATAATGAAGGGACCAATCTGAAACGCTTTGCTGGAAATGTGATAAATTAGAAAGGGAAGATAATGTGAAAAGTGTAAATTCAACGGTTCCTTCAATCGGGAACAGAAACAGTATCCCTTACCTCCAGTTAGGTCTAGCCATGAGGCATGCGCTCACTGTTTTATTTGCCGTTACATCGGCAAGAGTAAAGTGCATGAATTTTCATTTGGGAACTAAAGTAGCAAATACTTTTGGAAGTAAAAATGTGTAAGACCGCACCTCCGTTCGTTCGAGAACATGACTATAACGTGCCTCCATTGAGAAAGACTATATGTGTTGGGTGATGCGCTCTGAAACAGGCTTTACGCATTCAACTGTGAGTACTGAAAGTCTGTAAAGATCTGCCATGACTTTTGGACGTCTAAAAAGCATCAAAGATAAAGAACAGCTCTTCTTTTGATTTGCTGTATATACTGAAAACTGCAGTATGTTAATAGACAATTAAAAGCCGAAATACTACCTCTACAGACAGCAACAATAAAGCTCCACTTTTCGTGCGATTACAGGCCGTTACAGAACTCCAGAGCGACGGACATTCGATTTCACTTACTATTTTTACCCTTACCTTGTGGTCGATCGTCAACTTCTCGAAACCCTACCTCATTATTTTTTCCGGTTTTCAAATTCCCCAACTACAAAATCAAGCAAATATTTCTTTGTCCAAAACTGACGATAAGGCAAGATAAAAGAAACTTTGCATGCAAGGACAAGTTAAAACATCATATCCCAGCATGAATGGATCACCCAACTTGAGAAAAGCAGTTTTTTTACACCGTCCTTATATTATACTGAAGTAATCACGTCAAAAATACCGTACCGATAGTTGACTTAACTTACGTAGCTGCGACCCGTATCAATTGGGCTCTGCTGTGTCATTTTTGCTTGAAACCATTGCCTTCTAAACATAAGTTTAGGCTAATCTATCACGGGCCGCATTTTTGTTATGAGTGATTATCACTGAATTGTGGCACGATTAGTGTTAGGATGAGCATGTCATATGTTTTAGATTAACCAAAAAGCGTTCTTGCACCTTATTACATTGATATTCCTCCTTCTACCAGTGTATTCTATTCTGGCTAAGTCAATATTCATACCTGAAAAGTGGGAGTTGGATTATATTTGCCGTTCGCCTATCAAACACGTTTTTAAAAACATGTACCCCGATGGGCAGTGTCAAATTTCTTTGTCGCACAGTTACAGTGAGCGGAGCTTGCCAGATACTAATTTCTCAAAATCGGAGAACAAGGTAACGTTTTGTAATTTTTCTGGGTGTAGTCGCCTCCCATCCGTGAATGTTTCAACAGGCACTGACTACTGCGCACGCAACATTCCAGCTGTTGCCGAACTAATCCGAGTAAGCCATAGGTGGTTTCAGCAAACAGCAAAAAATGAGACCCATCCGCCGGAAAGTGTCAGAATGAAATCACCTCCGTGTACAGGGGAGACGTTAGCACAACATCAATCCGGTAATAGAAGCAGCACTCTGCGGGCATTCAGCAAGTTTAAGCTCTTAATCCGGGCAAAGGATATGAAGTCTGTTCTGTAAACCGGAGACTGTATCGTTAAAGAAAATAATAAAGTGTTTATTTGTGAATTTAAAGTTCCTATTCTAACGTTAACGTCATCGCAGTTTTGAAGGAGCGGTTGCACAAAAATTTCAAGATCGTTCTAGTAATCAGGTAGTGTAGACAGTAAACAGCTCCCAATATTTAATTCGGAAAAGGGAGGACACTTGTTATCCATCAATATATTAACCATGGAATGTTTCCCCAGTTCACCACTATGTAAGCGACCCTGTCTACGTTTTGCATACCTAATGATTAGTAGCCTAGGCTCGAATGCTCACGTTTAGGGTCGACGTATTTAGATTTATGGCAATGCTATTTTCCCACAGACAGCTATAGCCCCCCCGTCAAACTATGCTCGCGTTTCCATTTCAATTTCTTTCATCAGTCTTTGTAATCCGACTTTTACGTAGAAGTGAGGTTTTTATAGAAAACCTATCATACCAAGCAGTATTTCGAGAAGATTTCTGAATCGTTTAACTCGTGACTCCTGGACGCATAATGCGTACAGAATGCAAGGACATTCAGTAAATATTGAGAGGTTTGAATAAGCATACAGTAGCACAGAAACGAACATGTGTGAGTTTGTTCAACTGTTTAGAATGGAATATAATACCATGTTGATTCACACAAAACAGCACGCAAATCCGGATCGAATGACCTACCGATCAAATAAAAAGGGACATTTCCAAAAACCTTTCGTTAAACAGACTACCCGAACTATTTATTATCTTTCATATCGACCTGCGTAGCTTTAAATACAACTTTTGAAAAATGATTATTTTTTATACTTTCAGGAAACAGCATATTTATGAAATTTGAAGAGGCTGGCATATTTATTCGCATAAGTGAATATTGGTAGAATAAGCTTATGCGTAATACAATATTCATTTTCCATGTTCAGGTCGTCTCATAAACTGTTGTATAAAATGTTGCTTAAAGGATAAAGAGTCACTTCAGTTGTAAGTCTGCATTCTAGTATGTAAAAGTTAACTTGTAAGGTTAGTATTTAACGAAAGCATTGCTTTCTATGCAGATGATAGCAGCTATGAAACCCTCATGCATATTTTCTCAGAAATGTGACGGAAAAGAGGAGAGAATCAAAAATCGGAAAAACGCTCGAGTTAAATAGTGCATTTTCACGATCACTGTTTGCATCAGTTACCGAAAGCATGCACAATAAGAGTCAGCCTGGTACCTCGGAAAAGTTAATTGTGGTGACTTTTCCTGCTAGCCAATGCTATAGAATCAAATGAGCACTATTTTAGGAAAACGTCTGTTGAAATATTACAACCAATTTCCTATGTGTTTCGACAGATATTGCGAACGCATCTTTAATATATGTCATTCCTTAATAGCCTACTAATAAAATTCGAAGGAATTCAGGGGAAATATCGGCATATGCAATGACTGCTTCATTTTATTCTATAAAAAGGAATAATATTATTGTAAGAAGGGCTGATCTCAAAAGTCAGGAGGACTTTACAAAAAACTACTTATTTTTTTAAGGATCGCGTCCGAAACTAAGAAGCAACCAAAAAGTCACTATATTTTATTCAATGTGATGGCTGTTTCCAGGATACCTATTTTTTAAAGGTTCTTTTTTAATTTCCTCAGAAATCCTTCTTTACTTACTCAGAACTGAGGGACGCGAAAGAGAGATCTATATTACTGTATCATTTAAGGTTGATAATCTAGCATAATTCTGTTTATATTTCATACCTTCGGACTTCTTCATTACGGCAAAATAGGAAAAACACATGCATAAGCGGTTTTCTATTTGTCTTGCGAATTTTTCTTCTTAAAGTACTAACCACCCACATGGCTTCCCGTAAAGGTATTTTGGCAGACCCGCTTTCTGGCATAGTTCAAATATGTGCATTCTAAGCAGTTGCTACAGACTGAACTGTAGCTTTTTTCCGTCTCTGAGAATTTCCGAATTACATTACATTTTTCTTGCGTTTTCGCTCAGAAAATTACAAAGATCGCCTGAAGATTAGGTTAATATCTGTTAATAATGAACGCGTAATACTCTGCAAAATGCTTAGGATAGGGTAACTTCAGTAATCACGTCCAGGCTGCCCTGCGTGTGCTGATTTATATTTATTGTCTTGTTTCGACTTCCTCTTCACTTTCCAGGGTGAATGTCTACTACTTCGCTTTCAGGCTATTGTTCTGTTAGAATGTTTTGCAGATCGTCTGTCAGTGATCCACTGCATGGAGAAAATTTGAAGTTAACATGCTTTAAAATTTGCCAAACTTTCTATCTGAAACCTATGTTATACAACAAGCAAAGTATTTATCAGGGTATGAACTAAAATGCCTTCATGTTTTTGAACGCAATATGTGGATTCAAACACTGCATGATTCCTATGGGTCCCAGCCTCCGTCTTTCTGCGTTTATTCTCAATTCCTCCCTCGCACAAACTAGGTGTTAACTGGTAAAAACAAAGTCAACATCTCGGCGTCTTGCATAAAGCTTGCCTTAATAGCTCGAAAGAGTGCATTTTAAATTGCATATAGGTTCGTTTTAACATCACAGCCAATTAATAATGTGCATGTGTGACAACAACTTAACCGGGAGTACGGTTCTCTCGCAATTAAAGTAACGCAGTTTTTGTCTGGACAAAACGAAGGTTTTATGGGAAAGAGCCAAATGAACATCACAGCGATAACGACTTGAATGTGCTGTAGGCAGTCTGCTTTGGTTTATGTCTCGGATAGGATTTCCTGACTGATGTTCCCGTTAAGCAGAGACTCAGGTCTCTGCCACCAGATAGGCAACATTGAAATTCCCTAAACTTCTAGCTATCCGGCGTTCCAATGTGTGCGTACTAAAGTTAATGAGCGTGGGAATCAGCAAAAAACTTTTGTAATATTATGATAAATTATGTCCAGAAACATTGGTTAGTAAATCAATAATGAAGGCGAGAAAGTATGAAATGAGAGAAATAAGACTAAACAGTTGAAACGGGAGTTTTATTCGACTGAGAGTTTGAATACACCCTGGATCTCTGCGTCGGAGACAACTACATAAGACGGAATTGGATGCGCAAAGCTTGAAGAAATTTATAGGATGCATTTGCTACGTCCGCCGAATACCTATCAAAACAAGCAACTTACGCACTTATCACAGATGGTCATGCTTGGTAGGATAATGGTTTGATTGTCAGTAACCGAGTAGTAAGTTGCCGTAATTTTACCATCCATGTTAGTTTGTGGGCTGATTATTACTACGCTAGTTGCCTTACCGGCAATGTCGCCAGAAACGGGGTGATTATTGCTCCGCTATTTGGCTGGTCAGATGTGGTTATTTAACCCCACCTGAACTCAACAAACCCCAGCCGCCTGTAATAAGGGACCGGTGTAATAGGGGCTTTTATAAATGGGGCCGGGGAACGCACAGGTGACGAAATCAAATAGTTGCATGCAAAAGAAAAGCTATTGGGAGTGCGTGGTTGTACCTTCAATGGTTGAAAAATAGTTGCGCATACTCCTAACCCTAACCCCTAGCTATAACCACTTATTCTGAACCCCAACCGCTAACCCTAACCTTTAACCCTCACCTCTAACCATAACCCGTAATCCCTAACTCTTACCCTTAACCCCTACCCCAACGGCACTGTGTCCATCGGGTGGGGCTACCAAATCACATCTTACAAGAAAAGCTATTGGGAGTGCGCCGTTGTACTTTGAGTGAATGAGAAGAGGGTGTCCTAACCCATAACCCAAACCCCAACAGTACGGCGTCCATCAGGTGGGGCAACATAACCACATCTTACCATTTGGCTTACGCACTGCTAGTGGAAACGGTGTTCTCCCTGGTGCTACTCACATGACTGATTACTCTGCTCAGGCACAGCTGCAGCGCAGCGTAAGTCCGAAGTGTCAGACGAATAACTTTTTTCCCTAAGATCAGGTCCTATCAGTTACTTCCAGAAATTCATCCTTCTATCTTGCCTGGGTTTGTAATATCTGGTTCGTTTTCTCACCGCAGTTTCAATTTACAAGGAGAGCTCAGACCCGAATCCGGTCCGGTGAGCACAGTTCTCTGCCTGAGGCGGAGTGTAACAAGACGTCGAATTCGGAAAATGCACTCTTTATTTTTATCAGTTGAACAGAGGTAAAGACTTTTAGCTGACTATTCCAGTGTCTATTTTTTAAAAAGGACCTTCCTTAGAAGTTTTAACCGACAAGTCCGCGAAACCTAAATTGTTTATTGTGTTAATATCAAACTTAACTGATATATTAGAACCAGCGTTTTTTGATAAGAAAATATACACGGACTGGAGTCTGATTTCTAATGCCTAGCCACGAGCTGATTAGTTTTTATTCAGATTTTCTCAGATATGGTTGGCGGAACACATTTTGCCAGCCATACGCACATGTGTAAAAAACTATGCATTGTAAAAAACTTGCGTAACGTTCGACTCACCTTTGTGGAGTGCAGATCACTTTTTTAAGCCAGTCGGTATTGAGCCATACAAGTGATGCCTGGCAAACCTGACCATAGAAAAGTGGAAACTCGTGTCCTAAACGCGGAACTAAAGCAACCGATCGGATATGCCATCTAGCATTAGGTTAGGCATAACTTCGTGGACGTACGTAGTTACGTCCTGAGGACTTTTTTTCTAGATTTTCTACATCAAATAAAAGCATTGGACACGTTTCATTCTGATTTGAATTATCAGTAGCTTCACCCTTTTTGTGGTGGAGATTTTAACCGCGACCATTCAAATGAACGGCAGCAGAGTTACAAGTAGATTACTAAATCACACTCTACCTGGCCGAAATTACCAAAGTTGGATGCTCAGACACAGACCCGCTTCAAACTCTGTTAAGAGCTTTGTCGGTTGCTCTGACGAAGAAACCATCTTGTGCAGAAAGTGTTTATCTTGAAAACAGTCCAATTTCCTTCTAATTACTGGCTTAGCGCATTGTAAAAAAGCGTATTTTACTGTGCGCAAACGTTTGTAGGCCATTTTGTTGACGACAAATGGTATACTCAGGTGGTCGAACAACCAAATCGGCATATTTTGTATGCTTCATACCTATCGAAGATAACATCTACCTATTTACTCCCTGGAAGAACAATAGCCAAATATATTTCGTTAAACGACTTGCCAATTTCCATATTTATTCTACATACTGTGTAAACCGGCTAAGTCAGAATTAAACTATTTACACAAAGGGGGACCTAATTCATAGGAATATATGCCTATTTAGAAATCTACATAGTTTTGCGCCTAAGAGTAATTATGACACGCACAGAGGATAGTTTCTTGCCACTCTCATAATTTCCATGCCTATACAAATATTCAATTCGGGCCTTTGAGTACACTTTAAGATGTTTGCATACGATTCACACTCAGGCAACACACACTTCATAAATAGTACCGCTGTCATAACCGCGTCATAAGAAGTAGCTCAGTATCCATGTGGCTACTTTGTATCACATTTTGTGCTTATTTTAACGAGTCATAAAACTAAGTAAAGGAAGCCAATGCGGTTTCAAGAACAAGTTCTTACAGTTGAGCCAAAATTGTGACCAATCTTGAAATGGGAAGGGAATGGATGGCCGAAACGTGCTTTTTTCCTCCTTAGCTTAGCTTTCAAAACGGTGAGGAACGCAGGTATTCATCCGAAATGTAATCTTAATCAAACAATTTTAAATATAAGAGGCCTTAAAGCGAATATATTATTTGGTCAAAACCATACTCACGGCAGGCCCTCATAGTGGGACTTAACATCACTCGGGGACTTTTTATTCGTTTTTTGGTGGCTAACAGGTATGAATAATTCATCACCTACAAAACGTACGCCCACTGAATAACTACCTTTTGCTAAATAATTCCTGGCTTTCGATGTTAAGAGTTTCGCAGACGTCATTTATCTTGAAGGTATTGGTAATCGCAGTCTGCAGAACCTGTCCTTTTGGCCAATCCTGTGAGAACAGCAAAACCTTTAAAGCATCTACAGATCTTTTTAAAACGCATTTAGAGCCGACGCGGAGGCTCCCCTCATCGGAGAGGAACGAACTTTTGCCAAATAAAACTTGTTATCGTGTTTTGACTGTGTTCGATAATTTTATTCCATTTTTGGTGGATGTCCAGCCCCTCGATATGTGAACAAATGATATCGATTTCTTCATGACATCTCTACCGAATCGATCATGCAAATTTATCCCCATGGGATTAGACATGGTAACAAGGGCCCGGACTACAGATAGCCTTTCGTTAAGATGAGGTGTTCGTCGAGCCACATTTTCTACCTCCAACCCAAACCCTAATACTGGCCTTCATAACCCTAACCAGAACTTCCTAGAATTTAGCGAAAGACCACTTGTAATACAGGGTCTATACTTCCGAGCCCTCATCATTCGTTTGTGATCAGTTGTAAAAGCGGACGAAGTACACACAGTACGTGATCTATCTCATGAAATCTGATAACGGAAACTGGTTAGAGAACTTTTGGACGCCTTAAACGTGGCGCATTTTGTTCGCTCACCCACATCTTTCAATGAAATGTTTTTTCCCAGTGCAGAAATTGTGCTAACGTACTTACATCAAGTAGAATATCAGTAAATTTGAGCGAAAATAGACGTTGGAATATATTCACGCAATTTCCTATGCTAATACATGTCCTAGACTCCAGTTACGCTTCTTAACCACTTTGTTTATAGAAAAGATAGTAATTTACCCTCTAGAGATTTAATAAACAGATAAAGCCGGACTAGAAATTTTATTTCAAGTCCGATGTTGACCATGGTTACCAATCTCCCAGCAAAAAGGTTATTTTAAGAAAACCAGATGTTTTATCAAGTCCTTTATGTCAAATTAGCACATTGGTGTGCTAAAGTACAATAATAACGCAGGTAGGGATACCTTCGTTTACATGGGCTGGAATATTTTGCCGTTTTGAAAATTCTACCCGATGTCACATGCATGAACACCACGGAATGGTCACTTCCAGCTTTAACCATATGACACACTACTTTTCTAATATTTTATCTTCTGTGCATACCTTTTTCAGAAATAGAACGAGGAAAACATTTTTAGTTTCATAAAAATATTAGTATTTGTATGGGCGCTCTGCCGTGCATTCATTATCGGAGAACGGATCTAAAGGCGAGGAAAAACAGTGGAAACGGCCTCAATGTATAGAGAAATGCATGTTCTGGCGTTTATAGTAGAAAAATATTAGTATTTCTTAGGAACGTGAAAGAAACCGTCAAAAGCGTCATATTTTTACTTGGCTTCGCCGTGCGAAAATGCAAAGTACACAGAGATCCATCGACGGAGTGCAGTAATAAAGCACTTCCTAAAGAGGAAACTTATAAAGGTAAGTTTTCTTATTGATCGAAGGCATATTAGTTGGTGATTTTCGTTGTGGACAGTAATTTTTCTCGAAAATGAAGTTTGATGTTTGAATGAGTCTTCAAACGTGACCCAAACGAACATGTTCGTGAAATGGAGCGCCTGAACACTTAGTAATTTGGTAAATGCCTTCAAGAACAATCTTATTTTTAAGTTCTCAACAGACAGGTAATACAGACTTTGTATTTATGGATGATCGGGTGAAAACACTGAAAATCATGAAGTATTCAGTAGTATTTCGAGGCACTCCAAAACAAAAGAAGAGTACAGATAAATTTAACGAAGAAATGTTTTCTCAATAAACACAAAATGGTATGTTTACGATCACGCCTGTCGGGTTTATTTAAATTTATTAGGTACCGACCGGCCTCATGGCATGTCACCTTATGACAAATTTTGATCCTACGACGTCCCCATCGGTGAAATCAAGCAAAATCCAGCTTCCCCTGTTGGACCTCATCTCCCTTTAAACTTTAAATCGTTAATAAAATTATGAAACACTGGAAAACTGTTTTGGAGTCTACACTCAGAAAGTACGCAGTTGACAAACCGTCACATATGAAGTCAAACTACTTATTAAACGATATTAATATGCAAACGTCACTAAAACGCTGTTATTAGACGTGATTTTATGTCTTCCTTCATATTTACTATGTTTCTTGTGCGCAAATACATTCCATACATCTGAAAACGAACTTTACTCAATTAGAGCCATTTCTGACGTTTTCAGGATACTGCGCTTTTCAAAATAAATCGACATTTCTAAACAACGCAACACTGCCTATGATTTTTCTTTTATGTCTTCAATACTTTTAAACTTGGGCTTAATTAGCATTGACATTTGACCCATGAAATGGTGTCGGCTTGCTAGTGATTGGCAATCCTTCGTAAATTTCGACACATTTCATGAGTTAGGTCACGCACTGTAATTCTGACTTATATCAGTAAACTCAGAGCAATCGACGTTTTGTCATCCCGCAGAGTAAACAATCATTTAGGAATGTCCATTTGGCGAAAATTTTGAATTACTTATTAAAACGTTGTTATGCTTACGCTGTTATATTTTCTAATTTGTTTTCACAAACGCGCCTGTTCCACCTCTATAAACTATGTTTGTAAATCTGAGGTGAATTACTACTTTTTGAGGATTCCCAATTTCCTCATAATCTTTGTATTTCCAGTCAGATGTAATATTGCATTCAGTACTCGTTTTCTGTTTTTCAGGGTCGTCCTGTTTGCTGGGCTATTTTGTTTAATGTATTTGCGTCGGTTACCGAGGTTTAGGGAACTTTTCGTAAATTCACAAATAGTTTTGAAATTATTCCACCAATTGCAAAAAGGCACGTGGTGATTCATTCCTATCCACAGCACCTGCATTCCGGCATTGCGGTTGCAAATATCAGCTGCAATAAAAAGTACAAATATGTTACAAAAACAGGCCAATAGTCTCCGAGCTTCCTTTTGCAAGTAAAATCGAAAACGTTTTTTACGAAACAAACGTACTGGGTAAAAGATCGTATTCTATCACACAAGTCTTGAAGGCAACCTAATTATATCTGCACTAAATGCGGTCACGATTCTAAGGCATTTTTTCAAAGAACACATTACCCCGTCAGTAGGTCCTTAGTGATGTTCTTTTATCTTACCAGGGTTTCTGTGCCTTCTTTATAATTATCTTCGCTTAGCAAAATAAAGATGGAATAATCCTTATCCGCGGACCCTAACTACATTAAAATAAAATGCAATGCCAATAGAAGCGAAGAGCCGAGTCCCAGGAAGTAGTCTTGAAGAAGGAGACACGATCGCCGGGAAAAGGGCTTTATTAGCCTGACGTTTCGGATTCCTACTCGAATCCATCATCAGAGACAAAAGAGCAGAAACGGGTGGTTGTTGCATAAGGGACTGCGGTATTTACAGGGTGCAGTAGGGGGGGGGAGCCGTGAACGTTCATAGGTATGCGGTAGCATGGCTACTGCATCTCAAAAATACCGCAGCCCCTTGTGCAACAACCACCCGTTTCTGCTCTTTTGTCTCTGATGATGGATTCGAGTAGGAATCCGAAACGTCAGGCTGATAAAGCTCTTTTCCCGGCGATCGTGTCTCCTTCTTCAATAAAATGCAATGTTTTTCCTCACTTTAGGATAGTCGTTTTTGCCACATTATCTTTCCGGATTTGCCGTTTGATTACGCATAGTTTATGTCATAACGTAAGTATTTTTGTTTTCTCGGCTGCTGTAGAAGTGAAACTTTTTCGGCCAGTGTAGAGCAAAAACATGTTTTAATGTTCGGAATTTGTCGATGATAATTGGGATTGCAGAAAAGAGACCTTTTATGCAAAACATGCCGTAGGTCAGTAAAGTTTGTCCACCTCACTTTGTGCGCGTGTGGAAATGTTGCTTATTGGATGCGCAACTTGAGCCGTACCTACCGAATATCCTTATGAACACTATAGGATACCTTCAGAATGTTATGAGTACACAGTCTCCAGCTGAAAAATACTTAGATGCACGTGGAAGAAATAGTCCGGTCCAATGAACACGCTTTCCGTAAAATATATGCAGACTATGGAGAATATTGAAATCGTAAAGTAGTATGTGTCAGCGTGCGGATTCAGTCCACTGTACTGCAAATTTTATGATGTATGCGCTGACTGTGAGTTATGGTCCAGGTGAAGGCAGTTTCGCCTATTCTGGGGTAAAATTTTGTGGATGTGCGAGCCCCGTAGGTCCCATACCCTCCCATAATGAACAAGAGGCGCCCAAGAAAAGTGGTGTGCTAGTGTTCTGACGATTAACGTAGCAGTCCCATTTTGTCAAAAACAATTTTCTTCCAACGACGAATCGCATGAAGCCAATTATTCCCAAAATGCCGGTCGAAGTGAACATATTGTCGCGAAACGCTTATAACTCTCTGGCTATCACGGACAAGGAAAAAGTTGATTACTATGAAAACAACAAAACTTGTCCTGATTTTACAAAAAACGCTAAAAATGCAGTGGAGGATAGGCTTGTTTTTTGCACACATCCTTGTCTTCGTTTAATCCGGAAGCCTAAAGGCTACACCAGAAGCCGGTTAACAGGCTGAAGATACGAAGTTGCAAGGGCGACTGTTCGCTGCAGCACAAAGAGATCCATATGCGCACACAAAACTGGTGAGTGGAAAAATTTCGCTGTTTGGCAGTGATGAAGGGGAGCGTGATCACCTCTCCCGGAGTCTATTTCAGAGCCACAGGTCATCCTGGATATTACAATTTCACAAGGGAATCGATGTGGAGAAACCAACCATCATAAGTTATTGTTGAAACATTCGTGCTAAGGAGGGTGGCTTTGAGTAAATGGGTGATGCCACGGACTTGACTCAAAAATCTGCCGGCAAGTGATGCGGTCAAAGGACCCCATTTCACTCCAGGCGAGTACAGCCGTTGTCTGCCAAGTTATGTGTACTTATGGAGAATAGTATTCAAGTCTGAGAAATCAGGTGGCAGTTGCCAACGCGTATGCCTTAACATAAGTTGGTCGTTCGGAGGTTAGGCTTGAGGTCAGATGTGACAGCGAATGTAGTGCAGATGAGGCACACTCAAATTTATCGAGGCAGCGACCACACGACACAGCAGGTGCAACATGCCCGCATGTCCATCCACAGCTTACATCACAGAGGGTCAAATCAACTTGTTTTCTGTCTGGTTTTGAAAAACATACATGGCAAAAGACAGTGAAAGCCTGAGGCGGCCGGACCATCAATTACCAAACGGCTGCGGAACGATGGTTAGTTTCGCACTCCCAGTCGACATTAATGATTTACACCTTAGGAGCATTGCGTATGTAACGAACGTGCATAGGATAGTTACTAGGCAAAGAAATTGCCGTCATCATTGTTTAGAACGTCAAAACACAAATATATCCACTAGAGTGGACACATTTTCTGCATTACTGTGTTACTTGAAAATTGTATTTTTGCCTTCAACAAAGGGTTCTGTTCTTGGAATTAGAGACTAATTCAAAAGGTTTCATGAAATCTACTTTGACGTTCGATTAAACATCCTAAGACTAAAGAGCACGCGTTAGAGTCGAAAGCATATTTTAATGCAGGGAACCATGAAATGGTGAAATATTTAACATCATAAACTATTAAAAACGAGGTAGACCGCATTACTGCTAAAGGAATAAAATCATGTCTTACTGTAGATCCGATTTATTAATCATGATCGGGTTCTAATGAAAATCTGAAAGAGCTCTAACTCCTCGAACCCGCCCTTCCATTGAGACTAAGGCTTGGCCATTAAATTATTAAAATACAGTTAAGCATTTGGATGCGGGACAACTCTGAGGTCTGGTTAATAAAAAGGAACCAACAGTAATACTTACCGCTGCACAATGCTTAAGCACGCAAAAACGTCTTCTATAGGAAGTTGGCTTAATAGACGTGGATGACACTGAAAATTTCACAATTAGTGTTTAAATTAACGCTACGAAGAAATTTGGCTTAAATGAATTAGTTGGGACTGGGCAAAGTTATGGCACACAAATACCACAGCTAAACCAATAGTTTGCGTCGTGTCCAAGAAATGACTCTGCATTCCATGCCAACTGCGTACTTTCCATGACGACATTTTTTAAATGGAAGCTGCTGGCCGGCATTTCGGGAGTTGAAGCCCACCCGCTGCAACGTCGAGTTTGGGCCATATGCCTGCAAAAAGAAGCCCTTGCAGACCGCTAGTTATATTCATGTCGTCTTCAGGGTAACTTAAAAATTTGACTTGAATAAAGGAAAGTGCCTAAAACGCAGTAGGCACTGAAACGTGCGTCTTGCAATTATCTTCCAGTCGTTTTGCTTACCGCCGGAGACCGTTCTCTGGAAATACTGACCGAAATTGTGGAGTGTATTTTCGGTCAGATGGATAACTTGAGCGGAGATGTATTATTGATTATTGTCCAGCATGATTTTAAAGCCTTCCAGTCACATTACGATGCCAACTGTTGAATGCTCTTTTTGGCCACTTGCAAAAACCACACGGTACAAAAATGACCACCTGCGTAATATAACTTTGTAAATGTAAATATATTTCATAGAAATCGTGCTCCAAAATCGAGTCCGTATATTTATCTGGTAGCGGATCAACATGGTTTTAATTTTTTTTTTCAGGAAAGGGTGTATTTCGATTTTAAAAAGTCGACAATTACAGGATTCTTAAGGACCGTAAATCACCCATTTATACATCGTCGTATCCACCCGTTTATTAATGTCCCCTATAAGTATACAGCATATTCCACATCCACAGCAAACTTTTACAAAGACCATATAGTATTTTTCGAATGAAACCAAATGTGCGACTTTCTTTACATGCAAAGCGCATAACGAATGGAATGGCCCGCAATTACTCGAAACCTGGAAAGCCTTTTAAGAACCCACATATTTTTCCTATGATTATAAAATTGAAAATGTAATTCGCTAAGAAATGAGTATAAAAAGCAAATTTTAGGTCGTGCTATTGACGGAATATATCGGAATATTCTAGAGTGTCGAAAACAAAATATGCATCCTTACTAAGTGGTTATTCGTTTACCGAATGTGGAAAAATTAGTACAAAAGAAGTGCATTCGAAAGTCAGCATTCCGATCCGACCGATAATTACTATTTCAACCTCACTTAAGCATTTATTTGAACTCGAAGGCGGATTGTGGAATTTTGGTTAACATCTCATAAGATCGACCATTGCTACTCGATTGTCGATTTAACACACAAATTTTGATATGTAGTGGTAGAAGAACGCTCACGAGACCAAACGGAACTAGTGAGTTCCGTAAATATGATCGGTGAGGGCCCCTCTATCATTGTGCCTTCCAGATCGCAACCGAAAGGACAACGAGCCCGTTGTTTAGTGATTATATTAGTTGGAATTCTAACAGGTCGCCAGATCGAGCCCCAAGTGTTCCGCAATTCGCGGTGGGTATGACAGGATGACAACGGCTAATAAGTCAGAAATGGCCATTCCAGTCTCCCTTGTCATTGTCAGTAATAACATACTGCCAATATCTTATTCGGTTTCTTTCCAGGGACCAGTGATCTCAACAACCAATTTTCATCAACCTTTATTTTGAATGATGGATTCATCCGATCAGAGACTTTACCCTCTAATGCCAAAATACTTTCTGTCGCCCAGGGCCTCAGTGCCGCCGTGGCCATTTGAGGTTGAAGGCCTGCGGGCCTTGCAGCTGACATTGATAGATTTTCGGACGCTATATAATACCAAAACAGCACATTTTTTGCTCATTAACCATAAAAGATAATACGATTTCGATATGGGCTGAATTTGTGAACCGTTGGAGAAGAGTGGAGTGGGCCAGGAGAGCTTGCCTGAAACTATCAACCTGGCTGATGTCGCCGAAACCTGGGTCCACAGTTCATCAGGTAGTGACGTAATCACAGCAGAATCGAGCAGAATTCAAAGGGATTGTCTAAGCGGGTTGCCCTTGTCCGCCTTAGTTGTGTCTCATTCCAAATACGTTAAATGTTTACGCGGTCCGGTATGACAGGCTGACGACGGCTAATAAGCCAGAAATGACCATTCCAGTCTCCCTTGTCTTTGTCGGCAATAACATACTGTCTATAACATGCGCCGCTGTGCGGCTGCTGGTTGGGCTCGAGTGACAGTCAGTAAGTCACAACGGAAAGTGTGAGTTTCGTAAGAACGGTAGGTGAGCACCCCCTACCATTTTAAATTCCCAAATGGAAACCGACAGGGCAACGGGCTTGTGGCCCAGTGATTATAGTCGTGGACTTCTAACAAACGGGTCGCGAGTTCTAGCCTCGGGTGTTCCACACTTTGTGGTTGGGTATGACTGGCTGACGACGGCAAATAAGCCAAGAATGGCCATTTCAGTCTCCCTTGTCCCTGTCGGTAATAATATTTTGTCTATATTATGCATCGCTGTGCGACTGCTGGTTAGGCTCGAGAGAAGGAAGGCGCGCAAGACACAAAAGAACGTCAGAAAATGCGGGTAGATTGATATTGTACTGTTTCGAGTTTATTTTGCCTTCCCTCTGCCAATCATAACCCAGACCAGCAACGGAGACAGAAACACAAACATGAGCACAGACAAACCTGCCGCAGTTGATCGATCACTGGGGTCTACCATACGGTCATATGCACTTCATCGAATCAAATTCCATCAGTGCCTCGCTACCTATTGTTATCTGTCGCTGCAAATCGAATATGTATTCAATCAGGACTGACCGTACACTGATCTATTAGTTTTCACGATATAATATATGTCTATATGCTTCCGATTTTGAGGTAGATTCTAATTATGAGGTTTTTGAAGATTGTAAAAGGCCAATCCATAAAACACCCCATTTTTACATTTGTCAATGTAACTTGTAAAATATACTGTACGGCTCAAATTCACTGTAAGTTTTTATAAATACCAAATGATTTTTACTAAATAGCAAATAAAAATGTGTAATTTTCGTTACGCGGAAAATATACAGCTTGTAGTCTGGAAACCCCGGTTGCAAGTTTACTTGTAAGGCGGGTCAAGAATTATTCAACAATTGAAGGAGTTGTTTAAAACCGAATTATACTCTTCCTTCAAGTACAGAATCTAGAGACGTTATCTGCTACCAAATAGCAAAAAACTAACGTGTTTACCATGTCTCCTATGGAATATATTTGAATTCATATACGCAGCTCAAAACAACAGGAAACCTTCTATACTGCCTAAATAGTTATCTTTGGCAAGGTGTGATTTTTACAGACAGCTGAAAAATTCTCGAATTATGTTCCATATTACTCAATATTATGCTTTTATTTTGAAATCGCATTTCAGAATTTCGGTTAATCGTTGGTCAGAAAGTACATTTGCTGTAAACATATGTAACCACAGTAGAAGGTTACTCACCCATCAAGTTAAATGATGTAAATGTTATGTTTCCATTGGGGCCCAACCTAGCACCCTAGAGCGCAGCTGAATGGCGACTGGTAAGATGTTCGAAACAGAGGTACCTTGTTCTTGTCGGTATCAAAACCTTTTTAGTATGTATATATATGATAGTGGGGTGCACGACAATCGTATAACAGAACTCACTTGTCCCGTTGTGTCTTGGCGCTCTTTCGTTAACCGCGACTGTTACACATATCGGGTCGGGCATACCTGGCTAACAACGACTAGTAGACTAAAAATGGCCATTATCCTGTCTCTCTTGTCCAGTTAGGAATGTTATTCTGCATGTATATATGTATGCAACGGAATGTTCACTCAGAGTAGGCTCATAATTCTGCACAGAGTTCACA
This sequence comes from Spirometra erinaceieuropaei, assembly GCA_902702965.1. NCBI lineage: Eukaryota > Metazoa > Platyhelminthes > Cestoda > Diphyllobothriidea > Diphyllobothriidae > Spirometra > Spirometra erinaceieuropaei. The sequence goes on from CACRXP010000113.1 coordinate 964,700, forward strand.
AAGAACACAAGCTCTAAAGCGTTGGCGGAAACCAGTAACAGGTGTACATTTACTAAGCTGATCCCTAGCACCAGATAACATGTGTTTTTGCAACTGGTAAGCTGCCGTTAGATTAAGCGAAAATGCCTTATTTGACGAATCGCGTCTATGGTCTATATACACTGCTTCACAAAGAATTCCATCTTCCTAGTTATGTCTCTTGGAATGCCTGTTTTTAATTTATACTACATGTGTATATCCGCAATTCCGATTATATACTTCGTCGGGGGAACAATAGGCCAGAAAAGTCGCTGTATCAGTCTGCTCGCATTATTTGTCCATACATGACAAACTTCACATTCAAACCAATAATTAAGCCCTGCTAATTGCGAATATGGGAGAGGCTGGATCGTTTATATCTTAGCTTTTTGCCGCCGCGAGTCCACCATGCCCATGTTCCATGTCTTTGTCAATAGCGTTTCTCGGATAAAACCTAACATAACTATTTTGCCGTTTGTGTGTTCATTTGACCCGGGTTCAAAACCAAAACCAAGCCTCGTATGTTGCATATTGTAATTATAAAACGCTGGCAAGCATTGCCCCAGTGTGGAATAATAATATTCCTCCAACTCCCTGCCAAAGAGAAAAAAATAAAGAGAGTACAGGTGCTGGTATGTGAGTTGACATCATTCAGGCTCTAGTTGATATGCAGAATAAAGTTGTCCAGATATAAAAACAGGCCACTTATTTTCGGGCAAAATCTGTGATCCCCCTCCTCAAACAAATCCTTTAACTTACAGTAAGTGTGCTAACTCATGAAATTTAACCGAAATTCTGAAATGCATTTTCGCCTCGAAAAGATTACTTTAGTTGGGTTTTAAAATTAATCATGATGCAGCGTATTTTACATAGTAATTCAGTTATCTCGCGATGCTGGCTTTTGAGCGAACATATTTCCGGTCACATGAAAAATCACGCTCTGTAAAAAGGACTGCTTAAATAATATCAATTTTCCCATTGATTTTCGATGTCCTTAGAAATCCAATTATATTTTATGAAAACATCTACATAAAGGTTTATATTATTTTGCTTATTTGGTATTAAATAACGTCTTCTTCCAATTTTATACTCAAAAAATGATATAATTCGTGTCTAAAAAAGGTTTCTAATAAGATTTTTCAATACTGGGAAATGCCCGTTCAAATAATTCCTATCTCTGCATTTATTAATGTTGCTTGTTACGTTTACAATGAGCCTCAAATTGATTACTAAATTTTATGAACCCCATATGGTATCTTCTAAATATGGTAGAGAAATGTATGGCTTTTCATACGCGGAAAGTATACGGCTTGTAATCTGAAAAACCTGAATGCAAGTATAACAGCAGGTCGGGGTTCAAAATAATTGGGGAATTTAAAAAGTCTTTAAAAACCAAAATTGTTTTTTTCTTCAAATATTAAATGGGAAAAGGCGTGTTTTTTACCTATTGAGCAAAAGAATGAATATTTTTATGCATGTTTTCCATGAAGCCTGAATACGCTATTTCTTCAAAAGTGACGCATAGTCAGATACCAGTCGTGCAGACTAAATGCAGTATGTAGAAAGATCTTGACAGAAAATCCCAGGACCGGCCAGTGAACTTTTGGGTATTGTGTGTTTCATAAGCATGTTCAAGGAGTAGATATATGCAAGCGGAGACAAAGATTCATATTTCAGATTCCTGTTTTGGTCAGAATGAGAGAGGTTGGCTAAGCACCGAATATCTGCATTTATTTTTTGGAAATTTCTAATTCGTAGGGAGTGGACATTCGTCACCGGACTGTGATTGTTTTTTGAGTAAGCAGTTTACTTAACTTGAACTCGAAGATATGAGTCGTTCTTTATTTTGTTATTCGGCCCATTGCATTATACCTGAATCACTTAAAAGTGCGTTCTTTCTTAGCTTAGCCCTTAAGTCAAACGAAGGTTTTCAGTGAAGTCTGGAAGGTATTCCGGCGTTTTTCACTCTATCTCGAACCATTTTTCTGTTTTACCCTTATGGGTTCATACATAAAAAAGGATTAATTTTGTTCCTTCCCCTCTCCCCTCATAGATTTGCTGTTCAGGTAACTTGCGTTGAACATGCCACGGAAGTGCTTAATTATAGTTTTCCCGGTGATAATGAACGTCAAGCAAAAGAAGAAGATGCGATCATTGGAGCAAAGGGTTTTTCACTCGAACCCCTCATCGGAGACCGTCGCAGAAAAAGGCAGTGGAGGCACAGGGACTTCAGTACTTATAGTACGTAGCTGCCGTGGGGCCACATGCGTAGTATAATTAACAGCCCTCGCGATCACGCATGGGAGTCGTAATTGAGATGACGATGTCTCGTCAGTCCGAGTTTGAGTCATTAATTGCCGCAATTTCGTCCTCCATGTTGTATGTTGACTCGGCAATCTTGCCCGCTGTTACCGGAATAGCTGCCTGTCCGCGCCCTCCCAACGTGACTGATTCCCCAGCTCAAGGAATGTTTTAACACCGAATATTTTATCGGAAGGTCATTGTGCTTGTTGATGTATCGCGGGCATGAGACTCATGATGCGAGCAGCTCGCGACTCCCGTGCTAGTCAGCTCTTGAGAGGATTTCGGCATCTTGAAACCTAAAAATATGGCCAGGTTCTGTGAAATGAGTTGCCACCTAAGAGCTGGCATCTCTTCTCCTCATCGCTGCTGCGTACTCAGCCATGCGCGTCCGGAGTACTTTCCCAATTTCTCTGACGTAGTTTCTCTATCCGTAGGTGTCTCAGCTCCAGTAAACGGCTCCAGACGCCTCCTGTCGTGGCAGCGGGTATTTCGGCCTCATAACTTGACGCCTGATGGTTGCTTCCGGCCTGTTTGCGATCCCAACTCCAAATAAAGTGAGCAGGCGGCCGACGGCTTTCCAGACGTTTCTTACGTACGGAAGCTCTCGCGTTCTTGATTCAAAACGGCGCCACGGCATCCGGCAGTGTGCGCAATGCGTATTATATAGGACAAAAGACGGTACGCCGACAGATGTGTTAGTTCTCGTTCTCTCCACAATATATTTCGTGCAGAGATTTGGGACTGTGCATCGTCCCCACAAACGGTCTGCTTGCGACCGCGTGCTCATACGCTGAGTGCTTTATCTGCTGGCCTGAATAACGGCAGGGACAAACGTGACGTGGAATCGGACAAACGGCACAAGATTGCCCACCTGCCTCAATTTGTTCATTTATCCTCTTGAATGTTTTCTACAAGTTTTCTGTGTTATTATGGGAACTTGTCCTGTCGTATTCTGCCCAGCGGGCGATGAGAAACAATACATAGTCTGTCACCTGTTACCGCTGTTTTACCGACCAGAACGGTAGGCTCACGTGCTAGTCCAGAAATGTCTTAGAGTGCACTGACAGTTCCTATAATTGTGTACTCTTCTTTTTTCGTTTTACAGTAAAAAAAACATTGCTGATGTCTGACTAGTCTCCTTCCTCCCAGCTCGAACGGGTCCGAGCACTCAGATACTCATTACTATAACTAATCCACATGCATTGCGCGTGATTGTTGCTGTACGTTGCAAAAACAGGAGAAACTGCAATCAAGATGATGGCGTAAGAGCGTGCCGATCACGTAGCTAAGTTTTCTAAGTAAAATCATCTATCTTTACATCATTTGAGGAGTCATAGATACCGAGTTCTGAAACATCAACAAATGCATGGCAATTACCGAAACCGCGAATCCGCGACGCCTTCATTAAAAAACGAATCTTACCGACTGGTTTTCTTAAGGTGACAAAATACGCTACAGCGCAGAAATCGATAATGGCCTTCAGTTGCTTCAGCACTTCGAATACCCTCGTGCATCACACGTTCCACCAACTTAGTGGATGGTAAAAGTACTTAATGGACGCTCGCTATCAAAAGGAGTAGCAGACTATAGTCGGAAAATTCGTCTTCTGCAGTAAAGAAATTCGTTTATCAGTCTCTTAACCACTTTAGACTCGTGAAACTGACCCATGCCCGTGCCGTACTCCGCCAAAGTCTTGGCAGCCAAATGACGTCTGTCCTGAGGGTTAAGTTCATGAGATATACTTTGGGCACGGTAAGTCTATTATAAAGGTCACGAACAGGCTAGAAACCGGTCTGCATGAAATTAAGTAGGCTGCTGAATGCAGGGGCAAAAGTTCTGAATTTAGCAGGAAGTGTTTGTTTAACAGGTAGATGACTGCTTCAGAATTTACTGCTTGTTTACTGTAAAAAATGAACTCTTTTCTGAAGGCAGTATTTTCTTAAGAAGGAAGAAATTAGCTGTAATAAAATAAAGATGATATCCTTTGAAACGCTACTCCCCGGTAAATGGAACAGACTCAACGTCTCAGACATGGCAGCTAGCACCGCAAGAGGATTCAGGTGGACACTGCAATCCTTCTCATCTGTTTAGAAGATGAGAGATTTTTCTGAGAGGTTTGATACTTTTGTGGATGACTAGAGGCAGAGTCACTTGTTCGCAGCTTTATCATAAGGAATTGGCTGCTCAGTGGCAATCAATCTTTTTAATAATGTGAATATAATCGAGTAAGATTACGGAAGACGACAAGGTGACGTAGATTAAACACTCTTGTCTACTCTGTCGACATCAGGTGTTGCAAAGCATATACTGTGAGGGATTTCAGAGCATACGGCTGTTATTCTAACTTATCGTGAAAATTCTAGAGAATTCTTGCTCTCCATAGACTTCGCTTTAACCACATTTACCACCTGGAAGGTGTGCAGACTTCGATGATGAATCAGCCTCTTAAGCCCCTCGGAAATATTAGGAATGCGCGTGCCCTAATAGAAAATACGACTGAATTAAAAAGCAAATACGCCAATGTTTCTATTGAATGTCAACTGCTTTTCCCGTCCAAATATTATTTGAAATTTGGCCGTTTTAACAACTTTGTTAGGCCCAAACCGTAGCCAGGCAAAATTATGTTATTAGTTAGCAGCAACAAAACGGTTTAAATTAATGAAAATTTCAAACTCTATTCCAGTTGCCTCGGAATACTTGTGTTCTTTGAGACTGTTGGTTGTTTATTTTAAATGAGGACTAAAAACCTTTACCAAGCACTCAACTTTAAGTGGTTACTATGGAAATGCATCTTTTTGAATGTGGGAATGTTTCGAAAACGGGATGGGGTGGGGGTGGATGTGTTGGAGATGTAAGATGTGCGTGTGTGCGGTAGTGGTCTGTAAGCATTCCATGTTGTAAGGGTGACAGAGTTGGAGGAGGTTAACTAATTTTGAACCGATCTGCAGGCCATTTAACGAACTTCGAATAGAGAACTCGAGTGGAACTCCTTGACGACTGGCTAGTTATGATGCACAAAACTGCAAAGCATTAAGCTGACTGCAGTATGTTTGCAAAAATGCTGACAGGATCGCATGGGAAGTTAGAAATCGGGCTCAAAAATATTACCTCTTCTATTCCTCGCGGCAGAAGAGTGTTTCGGATGTGGGTCCTGCCGAGCCTAGGAGCTCAGTCGAGAGTCGCTGTGTGTATTCGTATGCCAACAAGTACACTGGGTGCGCTAACTCATGAAATGTCAATCGACATTGCGAAATGCGTTTTTGTTTCGAAAAGACTAATTAAGTAGGGTTGTAGAACTTATCTGCGTGCAGCATAATTTAACAATATTTCACTTACCTGAAGATGCCGGCTTTTGATGGATCTTCTTTCTGGCTGCATGCAAAAACTTTATTCTGTAAAATATGACCACTAATTCAGCATGTGTTTCCTCATTGATTTTTGATGCCCTTAAAAATGCAGTTATATTTCAAGCAAAAGGACAAAATGTTCATTATTTTGCTCCTTCGATAGAAAATTAGGTCTTCTTCTAATTTCACTTTCGAAGGAAGGGTATAAATTTGTTTTAAAAAAGTATCTAATTGTAAGATTTTGCAATACCGTGAAATGGCTGCTCACTAAGCGTCATGTTTCTGCATTTACCTATGCGGCTTGTAATGCTAACAACATGGCTAAGATCCACTGTTAAGTTTTATGAACCCTATGTGGTCTTCTCTCAATACTATACAGAAGTGCTTGGTTTCCCTACACGGAAAATATCCGGCTTGTATTTTGCAAACCCTAAATGCAAGTTTAACGGCATGTCGGGCCTCAAAATTATTCAGGAACTTGAAAAGTTTTTGAAGACCGAAATAAACATTTCCTTCGAGTATGACATTGGAAGAAAACACAATTTTCTACCGAAGGAGCAAAAGAATGAATATTTTTGTTTATGTTTTCCAAGAAATTTTATTGAACTTTTAAGAGAATCGAAAATCAATGAAAAAAAGCATGCCACATAAGTAGTCATTTTATACGGAGTGTAGCTTTGGCATTCAGACAAAAAGGATTTCCTTCGAAAGCCAACATCCTGAGGTAAGCGAATTATCACAGAACTATGTCGCATGAGAATTAGTTTTACAATCCTACTATATTAATCCTTCCTAAACGAAAACGCGTCTCGAAATTTCGATTGACATTTCATGCGTTAGTCCACCTACTGTAAATAAGTAGTGGAGGAAAGTACCGACGAAGATAGGGGGAGTGCAATGGCCTTTTTGGCTTATTAGCCGTCGTTAGCCGGTCTTGTCCACCCCCATATTTTCAGGAACAGAAATTTGAATCCACATTCTTAAGTCGTTGGACTTTATGAAGTGCAACCCCCTACCATGGTGACATGTGTCCGTTGTCCTGTCGGTCACGTTCGGGAGTATGGACTGTAGTAAAAATCCGCTTACTCCTTAGGATAGAGGACATGCTTGTTCTTCAGAAGATCCTTTGCATCAAAAAAGTGTGCAATAACCAGATCCAGATTCCACAGCCGCCGAATCACGTTTAGCCACGAATTTCACGTTCCAATGTCTTTTTGGGTGCAGTTAACTTGCGTGGCTTCTTAGGCAATCGTATCAAATGCAACCATACTGATTTTTTGGACGCATTTATCTGGATTTGTGATCCATAAACTGACATTTATGGAGTTCGAGGCGTAAAAATGTTTCCTACGCTGAATGTATTCTATCTTGCGAATGGGACACTGCGGATCAATGTAATTTTACTTTTTTTGATTCCACCGAAGACAACCTTCCTTCGACATACCCTCGGTTAAAATAGAATTTCGTAGTTTTACATTTAGTTACGTTTTCATGTCTATTTTCGTGATGAAAACTGTCTTAGGTCACATAGGCCACGAAGTAGGAGGGAAAATGTGCACAAAGTTAGTGGTGTACACCTTGCATGAATGTTAGGCATTCTATTCCCCTTATTTGCAGCAGTTTAGGGGAGAGCCAAAATGTTGTTGTGTACAGGAAGAAGGAATGTGGATTACCTATAAATCGCACCAGTTAATGACGATAATCAAGGCAATCACAAACATCGGGAAACATTTCGTCTGGCATGTGAGTGCGTTCGTACGCGACAGCAACTGTCGTTCCAGTGACCGTTGCCCATCTTGTAGTGCAACCCTTATTCCTTAAATATTCGTACGCGTACGTGTGAGGTTTAATGAATGCGGACAGCCCTCTATGAACCAGATTCTTCCAATCCGCCTGATTGGAAAAGATTTTATTAAGGTAGGACATCACAGCGTAGCAATAGTATGGGATTAAATTATTTCGTTGAGAATAAAATTCGTCATCATCTCTGTAGTGTTAGGCATGACAAACGGTCACAGAACATTTTAAATAAATGTAACCGATTACAATAGTATGGAAAACGGTTGCCGTAATTAAACCACACCACTCCGCAGTGAATTAAAATGATGGCCACCGCTAGCAAAAGCGCGCGAATTGCCAATGTCCGGTGGGAGCATAATTGTTCCCCGCAGCTTATGCAACGCTTTAAAATACGATGAGCTGCCGAATTCGAAGTTGGTACGTCAGGACTGGCTTGCTACGCTGATTGATTTGGACCTTGATGATGCATTTTCTGTTCCTTTTCCTGCCTGACGCGGTTTCCTTAATCCTCTAAAACACTTCTTATTAAAATTTAAATTAGGTTCAACGGCCTGAAACTCAGTTGTAGTATAAATGCTGGAGTACGTCGCGTAGAAAACGCCCATCCAGACTGACTTTTGCAATTCAACTGCGTTTTTATATTTGCAGAAGCATTTTAAAGGAAGTTTTCTTTCTTTCATATCTTTGTTTGGTTATCATTATTAATGTTACTGAGTTAATACTTGAAAGAAACAAGCATCAGTTGAGTAATCAGCGAATAAAGCGCCTGTACATGTTGGGACACCCTGTATATTTAGGGCAGATTAAGTCAAAACTGTCTTTAGAAATGTTCCTATGCTGTTGTTTTGGAAAGGTCTATATTATTTTCCAGGCCTCAAGTGTTTATTTGAATAAACTTGTCTAGGGTGACAGTAACAAGGCCGATTGCATTGCTTTCCTCATCTTCTGTACCTTCGCTATCTGCAGGTGAATCTAGCCGCCATAAACCATAATTTTAATGAAGTCAAGAGTGATCGCTTGATTTCCGATGGGCCACACTTTAAAATAGAGCTATTTTGAAAACAGCACATTTTATTACCTTTAGTCTGGAAAACTGATCACCTACTCATTCAAACTCACCCAGATGCCCTTCTACCTCATCCTAACGTAAGTTAACTAATTGTAGTCCATGAAAGGGCACACATAAAGAATTTCGTCCTGTCCTTCACATGTCATTTTCCTACTTGTGTTCTATTCTAGTAAATAGACCCCAAAACCTAATTCAGATTACTGTTGTTCGCGGCGCAAGAAGTTAGGAACATGACGTTTTGCATGTGCTTATGGCCAAATCCTCTTGACATAGCATCGGCAGTTATGCCTGGCCCTAGTCTACGACCGTCAAATTAACCGGTCAAATTTCCCAGGCGAGAAGAGGCCGGGTGTATCGACACACCCTCGGCATAATTGTATTTCACCACTAAAGGACATCGATGCTTTGTCATAATTTACCGCCCAGCCCGCACGTTGCCACACCAGCACTCCCGGCTCGTAGAGAGATGAAAATAAAAACACGTTTACGATGGAGGTGGGGAGGGGGGGACTGGAGAGGTAAACAGTGTCCTCACCGCAGTTGCCAAACTCACACGTTGAACCCCGCCGTAAACAACGCAACATAACTAAGCCTACCGCGAATACGATAACATAACTGATATTTGGTGGTTAAACAGACAGCGATACACTCGCATACCTCCACAGGGGACACGGTTTCTAAACAACGTCCTGTACCTCACTGCAGTGAAATGGCATTGAGGAAGCAAGAAACTACCAAGAGAAGTTGTCAGGCATTGGGTGTGTGCGTGAATACTAAGTGGAAGTTGGAATATACCTCGGCATGACTCCCGGACACAAAGAGCTGGCCGGAACCTATCCTAATGGACGGTGTAATTGGCGCTTTAGCAAGTGTGCGTTCAAGTGCATAACTTACTAGAAACCGGTTTTACTTAAACCTGCAGCTGATCGGACATTACCGGCTCATGGATGAACTCGAAGGGGCTCTAAAATGGGTGTTGCACAACACAACGGCGCGCCCTGTGAAGTATGCGATAGACGTCAATTTGGTCAGTCGAGTTGTCAGGCCAAGCAGGCAAAATCCCGTAAATAACCTGTACAAGCTCCCACATTTATCCCTGCCAAACGTTGAATGCGTTAGCAAATAGCACTGGGGAAACCAGCTAAAAACTACTCCAGCCAACAGCGGTTACCTACTTAATAGGCATTTGTTCTATGTATTTTCAATGTACTTGTAAATCAAAATATACTTTATGGCACGTGAGCCCTGAAGCATTCCTTAGTGTACCAATTTGGTAGTCCATAACGTCTTTTTCAAATTTTGCACTGGAGGAATATGCAAACTTCTGTTTTCAACGGTTTTTCAATTCCCGGTATGAACGGTGCCCGACCTGCCGTTTTAGTTGCATTAAGTGTGACCAAGCCATAAATTGTAATCTTTTCCTGAGAAGAAAATTATATATTACTTAGTGCTACGTAGAACGTAACCCATAGTGCTCATAAAGTTTTGCAATGGATGTGAACGACGTTACATAATTCGCAAGGAGCCTTCATAGACGGACAAACACGAAGCAATGCAACCGAACATTCCACGCTGTTAAAGAATCCTAAAATACAAACGTTTAAAAGCCACAGATCGTCATTTTCTCGAATATAAAACTGTACGAAGACGTGATTTGCTTCCGAAAGCGTACATGAAGGAATATCTTTAAGCATGCATTTTAGGAATTATCTTTGAGATTATAAGCACGTTGAAAATAAATTGGTGAAATGCATGCTACATTCGAAGTCATCCTTTACCAAGTGTAGTTTTAGCATGCCATTTCGAAGAAATGCGTTTAAAAGCCGGCAACCTAACAGGGCTGAAATGTGTTGGGAGTCCGCTGAAGGATTAACATTATTGCAAATCTACTTAAGTTGTCCTTTCCAATCTCAAAATATTCTAGAATATGCGTTAACTTTTCTTGAGACAGGCCACCTACTGTATATGATTTTGCATGTCCCTTATTTTAAATTTCTTACCTGGCCTAAATTCCGAAGTGTGTTTCCGATTGGGAAGGATTACTTAGGCGAGCCTAGATCATCAGGCAGTATAATCCTATGCCTTGTTTAACTTCCGATGAAATTAACGCGCGACCTTGGAGTAAATCTTTCGAAACGGGTCTTTTCAGGCACGCTCCAAATTTTGATATGAATGTTTGAGCTGAAATCCATCAGCTACTGTGGGATAACCGCTTTATATTCACAAGCCGCCAACAGACAGCCAGTAGTATAGAACAGTGCAATGATTTACCTTACTAACAACACAGGTATTAGCTAAAAGCCCAGACACGCGTGTTTCGCCGATCTTATGCCGATGCCTGACGCAGCTGCGAGGGGTTCGGCTCGTCAGTGGGTCCCCCAGCTTTCCCCGTGTGTTTTCCGGTATATGAACTCCAGTTTTGACTTGCCTTGTTTAAGTTTCGAGAAAATTAATGCGCGAACGTGGAGTAAATCTTTCGAAACGGGCCTTTTCCCATAGTATTTCAGACCCGACAGGATGTTAGCTTTTAACTGAACTTCCATATCCTATCTGATTAAGCCATATCCTTAAAAATGACCACATAACTAATATGAGTTTTTCTATTGAGTTTTGATGCCCTTAGCAGAAAACACGCATAAACCCATTTTTATCGCAATCACTTAATAGATTATCACTTCTTTGACCTGTATACTTAGTAGAAGGTTATATTAAGTCATAATATACCTGTTTAAATTGTCAAAAAATTTTATGCTCGATCGCCCTTGCATTCGCGCCTATGATTTTTAGTCTAAAATTTGCATGCTTACAGTGCAAGAAAATCCTACTTTGATGCATGCCACTAGGTAAACACCACATGTGGTCATAAAATTTAGTTATGCATGTGGAATACGGTGTAAACTTCTCGAGGAGCATCAGTAAACGTACAGACATGATGCTATATGAAGGGACATTTAAAGGTCTTTAACATTCTCGCAATTGTAAACTTTTAGAACCGCAAGACACCATTTCTTCGAGTTAAAAATTAATTATAACTTGATGTTCTCAAGGAAGGACAGGAGAGACTGCTTTCGTGCACGTTGTTCATAAACTGTATATTATTTTATAAGGACATCAAAAATTAAACGGAAAAATCTATGCAAATTAGGTAGTTATTTTTCAGAGGTGTTTTGGCAGATTTCAAATGATTCACTTTGACCCAACTGTGAAAACTTAGTGGCTAAGTGTGATTCGAACCCACAACAGCAAGGGGATGCTTAAATACAGCCAACGCTCTAAACATCTGATCTACGAGCCCCCACCGGACGACGTGAGTTTAATCACATCTGAGTCACGTTTACTCGCCCAACCTACAGTAACGTCTGGAGTTCACCAAATATGATACAGTAAACGGACTGCTCAGGCAGGATTTCCTGACTAATACACCTGGAATCCGCCAGATGACTACAAGGTTCACGTAATAAAGAGATGTTTCGGTGGATTTCAAATAATTCACTTTGACTTTGTGTGGGAAAACTTGACCCAAATGTGATTAAACTCGCGTCGTTCGGTGGGGCCTCGTAACTCAGATGGTTAAGGCGTTGGCTGTTCTAAAGCTTCCCCTTGTAATCTTGGGTTCGAATCATACTTACGTACCGAGTTTTTTACAGTTGGGTCAAAGTGCGTAGTTATTTTTTAACAAACGCGGATTTTTCAAGCTCAAGAGCTGGCATCTAGGCGTGTCAGAAATTTAATGGGGTTATGCTGCATGACAATCGATATTATAACGTAATCCTTTTTAATCAAAAATGCACCTCGGATCTTCGGTTAACATCATTATGTCTGCGCCCTTTTAGGAGGCGGACATTCTAAACAGATAGGGAAGCGAAGTGGGTGCAAGTATTGCAAAAGAAGCCATTGTAAAAAGGGTTATCATACGCCCCTTGTCTGCGTCTGACTAGATCTCTGGTAATGCATACGAGCAGCCGAGCGTCCCTGGTGTCTAACACTGGCTGCCAGTTTTCAGTCATGTGCGATGACTATGTAAAGCATAAAGAAGTAATAGGAGGCAGAAATCCAAATCTTATTCCAGGAAAACAATTTTGGAATTAGAGAAAACGGACCATCCCTTCCTTGATCAGAGTCACTTTTTAGCGCATGAACCATTTCACGTCAAGAGTTAAAATCTCTGAAAATATAACGCTCCGTTGGCAAATTATGTTACATTCCATCAGAAAGATGTTTTCTTCGATATCCCGAGGCAAATCAAGTAGGTTCACAAATGTACTCTTGTTGTAAACACATTACACCGCCTTCTGAGTAACAAAACTGTTTTCTTCAGAAAAATGAAACGAACTGAAAAATTAATGTCAAAACAATTTGTGCCACTTGTTTTGAAGTTAGCAATGGCACATGAAATCGTAGATCGTAAGTTCAATAAATTAAAAATGGTAATCGATTCTGCAAACCTAAATCGGCTAGATCGCAGTTGGTAGCCAGGCCCCGTTTTAAAGGTGGTGGAGGGGTTTGCTTACTGGGACTATTTTTTGGGGTTCCATAATCACATCTGACCCATTTGGCTTCTGTTTTACATTTGAGGTTAGGATTAGGGTACCGGTTAATGCTTTCCGATTTTCGGGTTGTGGTTATGCCTTTAGACTTAAGCTTTCTGGTTACGGTTAGGGTTTGAGCGTACGATTAGGTTTCAACATTACGGTTAGGTTTTCCAGTTACGGCTATGTCTAAGGGTTACGGTTCCGTTTACAATTTCGGTTGGGGTTAGGGTTGTCATTAAAGTTAACGGTTAACGTTTAAGGTTGAGGTAAGGGTTAGGGTTAAGCTTGCCGTCCGCTTCCCCCCTCCCTGGCTGCCAACTGCGATCTAACCCCTAAATCTTTTGGTTTCTTACAAACGTAAGCAAGTGAACAGTTTAGATTATGTGGCAGTTATAATAAGATAAGAATGTTTATTAATTTTGTTGAATTAAAAACGAAGATTAACACAAGGATGTTTACGAAGTCTCCTCTGTGGAATATATAATGAACGCCTGAACATGAGATTGGACTCACTTTTTACATGTACAACGGTTCACTTGGACACCCTTGCCTTCTGGATGGCCTGTACATTGACTACGCTTTAATTCCTACGCATCTCGATTCACTATTTTTATTTTACACCAGATTACATGAAGCAGCGAATTATTTCCCGGACCCATCTTGCCTTCACTATACAAATAAGCTGTCAGTGTACCCAACAGAGGTAGGGAGAATATTCGAGAAACCATTGTTTATATACACATTAAAGTGAAGCGGCGCTCATCGATGTTTCTTACGGAACTCGCTCTTTCCGTTGTAGCTTATGGGTTCTCCTTCGAGCCCAACCACCAGTGCACAGCGACGCATGATATAGGCAGTATGTTACTATCGACAATGACAGGGGAGACTAGAATGGCCATTTCGGAACGAGTGAGTTAAGTAAGGACGATCGGGAGCGCCTCCTACCATATTATATTCCCGATCGAAACCGACTGGGCTACGAACTCGTAGCCCACTGGTTAAAAGCGTGGACTTCTAAGTAACAGGTCATGATTTCGAGCCTCGGGTGTTCCACACTTCGGGGTTGTGTATGACTGGCTGACGACGCCTAATAAGCCAGAAATGACCATTCCAGTCTCTCTTGTCTTTGTCGGTTTTAAGATACTGCCTATATAGATATATATAAAACAGCGGGGAGGGATGACGGAGAATGCGGATAGATTGTTAAAGTACTGTTTTGAGTAATTCTGCCTTCATTCAGTCAATCATAACCCTGACCAGCAGCTGGGACCAGAAACACAACATGCGCACGGTGCTGCCAAACATAAGGAAGACCGGAATGGCAATTTCTGGCCCCAAAGCACAACATAACTACCATGTTTCGTAGCCTGATCGGTGAGCGCCCATCTGTCATAGTATACATATATATACTGATATATTTAGTGATCGCTAATGCCAAAAACAAGCAGGAGAGAGTTTCTCGAAGATTCGCCTACTAACAACAGTACAAATCGTCATATTGACCTGGACACTCACTACGAAGGTTTGCGTCCACGGCCCACTGACTTGCGCCAACCCCAAGACACCAGCAGCTAGTCCATATTTGGCCATATAGAATATCACCGATTTTGCACCTCTTCCACAGAATGAAGTTCAACTGAAACCCTCAACACACTGCCTACTTTGTGACGCCAATCTAAACACGTTATCCACATCCTCACATGGACGTCTGTCTTGTCTATGCTCTCTAGTGCGATTTTCTTTCCTCATTATTTAATACGTCTGACGACGGGTTGGTGTAACCGACCTGAAAAATCACGAGTAAGTCGCGATTTTTCAACAAGCCTTCACGCTTTATTATTTCATCTTGGGATGCACACAACCTCCGTTATTAAATATATATATATATATATATATATATTATGATAGTGGGCGCTCACCGATCAGGTTACGGAACATGCTCGTTCCGTTGTGCCTTGGGGCTCATACTTAAACCCTCGCAGGCAGTCGCACAGCGACTAGTGATATATGTTGAGAAGGTGATACCGACAAAGAAATGGCCATTCCGGTCTCCCTTGTCTTTGTCGGTATCACCTTCTCAACATATATATATATATATATATATATATATACTGACGAAAGTTTTGACGATTCTCATCAGAAATATATTTTGAAACAATAGAACATGCCAATTCGAAGCGTGAGTCTTTATCGCTCGTTAACTGGTGGGACTCCTAGATTATAAGTCGTAAAATCGCAAAAACTAAACGTCGGAGAGTATTTTTCTGAGGAGAATGAATTGCTCACCGGATCGGGGGACTTTTCTAGCTGACGTTTCGAAGAGCTGGGGCTGCTCTCCATTGTCAAAGCGTCAAGTGAAGAAATCGATCAGCATTTTTGAATAGACTGCCGCATTAGTTGGCCCTGGGCTGATCGATTTTTTTCTTCCTTCTCTGCCTCGGCCTACTGGCCGTCGCCTGTGAATGTTTGTGGCCTCCTGTAATACGTGTCGTCACCTCAATTGGGGTTGGTTGCGTTTGCTTTCCCCTTTTGGGTGAAGTGGTCGACAGACCGTGTTTGCTCGGCATTCTTAGGCTCCGTGTGATTGTCTTGTCTTCGGCACGGTGTATGAAGTGACGTAGGACTTTATAGGCCGAAGGAAGGTCTAGATGCCACTAGATGTCACTTGACGCTTTGACAATGGAGAGCAGCCCCAGCTCTTCGAAACGTCAGCTAGAAAAGTCCCCCGATCCGGTGAGCAATTCATTCTCCTCAGATTACCGACCCGGATCTCTTACTTTTGCTAACCTGAGAGTATTTTTCTGTTGGTTGCCCGATATTTTGATGTAGTTACTCCTACAGTTAGACTGTTCATATCGCACGGTCATGTTGGATGTCCACATTAGATCTAGGAGGAAACGTATTAAAGGTCAGTACGCACATGCGCACCCTTGGCACTTAGATTCGCGTCCAGTGGAAAGATGTTCAATGTGTTTTGCAACACTTCAGTGTGTAGTAAAAACTTTAAAATAAGTTATAACAAACGCAACGTGTGCCATGCCGATAAAAGTGAATGTTTTGGTTTTAGAAGGCAACCGAATAGATGGAAACGCGATTGCTGGAACGATAATTTTATTCGTCTAACGTTTTGAATTCTTATTTAAACACGTCATTGGAGACATTCGCGGGCGAAAGTGACGATTTCCCGATAAATACCCAGTATAGATATTGTACACCTTTGTACCTATCGCCATTACCGGTGATTGCCCATTATGACGGATTCGAATAATGATCTGAAGTGGAAGACCGCGCCTCCTCCTCCTCCCCGCCTGCCTAAGTATTAGCCCTAGCCCATTCGATCTCAGTACACCTGCGACAGTCAGTAATCACGGTTTTTGTCTCTTGGAAGAGCAATGATTATCTATCCCTTTCTTTTAGCACTTAACTTCTCTCATAAGCGTCTAAAATTTAAAGTAAGCCGAGAAAGGTGATGAACAGTACCTGCGCAAAAAAAAACTGATGACTTCCTTTTGGATGTTGTCGCCATGACAGTCTTAAGGACTTTTTTAATTAGAATTAAGTAAATCGCCAGCGGCTCTTATTAGCCGAAATTCAGTCTAAGAACACGTCTCCTCATTGATCCAATCCTATGCGCCCTTCTACTGTTCGTATTCCTTAGCTAATCTCAGAGAGGAGCAAATACTGATAACTAACATTAAAGCTTCCCTCGTCTTTTGAGATATATGTATATTCCATAAATCGAAATTTCACGGTCCATTTGTGAACAATGCTTATTCTAGCATCTGTTTATTATTTTGTGTAGATGTAAATTCAGTCTGCACCACGTATGAAAGATTCCCCTGCAAACAGCTATCGTTGGTGGGTTGGATACAGCCTACCCTCAAATTCGCAGGTCCGTGTAATCACTTTTGTTGCTCCTGGGAAACGACGAGGGACTATGCTAAGGAGCAGAAGCGTGTTTAAAAATTTTCCTTTCGTTTTTTAGAAGTTATTTTGCCCAAGACTCCATCCGAAGCATTCTTACTAGTACTTAGGTCGTGCGTGTCAAAGGTAACTGTGTCAACTGTGTTGCTGATATCGAATTCTGCCATCCCTCCATTGATGAATTCCTGTGCTCCCGCGGTTTAAATTTTTTAACTCCGATTTTTTGGAGCGAGTTGATATTTTTATGTTCCCATGTGATCACCCCATTGACCGATTTATGGGCGATGAACATCAATTCAAAACTGACTTCTTAACGTCATACCTTATTCTGTTTCCTTCCAGAGACCAATGATCTCAACAGCCAGTAGTCATCGAGCTTAGTTCTGAATAATGGATTCATCCGATCAGAGACTATACCCTCTGATGCCAAAAGACTTTCGGCCGCCCAATCTTATTTGTCTCACAGCCTCAGTGCCGCTGTGGCCATTTGAGGTTGGAGGCCTGCTGGCCCTGCAATTAACACTGATAGACGTTCAGACGCAACAAAATGCCACATTTTGCCCATTAACCATAAAAGATAATTCGA
This sequence comes from Spirometra erinaceieuropaei, assembly GCA_902702965.1. Taxonomy (NCBI): domain Eukaryota; kingdom Metazoa; phylum Platyhelminthes; class Cestoda; order Diphyllobothriidea; family Diphyllobothriidae; genus Spirometra; species Spirometra erinaceieuropaei. Next base: position 982,280 of record CACRXP010000113.1, read on the forward strand.
TTCTGATATGGGCTGAAATTGTGAACCGTAGGAGAAGAGTGGAGTGAGTCAGGGAAGCTTACCTGAAACCATCGACCTGGCTGATGTCGCTGAAACCTGGGTCCACAGTCCATCAGGTAATGACGTAATCACAGCATAATCGAGCAGAATTCAAAAGGGTTGTCTAAGAATGTTACCCTTATCCGCCTTATTTGTGTCTCATTCCCACTAAGTTGAATGTTTATCGCAACCTGATTGGTGTGAAAGCCGATTAGTAGTGCTGTATAGACTTTGAAAACGGAAAGCAGGCCTAAATGTTTGAACAGTCAGTCAGTTAACACGCTTACTCGAGGGAACTCTTCTGTCATCTCAGATTTACACTGACTGTGCAAACACGGGTGAACGGGAATGTGATTTAATCTGGTGCCAGATTTTTACCGAAAGTACAGAATTAAAGCTCTGCTTTCAGTATTGGTACCGACTGGCTTTGAAAACATCGGCGCCTAGGGAACTTGGAAAGGCCTAATGTGCGTAGATGTCAGACAGACTAACATTACCGACGAAGGTAAGAGAGACTGGAATGGACATCTCTGGTTTATGAGCAGTCGTCAGCCAGCCATACCCGACTCCGAAGTGTGCAACACCTTGGTCTCGATCCGACGACAGGTTACATAGAAATCCAGCGCCCTAACCACTCAGCCACGGGCCCATTGTCCCTTGGGACTCTCTTTCAAGCCCAATCAGCAGTCGCACAGCATCCCGTAATATAGACAGAATAGTATTACAAACATACACAACGGGAGTTGGAAAGGCATACTTTGCGTAGGAGTCTGGCTTGTGCTAGAAGTTATAAGGATTTCAATTTCCAACAGCTAGGTCGCCTATGCAGGACTAAGTCCAATATATCCTGATCCTCCATATGCCCCTAAAATGCACGGTTCGACGACAAAGGCGCTATCATTTGGCGCCCGCGCGTTCGTACCCGTGGTTGCCGACCAGTCTAGCTAAAATATGTAGATTTTACACACGTACACTGCAACTGGAAGACGGCAGATAATTGCGCAATTTTGAAATGACGACTTTCTTAAGTGACTTCTGACTTATGAAGGAACCTCATTCTAAGCGGTGTGACGAGGCCGTCAAGAGGCTCTGACATGCCTAGGAGCGGTGCAACTGTTAAACAGCGGTAGTTGTAATAATAGTACTGTTGATCTCGGTGGTACTGCTAATCATGTTATTGGTGGTGGTGACACTGACAATATCAATAACAGCCACGTAAAAGTGGCGCTTTTTACCTGCTTTACGGAAGCGACATGCATTTTACTTTTGTTATTTTGCCTCCAAACCAGTTACCCAACAGGCAGTCGCACAGTAGGCAGCAATAAAACGGCAAGCAGAGACAACAAAAATCGACCCAACTTTCAATGTAGAGATAATTTCAAGCTTCAGGAGCTGCGATGTGACCGACTAATGACGGCTTATAAATTAGAAACGGCTGTCCAGGTTGGCCTTCTCCTTACCAGTATCTATTTTAAATTATGCAGTAATGAAACGCATGATAGTGGTAGTATTGAAAACATGCGTGTATAACATAATTTATTGGGGCCAACAAATTTCGTGAGGGCTTATCATCTGCAGCCCGTCTCTGTATAACATAAGTAACGAATGGAAGCGCAACAGTAGTATGATTTTGTACAAAATGTCAGTGCATAAGAGCAAGGTCAAGGTTCAAGGCAATGAATAATCAGATGAAAGACGCTTCCATAAGCATCATATATGGAAGAGGGAGACGGAATGTTAACAACAAATCACAGTCACGAGTAACATGAGCCGTGAAGGTGATCAGGACAATTGGAGATTGATAACGTAGTCTAACTGCTTTCACAGGTCTGGTTTCTCCCTCCGTATGTAAGCTGCTTCCAAATAACGCAAGGTTCGAGTTGTAGGCGCTAGGACAAGTACACAAAAAGCTGTTTTAGGGCCGAAAACATGACCGCTATCTAACAGGTGTTTCATTATAGACGAACGGGGGTTTTGCTTTCCTGTTTCAAAAGCTAATTAGGCATATACTCAGCGGCCCTGGTTGCCAAATGCCTTTGCGTTCGCCCAATGTACTTGCATCCACAAATGCATGTGAATTCATACACGCAATTTAGGGGGGCGCGCATTGGCAAGACATCCCTTGCCCCGTTAATTTGAAGGCTTTTGGTGGAACTGATGAAGACAAGTTCTGCTGCGTTGTGCGTTCTTTGTTTGGTGCTACGCAAACGTCGCTTGATTATGTCTGAGACGTCACCCTTAAAAGGTTAACATATTATAACGGACTTCTTCGGAACAGACTGTTCTGTCAACTTGGGCCGTAAATGGTTGCTGTACTTCCGAATGAAGCGTGCAGGATACCCACGATTAAGTAAGGCTCTTTCGATGCGGGTAGGTTCTGTATCTATAGTCTCCCTGGAGCAAATATTTCTCGCTCATTGAAAAAGAGTATGTACCAGATTTCGTTTCCACTGTATTGGCACAAAGCTTTTAAAATATAAGTATTGCACTTTCAACGTTATCTTGTGAAAGACGGAGCGTCTTACTGAACCGTCACCCTCTCTAAACATGAGAACGTCTCGGAAAGGTTACTTGTTACACTGCTTCATTTCCATTGTAAATTTGATTTTCGGATGCAAATTATTCATCACACAAAGTAGGTCGGCGACGTCTTCCTTGTTGTTAACAATCTTGAATGTATCATCCACGAATCTCCTGAATAATGCTGTCATATTTAATTTTGGTGACACCTTTTCTTCTAGGTAACCCATAAAAACGTCGACGGAAGTTGGCCCGAGTGGACTGCCCATCGCGACACCGTTAGTTTGTCTGCAACGTTCCCCATTAAACGAAAATTGAAAATCTTTGGCGCAAAGTACCAGCAGACCGCTTAGTATTTTGGGGGACAGTCAGATTTCGGACGCATGAGCGCATATAACATCTATTCTTTCATCCAATGGCACATTGGTAAATTAGCATTGGACGTCTAAAGAAAACATATACTTCTCGGCGATGTTTTTGTACTTAATTTCCTCTATGATATGAAGACTGTCTTTTATCGTGTAGGTGAAAAACGATTGTCGAATTGGTTCTAGCTTTTTGACAAGCCATTTTGCTGGTCTTTGTGTAGGTGAATTAGGCATAGAGAGAATTGACCGCAAAAGTTTGTCCTTTTTATGCGTTTTTGATAGACCATATAGTCAGGAGATATGTGTGTCTCTCGGTTTTAGGAATAGCGCGGTTTTAGCATCAATCAGGTTTTTGTTCAACAATTGTTAAACCTTTTTGAAAACTGTGTCTTCTAATGTCTGAGTTTCATCTCTCCCAGACGCCCCTAGGCGACATTTTCTCTGATCGTTAAAGATGCACTTTATTTTCCTCACATATTCCTACCGCTTAAGAATAGGAACTCCATGGCCATCGTCAGGATTATAAATTATCAATTGTTGAAGACGTTTCAATTAGAATAGGGCGGCTACGTGTTCATTGGTTAATGGAGTCCGTTGTGATATTAATAATCAAGACAAGGTTACAGCACAAAATATGGAGGTTGGGATTCACTACGATTATTAAACGTCTCTGGACCAGCTCCGGAACATTTCCCGGCTCACGTATGCGTTCTCTCAAGCGAGAATTTCAGGCATGTCGCACATTAAGTGTGCTGAACCCATCGGAATGTACCGCGACCTAAAAACTGACGTAATTCTCCCCACTTACGCTACTCTTCGGTCAAACGAGTCGAGAGTGACCTCCCAACTTCTTCGACGGGCGTCAGGCCTCCCTATCTTTGACTGCCTCTGATTATGGATTCGAGTGGGAATCCCAAAACTTCAGGCCAGTAGACGTCTTGGTACGGCGATTACATGTGCTCCTTCTGAGTAGTATGGGTATTGGTAGTGATGATAGTAGATGCTGTAGTAACTGAGTAGCTATAGTGGAAGTGGTCGCAAGCACCTTCTATTTTTAAAATCAGTTTCATACTACTTCCCTGACGAAACGGGGCTCACGCGAGCACGCGCCAGCTCGGCGCACACGTGTGCGCATCAGCGCCAATCAGAACGCAGTCTGCCCCGCCTGTCCGCTGTTTGGTTGTCCGATCGCGTTACAAAAATTGCCCGTACCCAGTTTCACACACTGGACAAAAAGCACCGACAGCGCGTCGTCGCCCAGACTCGTACTCGCGAAACACCCTGCGTGGATTTCTGGGATGCCTCCGCCGGGCACCAAGCGGGACTTTGGTCGGTCTCCAGGGCTGGCAATGGCCGCCGCCCTTGTACTTCTCTCTTGCTCGGCGACCGCCGTTCTTGGCAAAACCCGTAAGTGTAGAACAGTTAACTTGGACATAATTGCCCTTTCAATCTCTTGATTTCACATTCAATATCCCATTGTTGTGGTCTTTGCTCATTCTTACATTGTAACTCGCCTGCTGCCAAACGCGACCTGAGTTAGAACATGGTAAGAAAAGGTCTGTTAGGGGTAGCGGTACTGTTGACCAGAATCGTCCAGAAGGTCGTTGTTGGTGTTCGCGTAATCAATGCCTAGGAACAAGGCAGTTTCTGTAATGTAATTAAAGGACCCTCGCCGAATACCTCTCTGGGAGGTAAACTGAAATTATCCTCGAATGCCAAGCAACAAAGGACAAGTAGTCATTAGCTAAAAGCTCGTAAATCTCTTCAGCACTCTTATAACCGCCTACAAAGCAGTACCTCTTATTTACATGCTTTCAATAATTTGCCAATAGGTATTTGAAGCGGTTACTGCAATACGTATAAAAAGATAGTAGTACGATTTGAGAGCTAGATAGCAATCTGAAGTATCAAATCTTATGTGCAGTTAGTCTCATATTCGTTCCAGTGGATTGTCATTATCGGCCATTGGGTGGCAGTCTTTGCTTTTAATGCCTTAGTAGCTTGTAACATATACAATGGGGCCATTGTATGTCCGATAACATTTTTCTGCCCGTTGTCAGCACCTGTTTAGGGATATCGTTCTGGCGTAGTGCCTAGGTAGCTTTCTATTTTGGCTGGATTTATTCCTGAATATGCTTCAGTCCACGGAAATATGTCATCCCTGATGAATTCCAAACCTAATTCGACCTAGTATTTGTGCAATTAGATTTCAGTACTGCCCTTCCTCGCATTCAGGAATTGCGGCCAGTTTAGGCGGTCATACCTACGTGCATACGTGAATCATGCTGTGCACACCTAGTTGTAGAACCACACCCATGATTTAACTGCCAGTACACAAGAGACATAGGCATCCGCAAATTCCCAAATGTGCTAGAGGGCCGAACGTGGCCCTACTTCGGCCAAATTTTATGCTTTCCCACGTACTTAGAGGCAGGGTAATTTTGACTACCATTGAACTTTCTCAGAAAAGATGTGATCAGCTTCGAACATTCATTCGGCTTGAATTCATCCGACCACTTTTTCCTACTGGACCTTAAATCCAATTCTAAAACTTTTCCGGCTGCAAAAAAACGATCTTCTTCGAGGTCTTCTCCATGCAAAGAAAAATCTGAAATCTTTATCAAAACATGGTCATTTAAGCACGCAAAACATGAACCTCATTCATTATCATCAAACGCGAACAACCCCTAATAAACTTCGGGATTCCTTAACAAACGGAAGATTTGTAGATCGAAACGTGGCTTTGTAGAAATTCTGCGAATGCTATTTTTTGCGTCTGACGCGTATTCATTGTCGGGGAATGCATATACTTCGATACTAGTCGATGTCTAGCCTGAAGTTCAGTATCTCATGCTCAGTGGGTAACGTCGGTTTAATTAACATCCTCTTGTAAACACCGATTACCTTCTTTTCACAAAATATAGGTATGAAATTAAAATGGCGTGGCCGACAGGGAATCACTCCTGATGTACCACTTAGTAAAAACGCTGGGCTTAAAATGCTCGGTGTCTCACTCGATCCCGGGTTCGAACCCCGAGTCTGCCAATATCTTCAGTTGATTAATCGCTAGTTAATGGGTGCTACTAAACCAGAGGCTATAACTCTGTGTTCTTATGTGTTGTCGTCTGGCGTATACTTGCTGACTAAGTACCTACAATGGCGAGGAGAACTGAGATGGCAATATGCGGCTTAGCAGCCCTACCATGGATTCTCGCAACACGGACCTCGAAACAAGACTTATGGCCATTTAAGGTTGAGTTCAATGCTCTACCAGCGCACAATACAACAAAGGACCAGTGGACTAACGGCAAAGCATTGAAATTAACGCATAACTATTAGACAATCCCAGTTTGAGCTTGACTGAGTGGCAGTGATTAATGAGGCAGGGACGACCGTCCCAGTCTCCCTTGTTTTCGTCAAGTATTTGGTATGGATTTTTTGTCGGTTGTAATGCGACCGTCTGCTAGGACTCTGAATTAATTTGCAAAGCATAGCTGTTAGTTCTGTATTCAATATATATATATATATTCAATATATATATATATATATATATATGACAGATGGGCGCTCACCGACCAGGTTACAGAACATGCTCGTTCTGTTGTGCCTTGGGGCTCATACTTTAACCCTCGCAGGCAGTCGCACAGCGACTAGTAGTAGACATAGATGAGATGGAGCCGACAAAGACAAGGGAGACCGGAATGGCGACTTCTGGCTTATTAGCCGTCATCAGCCAGTCATACCCCACCCCAAGTGTGGATCACTTGAGATTCGAACCCGGGATCTTTGGTCATTGAGTTTGACGCTCTACCATTGAGCCACGGGCCCGTTGTCCTGTCGGTTGTGATCGCGAATATCAATTATGACAGATGGGCGCTCACCGATCAGGTTACAGAACATGCTCGTTCTGACAAATATTATATATTATAATATATATGTACTAATATATATATTAAGATATATTTTATATATTAGTATGTACAAATGCGACGCATGGAGAACTGTGCCTCTTCAGACATTCGTCTAGTCTTATATCCGCGGTTTTATTAACGCCGATGCAAAGTATACGATAAGATGTATAAAATCTTGGCATTCCATAGGCAGTAAAAGACCTCGTCATAGCTGTACGGGGCAACAAATGAATCTCATGGAATAGTGTATGACATAAGGTCTATAAACCTAATAAAGAGTACATTTAAAAACTAGCAGAACAAATTCACTGAAAACGTTTTTTCAACCGCGAAATTCAAAGGGGGCATGTTTTACGTCACAATAACATCTATGAGTGCATTCCTTCTGAAGAACACAGTATAAGTAAGCAAGGCCAAAGGAGTGGAAGCGTTACTCCCTCAATACAGTTGCTAGCTAAAGGCCCGGACAGGTGTTTCGTTGACTTTTATTATATTGCGGACAGCACATGGGGAACGGTTGAGGAGCCACTGGTAAGCCAAATCCATCGCCGCTGTGTCATGCAACAGTACAAAAGATGTATCACGCCTGCGTATTTTCAACCGTACATCTGATGGAGTACGATGACTAAATGCCGCTGTTTAGACTAACACTGTAACGCATGAAAATAACGACGCGGTTTGGTTCGACAGTCCAACTTGATTAATACCACACGGTTAGTTTTCTTAAACGATTTTAGCTAACGTACCTAACTTAGCCGTTGGCTGGATTAGGAAGGGAGCATGCACAGTTCGAAGCACGCGCAGGAAAGCAAGTGAAGGTTTCGTGTACACACCTCCCGCCTCCCGACACAGTCATTCAGTGGATTAAGAGGATATGGGGGGCCCAGTCACAAATAGAAGGCCACTAAGGGTACCGTGTTGTAATTCGCAATGCATGACCACTGCAGTGGAATCGACTGAGTTCCGCACCGTCGGAACAATTCGATTAGCAAGACCACTTGGTCACTCGCCGGAGTAGGGTAGAGAAGAGAGTGCAAGCAGGGCTCGAACCACGTGGACGGAAGCGCGTGTGAACTGATAACTAAAGTAACCGAGGCTGGCGTATAAGCACTCCTCCCCCGTGGCACGATCACTCTCTGCATTAAAATGGTAAGGAAGATGCAAATGCGTGATGTGTGTAAAGTCGGCGTATTCGCATCTACCAATTTTTTTCAGAAAGCTAGCCATATAATATTACTAAAGCGGAGCTGCAGAGCAAAACTCGCCAAAATAATACTGCACAGTAAGTGCATCCAAACGACAATCAAGTAATTTTCTAAAAATGGTTCACCGAAAAGCCGAACCCATCGCATTCACGCCATGCGACGACATTAAATTCGGTGAAACTCTTATATGGGGTTTCAGCTACCACCTGTGCTAGGGAACCTGTAAATTAATCCCTGTCTACGTTTGCATACAACTGTCTGCCCCATCTCCATTTAAAAGTATCATGCAGATAGTCCATTCATATTCTTGGAACCTGTCGCAAACAGTCATGTGAGTCCTTTGTTGTGCACGGGAAAAAACTTATGCCGGTATGTCACATTCTGACAAAAGCTAAAAGTCAAAACGCACATTAGTGAAACAGTCACTCACTGTTTGTGTGTGTTTTGACCAACGGCTGAAAAGACCCTTAAAAACAAATTTGCCTGCCGACTTGTACAAAATGACTTCCGGTTATTGGAGTCTCACTTAAACAACCTGCATTTTAAAGCATGCTCAATAAATTAGCTTTATGGTCTTGTACTTCAGCACATACGATAGCGCACAACTATAAACGGAAATGTGCGAATTTCAATTTTGATGTCAAGTAATCACTTAAATAGAGACATTTATACATAATTCCTGACACCACTGTATGACAAACTCGCTTTGGCAGCTGTAGATGACATTTAAAGCCACTTCCAAATAATTTAGGTCGTCAGATGTTCAGGCCAGTTTTGTCGGGAGCACTATGATAAAAGGGTTAATTTTTCAGTGTTCCATTATGCGACTGGCAGGAACATTTAGAACAATTTCTGGTTTAAACCGGAAGGCTTCTTTCGAAGACTTCACCTTCGCTCTTCACACCACATTAATTAAAAAATTATTTTCATTTAGGTCGATTTTTGTACATTTCAGCACAACCCGTACTGCTGAACTTTTGAAGTGGTCATATTGTGCACTTGAATCGTCTGAACAGTGGAAACCGAAAATGTCTAGTTCTGTGCGGAGAACATATCTGTAAAAGTGTAAAAAATTTACTCAGATTTCAAAACCGCCAAATAAAAGTGCTAGACATTTTGACCTGCGGAGTTGCAGTTTTATGACTTGCCGATTTGAATAATTGCGCACGAATGGAGGAACTACAGTTGCATTTGACTTAAAGGCCTTGTTTAACGACCCATAATATGGACCAAAGTCTTCAGGAGCTGCGCATACGAAAGTCACTTGGACTGACTAAAAACACTTTTGTGTATACAGGGCGAAAGAACTAAAATGGCTTTTTGACGAAAGAAGCCTGTTAGCACTCGTGACTAGCGTAAGGAGGCGTGATTGCTTCTTGTTTATACCTTTTATAGTCTCTCCAAGTGATGAGGTTAAAGTGGTTCGTAAACTTCGAGAAAATTGAGAGAAATCTCCACGGCCTTAATGATCGTGAGGGGTTTCTCTTTATTCAGAGAGTATTTCGCATTGAAACCGCCATATAATCAGAAATTTATCTAAAAGACGTTGGGCATTAGACGTGAGTCTTGAGAATTCCGAGTAGCACAGTTCTATGCCAAATACGCGATGATCGCAGTACCCGAGCCGATTTCGTTATTTTCGATGGGAAAAACAGTATTCTAGCCTCCCTAGGGGTTTCAAACGATCCGACCCCGGCGTCCGAGCCTTGCTTGTTATTTGGGGATATTTGTTGGTGTAAATATTCCAAGCCGCCCACTTCAGAGGCCTCTCAACGCCGAGAATTGTTAAACGTCCAGGAAGGTTTTACAAAACTCTGTGTTTTGCACCACTTTACTTTTCCAGGACAAAGCTGCGACACTTGACATCTTGTCGCCCGTCAGTGTAACATCACAAATGTTCTATCTGTGGATATAAAAAAGCCGCAATTTCACAAGTGGAACATCAACCACAAAACCCACGGATAAAGCTGGGTGAACCAACGATGAGCCGAAACCCTCGTAGCTGTGTCACGGAGCGGCTGAATATCGGCGAAACACTTGTTTGGCCTTTTATTTAGTGTCTGTGCTGTCAGGTGCGATATATCGTGCTACCTATACAAAAGACTTACTAAATGATTGGGAACTGTTTAGAAATCGCTTTGTTTCTGAATGTCTGTAAATCACGCAGTGCCTCCTAAATACGAGAAAAACCATCATTTGAGTTGTGGCCTGGGAATTAAATTTATAGATGATGGATGAATACTTCGCAGATGACAGTTCATATATTAAAACGGCCTGCGTTATAACCAGGGGGTATTTTAATAAAGTTAGTGGTCAGTCAATAATTACATATTATCCAAGAAACAATGCGTCTTTCACTATCTCTCACCAAGCAGAATACCTTTAACCGTTAGTTGTAGGCTTACGACATTAACTGTTATGGTTAACATTAAAAATACGGGCACATTGCCCGAACCAACGTTTTGTATGCCAAACCACTTGACTGCTAAAGATTAGTCTTAGTTATTCCGTCTTGGGTTTCAAATCAACTTTGTTTGGTCTTGACTTCGTTGTTTCTGGAAGAGAGGTGTGATGCCGGAGGCAGCATAAGTCATTTTAGACGACACATTTCCACGTAGGTCCTGATTGCAGTTTGGAAAAAAATTGGGTCACTCACCAAAAATACTTGAAGTACTTTAAACGTAGTTTAAAACTCTTCTGTCGTCTATATGCTATCACGTAGATCTGCTATCTCATGAAGAGTTGACTAAAATTCCAAAATACGTTTTCATTCCTAAAAGATTACTTAAGTAAGTCCATACTGACAGTGTTAAGATATTCCTGTCACTGCACGGTGCTGGCCAACGAATGAGGACTTTATTGATCGGTTGCATGAACTAAATTCCGTAAAAAATGTAGGAAGAATTTTTCGCATTGAGTTTAGATAGTTTTATTAACTTCAATATATTCTATAGAAAAGTGCACAAAAATATTCTTTCTTTTGCTCATTAAGTAGCAAATTACGTCTTCTTCGAAGTTTATGCCTGAAGGAAGACCATCATTTGGTTTTACAAAACTCCCCCAGTTTCCTAATAATTTTTGACCCGACAGACACTTGTTTCGAACTACAAAGTGTCTGCTTCTCTTGCGAGGAAAATTATGCATATCTGCATGCCAATATGAAGAGGGTGTATAGAGCTCGTAAAATCTTGTAATCAGGTGAACCATGCTACCCACTTTATGAGCGGCATCAGTAAATCTGTTGGTGGGATGCTGGACTACTGGACATTTCATGGTCTTGAAAAATGTCAAAGCTTAAAGTTTTTTAAAACCAATATATGCTCCTTCCTCAAGTGTAATCGTTGCAGAAGACGTACTTTGCTACACATGAGTGAGAGAACGAACGTTTTTGTGCTTTTATTCCATAAAATATATCTGGATTTATATGGGCATCGAAAATCAATAAGAAAAATCATACAATGTAAGGATTTATCTTTTACAGGCTGTAGTTTTGCAGGCCGTCGATAAGTAACTAATCCGAAAACCAACGTCTGCAACGGTTTGCTATTATGCGGCGTGATAGGTACTATTGCAATCCTACTTATGCGAGTAATCTTTTAGAATTTAAAACGCACCTCAGAATTTTGGTCAGAATTTTATGAGATAGCACATCTAATGTGCTTTGGAGTGCCAGATGATTTAAGTCAACTTGACCGAGTGAATCGTGATAGAAGTGAAAAGAGCTTTCGCAATTTATTGTGACTGACGGAAATTGATTAATCAAACCACCCCATCACATTTCTGTATGCCAACTACTTTAAACACTAATTTACACCAGCTCATGGGAAAGTTAACGAATTTTTTGAGTTGGCTCCGACGTTGCACATCATTGCGAACTTTTTGGCTGATGTCCAACATTTTATACACTTTTAAACAGCTTTTTGATAATAAAACGGTCTGAGCTTATAAAGTTCGTGTAAGCCGACAGTTCGCGAGGAATCGTGTTCTTATTCTTTTGCATAACCAAATCTGAATGTTTTTTCAAATATTTGAAAATTCAAACATCGTTCATCCCTTAAGCAAGCGAAAGATAATTTACGCAGTTTCAAGCATAAGAGAGTTTCGAATGGCGTAAATGCGAGCCTAAAGACACCTCGTGTTACTTTATTTGAAGAACGGAGACTGCCTTTCACTTGAAACGGCCAGAAGGGTTCTACAGAACCTAAGTCAGGACTGATCTGAATCCATCGAATCAAATGCAAGCATTGTCAATGAATACAGATAATTAGAAGGTAACATGAAAAATCCGAGTCGGATGAGATCGAGGACTTTGATCATTTGCCTAAACGTCCGGTCCCTCCTTAATACTGCTCACTAACAGCCTTTAGAATAGTAGGTCTGACTGACAAATTGCTGTGCAATATTTAACCCATTTCCTCATCATCGTAGTGCCGTGCATGAAAGAAGGCATACCAATAAGTCAGTTCTTTTTGCTCCGACAGTTTCCCTTATTAAGCACGGACGCAAGCATAAGTAATTAAAAGTGAGAGTTTGCACTAGTTTCGCTTGAAACTACTTTGTTGTTTTTTCCAGACCTTAACCGCGACCAGATGATAATAGCAACTTTAGTTAGTACAATACGACCCAAACATTTGAAAGTGATCAAGTAGACCGCATAGTTTATGAGCCGATACATAACAATGGCACTTTCAACACTTAACTTTCCAACCGATTTGACACATCGGTTGATAACCAAAATACAGATTTTTTGGCGTAATTTTGCAGAAAAGACACGTTCCGCAAGAGTTCTACCCTGCAGACATTTCAAAACGTAACTATGCTGGAGCATTTAGCGTCTTTCAACAGAGGGGTCGAAACATTAAATGGGGAAAGAAAGTTCTTTTTCAAGAACCAATTGCTGCCATTGTAGTCACGGCACGAAACTGCCATTATGTGGTTTTCCCTAACTTACCCAAACTCGTCTCTGGTGGAGAAAGTGTAAATCAGTACCGTCACCTAGAACACAGTCTAGCCCATTTGGCCGAGTACAAAACCCAGTTTCAGGCACGGTCCCAGTTTCTATCCCACCTGCGCATGTCCCTGGACGTTGTTTCACAGGCGGTGTATGGAATATCATTTGAATTTTGCACGAACTTAGTTCCGCATAGGTAATCAGACAGGAAAAGGACATTCTCCCACGTAATATGTATGACGCAACTGCAGCCTGGCCTTGGCCGCTTCGCGCCTCCCTCCCTCCCCGCCCACTCCCCTATACCCATCGCCACCCCCAGCCGAAAGAGAGCTTTGGCGCGGCACGGGAAAGACCCGGGGGGAGGGATAATTGCTCCGAAGGGTGCGCAACACTGATGCCAAGGCGGCTATTGCCTGCCCCGCCCACACATAGAGACCGATTTAGTGTTGAAAACTTGCACTTTATCTCCCTCCCTCTCTCTCTCTCCTTGTATGTGTGCTTGTGCGTGCTCTGCGTATGGCGCCTCCTTTGATTTGCTGCATCGCTTCCCACGTACAAATGTTCGCTCTTTCCACCCTCTGATTGCTGATCTGAGTTAAATAAAGTATCTGAGTCGGACGTCGGTGGCAAATGACTCATCTGATGTGAATAGTTGTTCCGTTTGTAGGCCCGAGGACAACCGCGAAACAAATAATGGACGAAGCCGGTCTCATTGACTAGAAATACACGGTTTGTTCCTGAAGGACGCGCTCATCTAGTAAACTCAGCTTCAGTTCTGTCTTTCAGTCAGCCATTTGAAATTACTCGAGGACTAAAACCAACAGGCAGTTAGCTTTGAGGGAGCACGGGCCATAGATGGAAGTACACCTTTTATGTAGAACTTTCGAATAAAGTCCTTTGGACTTAGGAAGATCAGTTTCACTAAAGCAGTGTAGATGTCGAATAGTGGGCTGTATTGTAGAAGGCCGAGTTGTGTATTGGGATAAGAATATTTAACAGTTTTGAGCAGTTAAGGTAGATCTTCTGACTAACAAGAAATATGTACTGCGAACGTCTGTGTGATGTCCGGGTGGTTTCGGCTTGCTCCAGATAGTTTTAATTTTAAAAACACGGGCAGCACCATAAGCACAAATTAAAATGAGGTTTAGTTTTTTAAACGTCACCTGGGGCATCCAGTTGAGCCTATTTATACACGAACATCCTACTGGCTGAAATCGGCTCTTATTATTTGTAGCTGAATAAAATCAAGTATGGAAAAAGGAAGAGGTCCACGAATATAAATGATGATTCGCTAGCACGCCCTATAACTGTCGCTCGTTCTGTTGTTGCTATTATCTTTGACGATGGACTCCATCACGAGTTCGAAGGTTAAGAACAATAAACAGACTGTTTCGGACCTCGGCCAGCCATTTGCTTCAATTATAGTAAGACGTTCTTTGGAAAAATCGAGTTGTACTCATGAATTTCCCAGCTGGTGACACCAGACCCTCGTTTAGCGTCCAAGTATGTTCAGTGGTCCAGAAAAAGACGGAGAGTTGGTTGAGGTGATCTTAACTTGAGATCTTAATACGCGGAGAACCCATATGGCCAGAAACTGCATATATGATGTAGGGAATTTCGCATTGAGACATTCAGGCATTAAAATATCGCCGTGACACCCGCCACCTCTGGCTCTAAGTGTGAATCTGTCATGATTGTTGCACCGATATTAGGTGCCACGCCGATGAAGTATGGAAAAACACGTCCCATGACCTTGTTTTTTTCCATATTTCTAAGATTACGTAAGTGTCGTCTATAAGATTTACGCTACATGCTTGTAGCTTGTGGTTCACTTGCTTAGGGTGCATCATCGCAGAAGCCCACAAACGCACCATAAACCTGTGAATTCTTAAGTTTAGCCCTCTCCCCCCCTTCCAAGTAGATAAACATTTTGTCATTGGCTCCCATGAATTCAGATCTTCGAAGTCTCACCATGATGGTTTATCTTTTTAAAAAGTCAACCGATTCACTTGTATACAAATGAAGTTTTTTGGACGCAACTTCGTACACTACCGATCACAATATCGACCTCGAAATCTGAATAGCGGGAGGCAAAAGTTAAATAACAATCCTTACTAGCGCTAAACACACAGTTAACTGGTCTCAAACGATTGTATTTAAGAGAGCGGCTGATGTAGACCAGAAGATCGAGTCGCAAAAAACGCAATCAGCAAACCATAATTAGATATACCACTGATAATGAAGATACACGACTCTATGGTAGCATGCAGTTTCAAAAGAATAGAGCTGGGGCGGTCTTGCTACGGTTGCTTGACGAAACAGGACGGTTTTTCAGCTCCATGTTAGCATGCCATTAAAACTAGTGCTATCACGGCAGATAGATTCTGACCTGCGATGTGAAAATTCAAGGCAGTTTTGACGATCAGACAATCTGAATTAAGTTGATACGCTAAAAGACCTAGATAGGCAGTATTTCCTCATTATGTCCTAGTCCAACATCAGACGGCTTCATCAGACCAAACCACCTATGTGACTTATAATCTCCTCAAAAAGAGAGTTAAATGGTATCGGTCTCACCTAATCATTAGGTTCAGTAAACTTAGGCGTACGAAATTTACCATTTCCTCTCCTTCCATGCACAGCATACAGCGCAGGTCGACAAAACTTTTCAGTTGCCTCTCAGAAAACACTAAAGTCTACCGGAAACTCCAGCAAACCATTATCTTGTCTAGCGATTGACACGAACGCTGCTTCCAACGGAGTCACCCACTCTGGACCAATTTGCATTTTTGTCTTGTCAGAATCGCCTTGAACAATTAAAACTGTATGCTTGTGTTAATTTTTGAACATGTGTAGTAAACGGTACATTTACTTTGGCCCGCATAATGTACGTTTCAGATCGCAAAGCTTTTGACTTTCTGCCAACGACAAACCAGTGTTTCATTTGGACTCGAGTTTTTCAGGCCAGAAGGTTCTTATACTGTTGGCAATCTATCAGTTCCATAAATTAAACGGCAATTTGGAATAGATATTGATTAAATCACAGGAGTTTGGGAGGGCTAACTAGTCATCACCATTCAATCATGCCTCAGACCCCGATCGGTCGATATTTACTCTGTACTTATCCTGGTCACTGTGCAACCGCCCGCGGAGACTAGAGACTGGGCCCCCGAACACAATGACGTAAGCATATTCCGTGCCGCAAGTGGCTCAGCCAATGTCCATTCGGAGTTACATGTATGGCAGCAAATAATTTTGCAATTCGGGCGAACGCCGATGCAAAGGAAACATAGATACTGCACATATTCTGAACGATTCCTGATGACAAAATTGTCTCCATACCACAGTAAGTGGGCTAACTCATGAAATCTTAGCAGAAATTCCGAAATGTGTTTTCGTTTCGAAAAGATTAATTAAGTAGGGTTGTAAAACTAATCATCGTGCAGCATAATTTTATAATAATTTAGTTGCCCTAGGATGCCGGCTTTCGAACGAACTTCTTTCCGGCTGCATGAAAAAAACTATAGCCCGTAAAAATGACTACTTAAGTAGCATGCACTTGCTCATTTATTTTCGATGCTCTTCAAGATTCAATTATATTTCAATAATAAACATGCATAAAAATATTCGTTCTTTTGCGTATTTGGTAGGAAACTACGTCTTCTTTAAATCTTGTACTTGATGAAAGGGTTTAATTCGGTTTTATAAAACTTGTACAATTCCCGAGTAATTTTGAATCCGACCTGCCGTTACACTTGCATTTAGGGTTCCCAAATTACAAGCCGTATAATTTCCACGTACGGGAAACCATAGACTTCTCTACCGTATTAAGAGGAGACCAAATGGGGTTCATAAGAAGAAGCAGTGAATTTGAGCCGCATTCTTACCTTTACAAGCCACATTGATAAAAGCAGAGACACGACGTTTTATGTAGGGTCATTGCACGGTATTAAAAAATCTCACAATTAGAAACCTTTTAAAACTGAATTATACCCTTCCTTTCGAGGGTAAAATTGAAGGAAAACGTAATTTTCTACTGAATGAGCATGCATGTTGTCCCTGAAATATAACTGACTCTTTTAGGGCGCCGAAAATCAATGAAAAAAATTCATGCTACTTACGTAGTCATTTTATACAGAGTGTAGTTTGTTCATGTGGACGAAAATAAGTTCGTTCGAAAGCCGGTGTCCTAGGGTAATTGCATTTTTATAGAATTATGCTTCATGATGATTGGTTTTACATTCCTATTTAATTAATCATTTCGAAACGGAAACGCATTTCGGAATTTCTGTTAATGTTTTATGAGTTAACCAACCTACTGTAAGTGATTTGAGTCGGAAAACTGGCTAGTTAAACTACCGCACGTAACTGCAAACAACTGGATTGAGCTTTCTAACGGTCACTACTCATGTAGTCGCTCTTTCCTTTGTCTAGCTGAGGATGCGCTTGGTAGCGGAAGGGCTTGACCAAGTTATTGAAGACAATCCTACATCATTCCTCTCGTTGTTTTCTTTCCGGTTCTCCAAGTTGTAGACTTTATGTTGAGCTAAAGCTTGAGAGCCGAGAACTCATAGATCCTCTCTCAGAACCTATGCTTTATGTTCCTACAACCGAAACTTCAGTGTTCTTCACGCGTAGACTTCATACCTACATGATGACAATTTGAGCATGAATTGTTTCTTTTAAATTGATGTGGTAGACGGCTGGTTTTCATTTTTTTCTGTTAGTCCTTTTGCTTTCTCATCATCTCTAATAATGGACTGAAATCTCCGAGGGCTTATTACAATAACCTGCTTTGGAGGGGTTTCATGCTACACCCTTCACAAACCGTACGAGCACGTGAAAACGCCATGTTTAAGAATATCTAGGGTTTGGCAGACTCTTTAAAACTGATATTATTGTATGCAAAGACCCCAAACTCTGACATTCTCATGAGTTCCTATAGAATTAGCATTATAAATAAATGATAAACGTACATTTTCTATCAAATACGATAAAAAATAATATGAGAAAATGAGACAGGTAGCTGAATACGTATTACTGAATGTTTTCCGAGCACGATGTTGATTCCAAATTCAGTTGACTACTGCGCGTGAATAAATCTGTAGTAATGTTCTGGGTCGGTCATTAAAGAATCAATACGTCAGAAGTTTTCCTAGCTAATGGCATACTTTAAAACGCAGATCCGAGTTTCGTAAACTACGGTGCATGCTCTTGCATGAACGACAGAACTCGGTCATCGAAGAAATGACAAAAAGGTTTTCGCGTTCTGTTCACGTTGTTTATTACGATTTCCAATCTGAAGGACAGAATGTGTTTTTCGTTTATAGGGCGCATCTCGAAAAAAGAGCGATAGCGCTAATTACAATGTTTGCGCGCTGGACCTCAAGCAGACCTTAGAAAACAGCGTGGGTAAACTTCAGAAAGACACCGTAATTTACTTAGCTGATTGTATTAGCGACAAATAAAGTTTATATTACACCGGTGGTGACATACTCCTCGTATTTCGAATTTTAATGTTGTCTCTTTCCACACGCCTGGGTATTTTAGTTCTTGGAGACCGGATCTTACTAAAATTACTTGTCCAAGTAGTCGGAAAACATATTCAGGTTATTGCACACAACAGTAAAGGAAGCAATTAACCACGGAGTCCCATTCGGGTGACTACAATTCAACACTTTGTAGACGCAAATCTAAGTAAAATACTCCTGGATCGAAAGCCGCCAAAAACAGGAAAACCTGATCTAACAGGCTTTTCCGTGCAAAGGAATAATCACACATTCCTGCCTCACTGAAGTCTGAATTCTTATTGATAACCTGTTCGTATGCCTCTACTCTAATTTAGGGGTTTGGACATAATTCTACTGATTATCCTTGCTAAAGCAGTTAAGGGTACGCGGAGTGAGAGAGGTAAAGCAGAATTGCAAGCCTGACTACTTTCACTGGTTGGAGCGTTCGCACGTGAGAGGAAACATTATATCTGGAAGATATCCTAGGAAAGCATAGAAAGTCCTCTATCAATCCATGATTGGTGTTATTTACTGAAATTTTAGTCCCGCATCCCTGTTGTCTGATCACGCGTCTGTGGGCAAATTCTATCATTCTGATCCATCAAAGATGTTGTTAGATGTATACACGATGCAGGGACAGTACTGCAGTATTCCTGTCTGTAGAACCTGCTCTTTTGTCTCTCGAAGCATTTTTAGCATGCCAAATTGTTCTGACTGTCTTTGGGTCACATTTGTTTTCCTCACCAACTGAATTCGAGCCTTTAACTTGGCGCAGACTAGGCGCAACAAGACCAAGTTAACATCAATAAATATATTTTTTTCTTTTTGATGCCTCCGTCGTCTAGATTGCTTAGACGTTTTGTTATTTTATGAGCTGTTTTGTGGGGACAGATATTTGCCATCATCTGCATGCTGCTGTCCACAGGGAGTATGTTTTGCCCAGCGATATTCTCAACTGCTTCAACAGAGTTTTGTGCACTGTGTAAGATTTTGCGTTTGCAAACCGATTAATAGGTGCACACATCTGTTATGTCGTGGTTTGCCGCCTTTCTTCTGCTTTTAAAGCTCCTTTCTATTTTTATAAGATCTGCTAGGAGTAGAAGGTGGCCCCAAGAAAAAAAAATCGAGTCGGTGATGTTCACTTCAGACGAAACATTTGAATTTTATAAAGACACAACGATTTATTCCAAATGTGCTAGAGTCTATTCAGCGGTGATACGGTAGTTAACTATGGCGTATATTGCATCTACACGTTTAATAATACTGAAGACAGAATAATGACTATCCTACTGAAGTTAGTCTCAATGGTACTTAATAGAGAGGGACTTTACACAGTTAGCCAACGTCTCCCCAGAAGTAGAGCCTGACAGCCAGACAAGTGGACTCGCAACATTTATCTTATTTTAAATTAGACTGCAGGCAAGTTGGGCCCTTGGAAGGAGGACGCATCGTGTGATTGGTACAATTACCAGGCGTGATTATTATACCTCAATTACAATGCATTTTCTGCAAGATGGTGCAGTCTGCGGCTTAATTTCCATCTGACAACAAAGGTTTTTCGACTCTACGTGCGTGTGCGTACATTATTTTTCCCACCCGAGTCCACCTACGGTTTTCTTGACATTATCTTGCCGGTAAAGGAGAAGGGAATGCAAAAAATGCAACACAAGTCTGTCTCGGTGTGAACTAACTCACGCGTAAATCACCGATTTTGCGCACACTTCGTAGGGCACGCTGTGGACGTAGCTGTCATTTGTAGTCAGTCTTCTAAAAGGCCTTCGTCGTAGAAATTGTAACCTACGCCAAGTGTTCGCGCACTACCAACTTTCCACATGCAAGGCGTTTTACATATAGCCTCAGCATATAACCATCATTCGAACTGGGAACTGGCCCGCTTCCCGAGTAGGGAAAAAGGAGAAATTGCTTATGTTGAGAAAGCTTGGAAGTCGGGGTTGACAGTATAAGTTCATACCTTTAGGCTTTAGCGAGTTTTGTATCAGTAGCTCCTTTTTAATATCTCGCCTCCGTTTTCGTGGCTCCCTCTACCGCGGACCTTATATGCAAACATATATATGTATATATTACATAGGCAGCTCGCTAAGAGTGTTTAGCGGGCAGCCATCATGACCGGTCTGGCGTCACTGTTCAAGACCTCGCTGCCTCAAGGTCATCCATCCTCTTGCAGTGAGTCTTTCTAGTTTCGCTGACCTGAAGTCACACAACCGACAGCTCGGGCATACCTGCGTCGTTATCGATCATCAGTACTTCATAGGCTTTTTGAATTAAGGTATACAAACATGTCAAGTAGGCGTCTGACGTACTGATGATCAGTAAAGACCGTGAAACAGCCGTCTGCGTCTGGCCAGTTACACTCTTAGCGGACTACCTGTGCATTATACATATGTGGTGTGTGTCTTATGACGCAGCGTTCGTTGTCGCCATTAGCAAGCTGGTGGTCGGACAGAATGGGATTGAGTGAGGGTAACACACTTAATTGACATGCTTATATATACATCGTGGGTTTCTACTGCTCCAGGAATTTCTGCAAATAATGAACGCCTATATGTATGGTACATTTTTCATCAGTTGCTTTGTTGAGTTGATTTGTGCATACGTGCTTAATTTTAGCGAACCCCACTGAATATTTCCGAGAATTTATAGTTTAAACTGGTTAACTATGCAAAAATGTTTATAAGAGTGTGGAAAAGTTTGAAAAACTTTAAAATATATGAAAACAACCACAAAACACATTGCTTTTCTTCGAACATTTTCATTTTCCGCAAGGTTTTCTTAAATGCAACCCTCGCGATCGAGTAGGGATCACTGTATCTTTCTTATCCGTTGCCGCAAAGCGCATTATATAATATGCAGAAAATTCCGCATTCATTCTTTGTTTCCACCCAATCTGATAAGTCCCCGCCACGTGGCCTCTGATGCGGTGCAACTTTACTGTGATTAGAGCAAACTCCAATCAATGAAACCGTACATAAGAAGGAAAGGTGATAATGAGTTAAGTCTACCCGTCAAAGTAACGAATTTTCGCTGAGTGTGCAAGCTCTTAATGACGACAATTGCGCCCGATGGCCTAGGCAAAATAAGTAACATTCCCTCTTTTTTACTGGCAAATGGGGCCTACAATAAGTGGTCTAAATCATGAGATAGCGGTTGCTTCATAAAAATATCTTCGTACCTAGGAAATCGGTTTAAACAAATAAAACCTCCGTTAAACTTCCGATGGGCAAGCATAGTCCGTAGAAAAACGATAAAGCAAGCCGAGGCACATTTTTAAGTACACAAATCGTTGTAGCCTCAACGAATTTCAGATAAAATTTTTTTAAATCTCCAAACTAAATATTCTTCATAAATAGTGCAATATAAATTGTGGCAACCAGTCGACTGCCTACTGTTTACCGATGTTTTTCAAGACAGTACAACGAAAATTCGACGTTATATTCCTGTTATTACACTTATTAGGTTGCAGTTGACTATAGTGGGAATGAGTTAACGTGACTTCCCTGGTAGAGAGGTCTCAGGGGTAACATTTTCATATGGTCACATGTCATGAGAACGGTAAGTGACTAAACTCTAGATATTATTAGCGGGTGCGATCATAAGCATACGATTTTTTTACAGAAATATATTTGTTTTGTAGTGTTTCTAGGTGCTTTTCGGTGACGGTGAGGACGGCTAGGTTTCAGGTTGTTTTTGAAATGCCAATGAATACTATGCGTTTTTTGTGTTTTTGGTAGGTTACCAGAAATCGAAAGTTTTTTAACTTGTTACTGTAAAAAGACCTTAAAACAGGACAAATTTGGAAAGTCTCACCAGCTCATGAGTCTATTGTAGATGTGCTTCTACATATTCCGCTTATTTTCAGTGCACAATTTGGGCGAATAAAATTTTGTTTTGTTCATTCACGTCTTGCCCTAATCTGCATTTAAAATTTATCCGACAAAAAAGCCTTCATTTTCACCTCTTTTTAAGACTGTTTTGCTGTCGTTGTGTTAACTGTCACAAAATATTTCTAATACGCCTATCTCAGTGTATGAGTATTTTCCTAGTTGCGCGTTAGCTGACACTGGCATGCACTCAAGAGTTTGGTAAATTGGTAGGGATTCTTACCGCAATAACTTGTGGAATATTTTATAAGTCTGGAAATTGCGGGTGTGGTAAAACAAAAATGGTGTTTTTTCGGGCACAAGACAGCACAGGTTTACAAATATCTATCTCGGAATACGAAAATACTTTGGTTAATCCAAAACTATCTCAACTCCTTGGATTTATACGGGCTGCAAAATTAGCTCGCAGATGGCAAACGCTGTTCTGATGGGATCTTCGCATTTATATCAATATAATTGTTATGCACCGTGGCAAGGTCCGTGACAATTATTAGCATATAAAACTGGGCGAGATAGAGATGCGTTAATAACTGTCTGTAAATGTATATTCTTTCTTTACTCAAATGACTTAGAGGCATATTTAAGGTAAATGCGTTCGCGTAACGGGTTGAATCGATTAGTAGAACGCACAAGGTCACTCATGGTATTTCGCCAGTTCGGTCTCGTAATGCATATTTAGTCTGAACAGTTTTGTTTTGTCTAAGCTGCGGGGCAATGCACAAGGACGATAATAACAGGTGCCTGGCATCGTGCGCAATTCATATTTATTTTCAGGTAAACTTCTCGTAATGTCACGCTGTTTCACTTGAACCGGCATTCCCTTACTCGCCTACCATAGACAGGTTTGCCAACCGACATCTGAGGATTTATTGGTTACTAAGAGACTATGCAGAAAAATAAGGCTTGCATATATTTTTTCCGTAAAGACACAAATATTCAGACAACTGAGTTAGTATACTGGGGTGTCCTATCTAATTCTCTTGTCTGCCAGAAGCCATCACTAACCTTCAATTTTGCGGATATGTTTGGTTTTCAGAAGGCAACTGGGATATCACCTTCCTGCTTAATCGTAACTTCGGTTTAACTTCCATGAATTCTGATTTGGACTTCCCAATGGCCATCACAACTCCCGAAAATAATCAGCTGTACTCTGTTCCGGCGCAGAAGCTATTTCCAGAGAGGCAGTTGCCAAACGAGTCCTTCTACATTCAGATTAACTTTCAACCGAACATCACCTACAGCGACCACTACTTCCTAGCGATTCGCGATCCAGATATGGTTCTACGTTTTGGCATCGCACTCTTAAAGGTCAGTGAAGCGAACGATACATTTTCAACATCCTAAACTTTTTCGGCCGCAATGGTTTGGACGGGTCGTTCCTTTCTTTTGTTCTCGTCAGTCCACCAAACCCAAATTACTGGCCGCAAGTTCTTGACATTTTCGTCCGCATTCAGCTATTCATTGAGCTTAATAATCTGCCGGCAACAACTATCACCCAGCCTTCGTCATTGAAATGTCTTATTTATTATTAAGCATTTGGCACATCTGTTTTCACGATCGCATAGTGATAGGGAATCAGAACTCATAAGGCATTAAAAATCGGCTGTAAATATAACCTCGAAACAAAATTGGACATTCGTAGTTATTTCTGCAAATGGGTCATATCAGCGAACGTCACTTTCATATAAAGCTGAATACTTATGACCATCAATGTGAGATCATGAGCTTTGCCACATGCAATCTGCTTAACGTAAGATCGAATTGACCACCGCTTAAAAAACATGCCTCTCCAGAGAGCGGTTTTGTCATGGCTGGCTGACGACGGAAAGAAGTTAGGAACGGCTGTTTTAGACTCCTTGGGTAGTTTCGCATTACACACAGCTTATAAACAAAGGAAAACACACAGGTGCCATAGATGGGGATTTAAGTCACAACAAATGACCTATATCTGCCTAGAAACCACGCCTTACCAAGAACTGTAACCGACAATGACAGTGAAAGACTGACATGTTGCTTGCTGGCTTAATTGTCATCGCTAGATCCCTGATATGTCGCTGACAGATGGCTTTAGGTAAGTCAACAATAGTTATTTCCTGATGATCTCGTATTTTTGTGTGCGTTTAGCTTTTCATCCTGAAGCAAACCTTGAGTTAGAAGACCTTTCCAGGACAGGAATCTGAAATTTAATTTCTAATGTATCCTGACCACTTTGAATCGATCGAAAAACTTCATTGGGAAGCCGCAGGATATTATTTTGAGAGAGCCTATTCGGATCAGTCTATTCGAAGTCTACAGCGACCAGCAGAATGTACCAATGAAGCACACATGCTGTTGGGCATACACTTTAGTGTGATGCAATATAAACGGCCTAAGTTTCGCCGCGTTCCTGAATTCTCGAAAAGATGTCATTCACAATTGTCTTTTGTAAATTAATATGGGCCGGATTATAGTAGTGACCGCAAGTCCTCTGTAATTTAAAGAAATTATAATTTGGTTTGCACTTTCGTATGACCCTTAAAGTGTACTACTTACCGACCTAAACGACTGTACACCCGTCAGACCCGAGTAATGGCTTAAAATGGGTTTAAAATACGAGCATCAATGCTTGCATGAGAAAGACAAGGTGAAATGAATAGTGTTTCCGCACCATATCCATTTTTCAAAAAACTATGTATACATATTTTTGTTGATATTTTTATGTTATTTCTGCGTTGTACCGTCAAGTGTGTAAGGTGAGTTGCTAAAGACATGCATAGGAGATTTCCTCTTTGCTTAAGTCAAACAGACTGTTCGGGTCGGATCTGAGTCTTTTTTGCCCAACCGCTTTTTTCAACCATTCCACTCACGCTTTAGTATTATTAACGGGCAAATAATGACCAAAAATGTTTGGAACAAAATTACCTCGCAAATATACTCAGGGACCTACTCAAACGTATTGATTCCGAGGTACAAACCGGCTTTCAGCTGGCAGGAAGTATGCATTTCAGCCATTTGGCATGCAGTGGTCGTAATGAAAGAAAAGCCTAGAGTTGGCAGACACCATTCGTTACTTTTAGGGAAAAATTGAAACCATATGTGCCCAAACGATTTAGGTTGTGCACGGCTGCCGTTCCTTATGTGGTTATCACCACCCAAGGGGAGTTCAGCGTTGACTTCTATCGCCCCTCAGCTTCTTCACCAGTAAATATTCATTAATTTCTTCACGTCAAAAACCGAAGAACTCCTTCTATTTGTGTACACAACTCAACGACTAATATATATGAGCCGTCGAGAGTAGAAGTCTGATCCCCGAACACTGCCCTTTCGCCTGTCCAACACTGACACCTGACAGCCCTCCAGCCATCACTGTCGTGCTATTTTGCAATTACGCATCAGGGCATACGCTGTGGACCTCCAGCGAGCAGATTTTCCGTGTGCGTAAACGGAGCTCTGCAGGTGCGCCAGCACTCTCCTCATGGCCTGTCACGCTATGAGGAGCTGCCAGTGGTTGCCAGTCGTCCGACCACGCCAGCGATACGGACCCATAAATCACGACCACCAATGGGATTGGCGTGCTCGCGTATTTTTTCGTATAGTAGGTATGTTTACGCTTGCGTGTGGCAGCCGTGACGTGATTCCAGTCACATCTACCCACGTTTCGTCGATCGGCTCCATTTGCAGCCCCACGCACACAAACAGACACATACGTACACGACCGGCACACTGTCTGCGCGCTAATGTTTTAACGCAACAATCCAATGTCAATGTTGGGATAGTAGGGCTAATTTTCGCTCAAAAACTAATTCGTAGGCAGGGAAGACCTCTGAAATGTCTGGGGAAAACCTTCTTATATTCAAATGATTACTTAAACGTGTATTCTTTTCAGAACTTTGGCCGATTTTTCATTTGGTCAATCTGTTTGTGGCTTGTGTGTCATACTGGTGCTAGGACTTACTGCGAGACCCTGCAGTTTGTAACTGTATGGGGTCTTAATTATTCTTCCTTAAATTTTACCGTCAGTAAAACATGCATGATTGCAAACTATTAAACCTGGGGTTCGATTCTGATGGTTGGAGAGGCAATCGAAGCAATATATCGGGATCAAACTATACGATTTTCAACTACCTGTGAACTGGTTTCCGACTGGTTGTAGTGTAAACAAATTTAAAAAGGACCACTCTAGCCGTCCAACTGTCCTATTACCGAATTTTGGCTCCCTGTAAGAAATCTTAAAAGGATTTCCAGTGGAGGCTGAAATTGCAGCTATTATTAAGCTTTGTCATCATCTCAGACGGGGACAAGACGGGGTCTCGTCAATTAGTTTTAATTGCGTTCTCTCGCATAGGGAATGGCATTTAAATAAAGAAGAAAGGCCAGTAAACAGATGACTATGTTTCTATTATGCAGTCAATCCTGATGGATCTCAGAAAGAGCGCAAAAGCAAACATCGCACTTGAAGTTGTAGGACCTCTCAAATCGGTGGTCGTTGCAGCAGAATTCACTTATACTGCTGGGGTATCTACGGCTTGTACTAGTATGTCTACTATACAGTGATTAATTACCCAAGTACACCGATCCCCCTACCCATCCCTCTTAAAGACCGAACGAGGATCAGGGGAACAAATAAAGCACATACTTTTGGGACCACGGTAAACAAACCTTCCAACGGTCTGTTTGTCCATGCCTAGAAAACTTTGATTTTTCCATTAATACAATCAGTGTAATAGGACTGTGGCCACTGTTTTACGCGATAAGCCCAGAAGTTTACTGATCACGGGGCTTTAAAATCGCCCGATATTCGTTTCAAAACTTTTGTTGCGATTTTTCTTTGCAGAGGGACACCCACCGAATCCGTGTGCAATACAGAGTACTGGCGGATAATGAAGAGGAGAAGGTTATTGAAATCCCAATTCCTAAGTCGGCGACAAACTGGCGAATTGGAATTCTGATCAAGGAAAACAGCGTAAGTTCCGCCCACCGGATAGTTTTCTTTGTAATATTGCAGTGGGCAAGGAGAGTTGTCGGGCCAAAATGTCTGCCAAAAGTTTGAAAAAGATTTTCATCTCAATACATATCTTAGCATCTACCTTACTAGAAGTAATAACTTTGGCTAAGTGAGCGTCAAAGTAATGTGAGGGGAAATTGAGTCGCTTGGAGGTTACGCAATCTTCATAGAAAACATTAAAGAATTCGTAGCGGCGGGCGACGAAGGAGAAAGTTTTGTAGTGCCTTGCGAAACCGATATCACTTTTTAGTCCTTTTCATTCAACGTGCGTAGCCTCCCTTCTTCTTCCAATGCCGTTTCCCTTATCCCAATCATAGTGATCTTTAACTCGCGAAATTCGTCGACCTACTCTTTCCTTGCTTTAAATCACTTTCTTTTCAGCGATTACTCCACTCCTGATTATCTATATTTTCCATGTCGTCGTCAATAACTCGGACGGTCTTGACACCACTATCCTGACTTCGATTGAATTCTGGTCGGCCGTCATAACACTCTCACTCACTTTAAAGACTAGCTGGTTTAATATGGTACACAGCGTTGAATTAAAGCAAAGACGATTTTGAAACTATCGATTTTTTACGCACATTCCCTTGTTCAGAACGGCATTATGATTATCAATCTGCGAATCAACCCTCATCTTTAGGGTAGACTGGAATTTCAGCGGTCTTTCTTTTTTCATATCCACGGAAAAAAAGCTGGCTATTTTTTGATGGGAATCAACGTAAAAACAGGGAAGATATTAAACTTCCTTTAGGATTTGCGTAATGGCAGTTGAGTAACTGAACGCATCTGGGGTTTGGTACGCGCGTTCGCAAATAACCTCTCCAAAATATCTTTAACTCGTGTCATTTGTATCGCGGTCCGCGTGGTCTTCAGATAAACGGGGAGGACAAAAAACTCCAGACATACAGTTAGTAACTCATCTTATGAAATGTTGACCTAAATTCTAAAATATGTTTTCGACTAGGATGGATTACTAAGGAGAGGTTATAAAATTAATTACTATGCAGCATAATTTCAAGACATTCCAGTTACCTCACGATGGCGGCTTTTGGGTGCAATTTCTTTCGTTTGTTCACAAAATCTGCACTCGGCCTGAACTATCTAAGTAGTATGCATCTTCGCTGTTGGTTTCTAATGTCCTTAAAAATTTCAATATGTTTTTTTGAAAACATGCATGCAAATAATTTTCTTATAACAATTTGGTTACTAATAACGTCTTCAAATATCCTTCAAGAGTATCTTTCCAGAACCTTCAATATTCATTCAAATGACATCGTATCCTTCCTTCCACTAATGTTTCCTTTAAAGTATACCCCCGAGTACACATTCATTGCTTCTTTTTACTGTCATAGAGAAGGCATAAAGTTTCTAACACGGGAAAAACAAAAGATGTAGACTGATAACCCTAAACCCATATGCAATAACAGATCAGATCTAGAAGTGCTTTAGAATTAGAAAACTTTACAAAACCCGAATTTACGCTCCTAAAGAGTAAATAACTTGAAAAAGACGTAATTTCCTACAAACACCCTCAAGAAATAGATGTTTATGTATGCGTTCTGTAAATTATATATAGGTTTTTTGGGTATCGCAAACCAATAGGAAAAATATATGCTACTGACTTTGTCATTTTTACTGAGTGGTGTTTTTGAGAACAGTCAAAAGGAGACTCTTTCAAGAGTCGACATTCTGGCGTGTTTAAAATATTAAATATGGCGCATGTGAAGAAATATTACAGCCCCACATGAGCAGCCCTTTTAATCCAAAACACATTTCAGTATTTCGATTAACATTTCAGGAGTTCGATCTGTGACCCACACAAAATCGGGCACGAATTACTATGTGAGTGAGTTATAGTGAGTGCAAGTGCATTTAACAGACTACACTCGCCTCAATCTTCCTATGAAGGGAGGTAACAGCTAAGAAGGAAGTTATTAATGGAGATGGACGAAATAGATTTATAAGGGCTATGATTAATTAGTAGGCAGTGTTTTGCAGAAAGGTTTCTGGCATATAGCGTCAAGGTGGAGGCTACTGCGAGGGAGGGTGCAGGGTGCCTAAAACCGGGGAAGGTCTTGAGACGAGTGTCAGTATATCGTCATCTACACACTGCAACCAGAGGTCTCCTCAGCTTGTCTTTCAGTAAGAAATTCCCAGCCCAGATGCCCCAAACAAAGACAAGATCAGATCAGTTCTCGCTACAGAGTAGACTCTCAACAATACTGAGTAGATAATTCCAACGACCGACTGTCGTAGTGTTCTTAGGGAAATCTTTTGTCGCCCCTTTCGGTTTGAATGCTAACCTACATCTTTTGCTCCAAGGATAGAAAGAAACCTTATTTTCCCGTTGACGAATGACGCCCATAAATATTAATCTTCTTGAACACGCTAAAAGATCCGAGACTCTTAGTAATCCCAGGTGAGCAGGGGCTCAGATGCAACTGCGCCACTGACAGAAAGTTTAAATCCACCTTTTATTCTCATGCCTTTTTCAAGTTAAGAGACGCCTTACCGTTAACTGGGCAGTAAAGAATACATCTGTGAAGCAATTTTACAGTCTGAATGATAATTGAAAGAACCAGGCATCCTTGTTATCCTGACATCCTGAATACCAAATCCAATGGGATAAACGTTTGGATGGAGTTAATCCGTCTGGGCGAGAACGGCGACTGGGATGATCAATGATGATCTGGTACAAACAGTTCATTTAATCCCGCAGGTTCAAACTACTCCTCCCACGAGAGGACGCCAAAGGCATACAAGGATGCACGAGACTGAAGTCTATAAGCCTGAGTCGTCCTTTTATTATTTAATACTGACGTTTGCAAGTGATAGCAAACCTATCTGTTTGAAACGTCGGCCAGCTACTACACACTACAAAACTATGCTCTTTTGGCCAAAGGAAGATAACTGACTCAGACAACCGTTTCTGGTTTATTACCCGTCATCAGCTAGCCTTATCCAAACACAGTTTTCCAGGACCTGAGCCTTGATCCCGCGTTCCTTGTTCATCGAGCATTCTTAAGTCCAAGGCTCTACCAACTGAGTTGCGGGTTCGGTATCTTGTCGATCGGTATTAGAATCGGCAGGGCAACTAGCTTGTGGATTAAACGGTAAAGCGTTGAACTTAACGCACGAGACCTAGATGTCGCAAACCAGAGTTTGCCTATGACTGGTTCCCTACGCTAATAAACCAGAAATTACCATCTCAGCCCCCCTTTTCTTTGTCTGTGATCTTTTAGTCGTTGTACGACTGCGTGCGGGTCGAACCTCAAAGCGCAAATGGGATGAGCATATCCCGTAGCTCAGTCGACGGAAGCACTTTCCAATTATTCTTCCTCCTCTAACCCCTAGTCATCCAACGTGGAAGGGAGACAGTGAAGAACACTCCACACAAAGTAGTGGCTGACCACAACTAAACCATTTGTTCCTGATTAGACAACGAACGCCAAAACAGCAATAACATCAACTGACTCAGATTTGTAAACTACTCATTCTACATTAGCCTGTCTTTTAGTCCTCAGGATGCAGTGCTCGGTCAGATATGGTTATATAGGCCCAGCTGAAGTAAACAAACCCCAGCCACCTGTAATACGGGACCAGTGGTAATGGGGTTTTTACAGTTGAGATCGGGGAACGCACGGCGACGATGTCAAGTAGTTGTATGCAAGAGAAAAGCTACTGGGGATGCGCGGTTGTACTTTGAGTGGTTGAAAATAGTTGCCCTAACCCCTAACCATAGCACTTAAGCCCAACCCAACTGTATTGTGTCCATCAGGTAAGGCCACATAACCAAATCTTACCCAGTGATCACCTAATGGCTGTCTAGTGCCCTTCCAGTGGCTCTAAGTACGGGAATTCAGCAGGTGTAATTTCGTAGTTACAGAGGTATACATATGTCAAAGTTTGATTCGCTTTTTACGAAGCGAAATCTAGGATTGTACAGGGTTGGTCGAAGTCAGGCCGCATGAACAGAACATTACTGCGCGTAAGCCATAGTGGCATCAGACAACTACCTACCATCATCTTACTATGATCAAATCAAGCACATCTATGTGAAACGTCCGTAAGATTTGTTGCACCTGATCGTTTACCATAGGGATATAATCAGGAGATTGCAGACGCTGAATTCGCACACACTGTGATGCCTACTGTTCTTTTATAAGCCGTCTTAGCCGGACATAGCCAACCCAAGATTTGAGAAACATGAGGTTCGAACCCGGGGACTGGAGCACACCAACCTACTCTTCCCGAAGGAAACAAGCTCAGAATGGGTGGCAAAGGTCACAAATAAGCAAACATCCGCCAGGTCGAACTCTATCATGTTGTGATAATGTAGTGTGTTATCAATAGAAATGCATCTCCTCAGCCCTGGTGACACCGAACGTCATCTCTTCGTGCCACTCGAGATGAGCGTCCCTTCGAAGCGCTCTCACCTTTACTGGGGCTGTGACCCAATGCCCACTTTTAACCGGAAGATTGGGCTTCAACTCAAGCCAACTGGGCGGGAAAGAGACATTCGTCAGAATGATCGCACTCGCCTCGGGAAGGCGGAAGGGGCCCTGAAGATCAGTGTCAAAAAATTAGACCTGCAATTTTCCAGTCCTGCCTTCCGCATGCGTGTGCTGTGGTCAGCTATTTTGTGCCTTCGTCTAGGTTTGTAGGCAAAAGGGTTGCGTCTCCACTCCCCCTCCCCCCCCCGACGCCATTCAGGCCATCCTGTTGTTTGGACTTGCAGTCTAGGTATGAGTCATTGCACAAACTTCTGTTCTCCCCTTGCATTTTCCAAACGTGGTACTGCGTGGGGTGTTACAAGGTAATGCCACGCGGGCTCCTCGCCTTCCTCTGATTTGGTAGGGAGCCATTTTTGCATCGTCCTGCACTAAAAACGGAGTCTGCTGGATTGGATTTACCTCGAAAGAACTTATTTTGTTAAGATGTGGTTATGCAGTCGCACCTGATGGACACAATACTTTTAGGGGTTAGAGTTAAGGATTGGGATTATGGGTTAAAGTTGGGGGTTAGGCGTTAGGGCAACTGTTTTAGAGTTGCGAAAATTCCCATTGTAAAATTCAAAAGGTAATTTGGCGCATCAAAAATGCGTTCTAGTTAAGCGGAAGATGCAACCAGTCCTCTCACCGAAAGACCATGGTATACTCAAATGACTCGGTGTTTATTCCCCTCATACACTAAATGCCGTTGTTAACGCCGGACGGCCGGACGATGGACTAACCTGTTTACCACTTATTGCGAGCCTGCGAGCACAAGAAATCAGCCTCTTCAGTTATTTCGGTGGAATACGTAGGCTTGTTAATTATTACATCCCTTCGACTTACGGCTATGCATATCAGCGACACCACTTGGTAGGATTTGCGACACAGAAGTGAACAGCCAAATTTACTGCAAGCATTTCTGCCGATTCCTGTGGTCAACGCGAGTCTGAGTAGGCTTCTGAATTTCTCTAAGACATATTACTAACTACCGTAAGGTAGCATATTTCGGTCAACGCGGATTACCTTTAGTAAGGTCAAACTGCGATTATAAAAGCAGCTTGCATTTAACAAATAAAAATTGAAAGAAATAGCGATACAGTATTGTTCGACGTTGACTGCACAAGCGCCTTCCCTTTCAACATAGCAGCATTACTAAATGAAGCCTTCCGATAAATTGTTTGCGAGCACTGCAGCATACCGCTTGTTAAGCAAAGCCCACTTGTACAGCGATTGAAAGTTTACGGTAGTAGGTCCATCTGTGCGTCCTAATGCGTTTGAATTCCACCCCATGTTTTATTTTCCAATTAAGCCACTTCAGTGCGTTTCGCTTTGGCATTGGATACTTTTAAAGACAAGTGTTTGTGCTCGTAGGCACATACTTTTGGGTCGCGAAGGGATTGTTGTTCGTGGTAAACACTATTACATGTTACGCTCTCAATCATCTCCAATTGGCGTTGTGATAGCCCATACTTAGGGGCATTAAACACAACATTAACATCATCCGACTTGAGAATTCTCCACATCGTTTGACTGTTGTTTTTGTTGTTTACAAAAGACACAGGCATGGAAGCAAGCCGCCCTCCACTTGGTTAGCTTCCGTATGTCGAATTCTTCTTGTGAACGCCTGGAAATTCCTCGGCAAAGTTGCCATTATCAGCCAACAGCATTCCCACTTACCGCAATTCGTCGCCCAAATCCCTCTAATTACTGCACAATCAAATAGCTCCTCATTCAGATTGAAAAGGGGGTAGGAATGAAACGCCAGCTGTTGCTGATAACTATTTGGTTTAAACTACACAGACGTCTCCACTAGGCCATTACGAGTGTGGTGCATTAAACGACACAGAAATTCGGGTTCCCATGTGTTTGTCTTGTGTTTAACACTGTACCGAATAATTTGACAATGTGAACCCAGAGCAGGTAGTATGCAGACAATCTGTTTAGTCTTCAGGACCACAGCAGTGTCATAAACGTCATGCCAGCATATTCTGAATGGGTTTTGTGATTTTTCAAGCGGCCGTTTATTCGAATTCCCCCACGTGAATGTCCATCACAAGAAATAGGAGTGAGACCCAGTAGAAGGCTGTGTTCTTGCCGGTAGACTCTTACCTTAAGGGGTACTGTAGTAGACATGAGATGGAGTCTGTAAGCCCTGATCTCTTCAGTAGCTTCCCGTGGTCTGTATTCGAAGTTTTCCCTGGGTATTGGGAGGGATCGAAAGAGTAGATTCAACCTGATTTTTTCTTCAGCGGATAGATGATATTAAAGCCTTATGTTGATCATTATTTTGCTGCAATAACTTCTCCTATGCTTATAATAAGACCCGTGAAGGTTAATATCCGAGAGTTGAATTTCACCCGAGGAGATTTTATCAGGCCTATGAAATCAAAAATAGGTCTTGTAGGCATACTTCCCTTAGAAAATATCTGTAGCCTTTCTATTCGTGGGCAAGTAATGTTCTCGATTGAACTGAAATGACAGTGTGTTTACTATTTGAATGCATTGCAGGTTGCCCTATATTACATTATATATCTACGTGTCCGCAGAACGCTGTATCTACCTTCCCTACAAAAGCGCTGTTTGTCAAACCACGTTCACTCAAACAGAAGATGACTTTTACTGTTGCCTCTTTCTGTTGAATACCCTGTAGATGCACATCTACACAGCCTGCCCAGCATCACAACCAATTGCCTTCCACGTTGAGGAGAATGTACACCTTTTGGGCAGACCCCTCTTCCGACCTGGAGCATCTGCATTTCTCCTCAACAGCGGTCTCCGGAATGAGCCTGCCTACTTCCAAGTAAGTTAGAGGTCACTTTCGTTTTCCTTTTTAATGTTATGACTTTCCATATTATAGTCTTAGCATGTCTTTGTGAGGTTATCCGTCGCAGTAATTTACACGCATACATGCGGAAACAATCGAGTTGATGAAAATACACGTAGTATTTGAAAATCACTTTTGATGAAACGGAAGAAAAATATGCTTTATTGACCCAAGTTGTGGACTAGTTCTCGAATCCTTCCTCGAATGTGTGAAAAAAAACAATCTCAAGTCTGACCAAACTGTGGGAATGGCCAATTACAGCTGTCTTATGTCCTTGAAAATAATTTTTTCCTTTTCTGGAATTTTCGTTTTTCTAAAAAATGGTATTTCTTAACAGCGTATTATTACTTTCAGCGCTTTCTACGTTTTCAATGAGCTTAACGTTGTTCATCATTATTCAGAGTTCGCTCCGTTCATTTGTGTCGGTCCGCGAGTGATATAGAATGTTCCGCAAATTGCGACAACCTTCATAGGTTGGGCCACATACAATACATATATCAATCAAATTGACAAAGTTGAGAGATTCGGGTTATTCGTGCGAGAAATAAGGACTTATCAGAACAGGTTTATTGGAATACTGAAGTTTCGCAGAGCTTGGTTGGCCCACCATTGTCATAGCGTTAATGGCACTTAGTCGAATTGAAATAGAAGTGGCATGCTACGTTGGTCGGCCCCATGCTAGTCGAGTTTTCTCCTCTCTGGGGACCATGCCCTACATAAGGGGGTCTCCGAGGTGGTATCTCGACTGTTACAACCGGTCAGAGTGGGCATAGCACATTGAGCCCAAACACCAATTCGGCGCCGTTTGATGCAACCTAGGGACACACTGCCACGCACTGAAACTTCAGCAGTAGTCTGCAAAATAAGTTGCAATGCTGGGTACCGCAACTACCTTTGGAAAACCGGACGAAAATTGCCGAACCGCCTACGACTGCACAAATCAGCAACTCGGAAGCTGGACCCAACCTTTTCACTTGCAACGCTTGCTGGAGAACTGGGCATACTTTCAATCTTCAGGGAGCTGCTATCTTAGGCCGAAGAGAATCAAAGTCTAAACAGCTAACATCTGAAGCGTGGTACTCAATGCAAACTCCAGCAATAAGCATTTAAACTTTATTGCACCTTGCAAAGTCCTGCGTCATGACGTTCATAAAACACAGGACAAAACGGTCACACAGAATCTAAGGGAAGGACGCGCAAACCCAGCCCGACGGCGACCTCACTCGACGAGGGGGGGAGGAAGAACCGCCAGACCGAGGAGCCCCGACAGAGGCTCATCCACCCTCCCCCCCCCCCTAAAAGTTGGTGACTCATAACGCACGCCGCCAAAGAGCCCGCCAAACTTCACCCGAAAGGTCAAGGCAGTGGAAGTAGAAAAAAAATCGATCAGCAATGACACCAACCAGCGTGGCGTGCCCACTTCCATTTCTGTTCGATAGAGTGTTTTTTACGCTTTGACAAAAGTTAGTCGACCAGGCTCTCCGATACGTCAGCATTCCAATAAACCTGTTCCGGTGAGCCCTTCTTATTTCTCAAATGTTAATCAGCATGATTATTCAGGGCATAGCAGGTAGGGAAGTCATGCTGATAATTCAGTTGTTTCAGTCACCTCTGGGACTGTCTTGCACCTGGCTTGTCGTACTCTCTTTGTGGCAGAGAAACGGAAGATGTTGCCTAACTCCCTATCACGAGTAATAACAAGAAATTACTGGTCTACCAGCCCGGGTTACTTAGACTTCAAATTTGTCCCAATAAATTTAAGGTGTTTACGAGCTAGATTTGCACAATACATCTGCACATGTCCGTAAGCAGATTTTTAAAGTATTTAATAAGCACCTGCCTTCCGCCTACCAAGTCAGGCATTATTCGCCCTCATTCGTTTTAGTATGTCTGACATTATAACACCTTGAGTGTATTATGCAGCGACTGTGCCACCGATACCCATAAGGGCATCAGAAATACGATGAAAATACTTCAAGAATACCGCGATAGCTGGACTGCAGTTAGTAGCGCGGGAGACCTTTTGACGCCAGACCGGTTTTGCGATCGACGATCTAGCTGCCTTTCCATGGTAGGATTTATCACGTCTACTGCTTTGACGGCGTATGCACATACTCTACTGAAGACGATAATAGTGAAGTGCAATACTTGCGTAAAAATCAATTCAAAATCTAAAATATCACATGCCAAATACTTACCTCCGAATACAGACATTCATTTCAAAAGATGAGGACGCAGACGGCTTGAGACAACAGCTAATCAGCGTCAATTCACGCCCTCTTAACCCAGCCATATATCTGACAAAAAATTGAAACGGAAGCGAAATCATATTCTCTGTGAGTTGTACAAAGAGTGGGTCCAGTCAACGGTACTTGACGCCCACGGACCGAGACTTACATACGCCACAAAATCCGATTAAAGATACAAAGCGAGTCAAGGCCTGCCTACATATATTAATGCACCTATTAATATATATGTATGTATAAACTTAAAAACAGACATCCCAAGAGATATAATCAGGAAGATGGAATTCTTTGGGAAACAGTTAACTTTATTGTGTAAATTTCTGAGACTGGTTCCCCAACTCGTCTTCAGGCAACGGACGTGCAAAAACAATTAACTTCTAGACCGAATCTGACAAAGGATTCTTTGATTGGTTAAAGGCATCTTCCTGGGATTAATTGAGTCAGTTTGAATCTGTCCTTAAAGATTTTGTTTGTGGCATCTAGATCGATATGTCGCTTGATGCAGGCGCCAACAATGCGAGTGTTTTCACAAGCACATTTGTGCCCAGTGTCCAGTGTGTGCATGGCCACCTGGGATAGATGGTCGCGTCTCTTTACCGCTAACTGATTCGGCTACGGAGCGTTTTCGTCTCGTAACGCCTCGAAGCTTATAACGGAGCCTTTGCAGGCAGTCACAGCGACCAGTAGTTTATGAGGCGGGGAATACCGATAGAGACTTAGTGGACCGGCATGTCCATTTCTGGCTTACTAGTCGTCATTTAACCTTACACAAACCCGGGCCTGTAGGACCTGATCCTCTAACCCGCATATATTCATGCGTACATTTATATTTCCGCACCCGCATATCAAATATATGTATATATGTATACTACCTCTGTTTTACATGTTTACATGAACACATACAGGAGAAGGGAAGGTGATCTCGGGAACCACAGTTTAACTGTCTTGCCGTTTCAAAAGTAAACAAGCTTCCATCGCCGGAGGTAAATATAGTGTCGCGTCTCACAGAATTTGTAGGTGGGTGACAGTCATATTAAGACAGATTTTACGTATGAAGTCAGGGAGGCAGGGAGGAAGGGCGAGGATGAAGTCCTAGAGCGTCTTGTAGCCGGATGAAGGAGTGGTGTATCAGCTTTAGTGGTCATCATCCACATGAATACAGTGACTGTGGCGGACGGGGAGAGGAAGAGTGACAGAATGTACTCAATTTACACCCGGCGGCAAGACGCTCTAGGACTTCATCCCCGCGCTTTCCTCCCTGCCACCCTGACTTCATACGTAAAACCCGTCTTAACATGACTGTCACCCACCTATAAATTCTGTGATGCCCGATACGACACTCTAACCTCCGACGATGGTACCCTGTTTGCTTTTGAAACGTCAGGACAGTAAAATTATGGCTCCCGAGATTGTCTTTTCTTCTCGTTTATGTCTGATGACACGCATCTTTTTTCTTCTATTAAAATGTACATATACATGCATATAAATATTTGCTATCACACAGATGCTTAATTAAGTTACTAGCGTTCATCGGCAATTGTTGTAATCGGAGAGGAGCTAGTCGTCATTCTATGATGCTCTCATCAGCTGCAACTACTGATACCCTAAAACAAATGGTCAGAAAAGAGGCGCATACTATTCGAGTACTGGACTCTAGCAACCAATTCTTAGTCAACCGCGAACGCACTTGAGCGTGATCATTTTTCTGATTTGCTGAAACATACTGCAGTAAACTGAAGGACAATGTTGGCGAACTTCAACGTCCCGGACAGGTATTCTGGGCAAGCGACTAACTGTGCAAGTTCTTCCATCGATGGCTGCAAAAGGGGGAGTCCGATTAGATCACATTGAGCCCGACTATTACTGAACGCATTCGCGCTGGGGGAGAACGACCCAGAAGCGATCAGCTGCCTTCCTACGCAACTGGGAGTCAGCGTTTCAAACCGGTCAGAGTTAATCATTTGGACCAAGAGCCGGCCATGGAGAAGACTATCTGCAATCGTTTACCACATCCGATGCATTTGCTGCTGATGACTACAGAGAACGGGACTGGTTGGGCGTGTATCAGCAATGAGAACGAATGACGCCAACTCCCACGTCCCTACCCGTAATTTCACGTGTAATTAACTCAGAACCAGGATCAGAGGTGAAAGCCACCCCGCCTCCTCATCTAACAGTACGCCAACCCTGACGGAGCAATTAGTCAAGGGCTGTTTCCGGTGGCATTGCTCACATGTTCCAGTCATTATAACGTTAACTACCAAAATAGACCGTTAACGCTCCGGGTACGGACGATGGAGCAATTATCGGACCAATTACAAACATCTGCAGTGAATGCTGGAGCTGTCTATTTTCACTGGCGTGTGGTTGCGCAACCGTTGCATCCGTTAAGGGCTGAGCCG
Source organism: Spirometra erinaceieuropaei (assembly GCA_902702965.1). Taxonomy (NCBI): domain Eukaryota; kingdom Metazoa; phylum Platyhelminthes; class Cestoda; order Diphyllobothriidea; family Diphyllobothriidae; genus Spirometra; species Spirometra erinaceieuropaei. The sequence continues at coordinate 1,021,635 of CACRXP010000113.1, forward strand.
CCCTTGCGTCCTCCACGTCCACATGTTGCCGTCTCCAATGCTCGCGCCGAGGAAGGATCAAAAGAGCCAAATAAATTAGACTCAAACTGCAGGGACTGAATCTTCTCTACAATGGCCTACAGCTCGTTAAACCATCTGTCCTTAAGACACCACAGAGTAACCACCTTCGCCTTCACGACCCGCGCTTCAGCGACGATTTCGTCGTGAAAACAGAGTTGGTACATCTGTTCATCCGTGACAGGACGCAGCAGATAGGGTAACCTGCCTGTCAGTCCTGGAGATCTGAGGTTTTCTGGCTGAAATGTGGTTGGCCTATTATCTCGTCACAGTGGCAACGCTTTTGACAGGTCAACAAACCTGTAAGCCAAACTGCGAGAGCCTGTTGGTGTGACGAAGAACGCTGCCGCCGGAAGTACCCCTTTTCCGGCCCGTGTTTCCCATCAGTCCAGAATGATACACGCGCAGATTCTCACAATTCCCGTTCAGTAAATCACTAGTGGAGAAACTATTATCTGCCCGGAAATTCTGCGTCTCCCAAGGCGAACTCAGTCAAGTGGATTTGTCATTGTGTGTCAGCTGCCTCTCAGATTAAACTTTGTACTTCTGATGATGAACATAAGGCAGCGGTGTGTAGCGGCACTGCGGTGAGAATAAGTGCTCTGAGTGCTACAACCACCAGGTCAAATCCCAGATTGGAAGGAGAAGACAGAAGGAACCAGAATGAGGGGTTTATTGTGCACAGAACCCGGAGTTGACCTCTCAGGCAGCAGTGGCCACTGGCGAAGCCAGGGCTGGTGTGGACTGCGTCCACTCAGGCCTGAAAGTCCCTGAAATAGTGGTGGCAGCGGCTTTTGTAGGCACGTGAGCCAAACTCAAGGGGTGGCCAGTTAGTGTGTGTTGTATTTGCCGAGGGGTCGTGTCCCATTCGCTTAGGTTGTGGTTGCAGGGGTGCGGTGCGTTCAAGTGGCCTCATGGGCAGCTGCGGCTGTGCGAACGTTGGTATTTTCGAGCTGTCGGTCGTGCGACTTCAGGTCAGCGCGTTCGGAACGACTCACTACGAAAGGTTGGATGACATTGAGACAGTGAGGTCTTGAACAATGACGCCAGACCAGTCAGGATGGCTAGTCGCCACAGCTTCCTGCCAGACACAGAACGAAGTGATGGTGTCGATCGTGAGGCAGGCGATGAAATGTTGAAAATTATCTAGTGCACATGCGGGTTCGAGAGCGTATGTCGATGATGACAGGAGTAGCTCGGACCGCGTACGTGAGGATGCTGCGACCTGTACAGAGGTGCAGTTGAGGCATCAACCCTGGGTGTGCTGGTGTGGTCTCGTCAACGTGTGCCGGTGAGTTGGCACGTTGGTATGAGACGGAAGAAGGTTTCGGGCACAGATGCAGCTGCGATAAGATGTGGTTGTCCGACAGTGCGATCTAGCAAGTCCCTGTGGCGGACAGAAGTGGAGAAAGAAGGCCGTATAGACCGTCATTCCAACTCCTACCAGTGGAACATAGGGTCAGTTGGAGGCTAAGGCGTGGGATATACAGGCTGTACAAAGCTTTAGTTCGTCAGTTCGGCATGCGAATATGGATCCGCCGTATGCTAGATGGCCTTGCCGTAAAATCCGTGAAGAGAGGGACAGTGTTCGGTTAAGTAGGGTTAGGAATATAGTAACGGTCACGATCGGGTTAGAACTAAAGCTTAGACACGGGAAAAGGTACTCCCTGTAACCTACAGTGGGTCACTCGTAGCAGAGGTTGTTCATACTTCCGTGTCCGATTAGGCCATATAGTCGAACATCTCTACTGCCTGTGTATTAGTGATCCTCTTGGGACCTTCACTTCCGATGGTGACTTAGTAACGAAAGCCAACATGCACCATTTCAGACTCGAATTGTGTGTCTTCGTTCCGAAAAGACTCAATATTCGCGTGAATTAGACTGTCTGTCTGGAAGATGTGACGGTCATAAGACAGCGGCCTGAATGTGGAATGTAGTTTTCCAATGTGTAAAACATTGTTGGCACGGCCCAATTAGAATTTTAGCGAAATGCGTCATTTCAAGAACCGGCTTGTTAACTCCCCGGCGCGGCCTGATGCCAGGAGACTGGTCCGCTGCGTAATCGTTTTACATGTCCCTGACTGGTTTTTATGCACGTTTACTGACTTTCTTCCTTTTTTCCTTTCCGCCCTCCTCTCCCAAACGTAAGGGTGTCCTCACGGAGTTCAGTTTTCATTCAGGAGATCATCCGGAATTGGTACCATGCCAATCTACAGAGGTAAATCCCTCGTCTCTTTCCCGTTTGTTGAATGTTTTAAGTAGCGTTTCGTACAGTTCCCCTCGCCCTATAATTTGACCCCTCGTTCAGTTACTTCCGCTGATGTTTTGCCGCGTCAATGGTACGATCACATGGACAACAACTAGGAGAACCTAAAACGCTAGAGTTTCTGCGGGAATCGAATGTATTGAGAGTTCAGTTTGGTGGAGTGAAACGGTATGAGCTGGACGTAAACAAGAACTATCCCAATTATAAACAGTTGTCACTCCATCCTCAGATGGTCCTCAATCTTATATTGGTGCGAAAGTGGTAAATTCCACAGTGGGGAGGGACTATTGCAGCCATTGCATCGCCCATCTTACTGCGGCTTAGTTTAGTTAGGCTTTCTTAAAATAAAATTGGCTGCGTTGGCTTGACAGTGCTAGAGGGTCTGCCTACGCCTCACACAGTCCACCTGCATTCTAACTTCACACGACAAAGCCTTCAAGGAGGAAAATGGCTGACATCTCACATGGATGGAAGTGCCATGGAAACCACGTTAGAAAAAATCCGTTTCTGAGAAGGGCCGATTTATCCCGTTGGTTCGCAACCTTTCATGCGCCGAATGGTGGTTTGTCACTATAATGTTCAAGTGTGTTTGACTGTTTATTATCAGGAAGCCAAACGATGCATCCGAGCTTGACCGACTTCAGTCTCACTTCCTTCTGCCATGCACCAGTGTCCGGTCTGTGTAAGACTGACTGGGACAGATTGGGCGTAGTGGTTAGCCAAAAGAACCGAAGAGACGAGTCCTATGAAGTAGTCTTGAAGAAGGGGACACGATCGCTGGGCCAAGAGCTTTATTAGCCTGACGTTTCGGATTCCTGCTCGAACCCATCATCAGAGACAACAGCAGATACGGGTCTGCTGCTCTGATGATGCGTTCGAGCAGGAATCCGAAACGTCAGGCAAATAAAGCTCTTGCCCCAACGATCGTGTCTCCTTCTTCAAGTAGTGATTAGCGTTATGTAAGGCCACCCTCCAACGAATGCTCGGAGATCACATGCGTGAGACATGCCGCAGGTTCACACAGTAATTCACCTGTCATTACTTGCGTTGTCGAACACTACAGTATGATGGATACATTAGTAGTGCAAGATTTTAATGTGCGTGCGCAAATGAGGACATTTTGGACAGGCAATACGTGCGTGACGGTTGTTGAACAGGACTGTAGACACTGGCTTTCCAGTCAGGCCTCGATTCATTTAAGGGCGTCCGAACTGGTCGACACATCAGTAGAGCGTAGGATCACGGTCGGGGAATTTGACAATGCGTATTGACGGTTTGTTTCCGCGTTTTGGTGCTGTTCCGTTCTGGTAGACAGAGGGTTTGCCTCATAAACGGAACTGAGTTTGGGGTACGGCACGCTTAGAATGTGACAACCCATAAAGAATGCCCACATGGAAAGTGACACACCTATTCGCATGCTTTACGCCGCGCCAGACACCTGGGCTAAATCCCAGCATCGGACGTCTGACGGGAGGGAGGAGGAGAGAGGGGTCGTCACTGAGGCATCCATTCCCACGTCACTTTTAACACATTCCGCACTGCATGAAATCTGACGTGTTTTAAAACTGTCCCGTCGCACTAAAGTCGTGGCTTGGAAGGTTGCCAACTGTCAGGGTAACTCGGTTTCCTCCGGACAGAGTCGCGTTCAGTGGTTTATTCTATATGGGACCTATGTGGCACTCTCACCATCCCGAGCTCCGATTCACTCCCTTGCTTCTGTTAAAACCTGGTCCATTGTGCGTGGGCAGGTGAGGTCTGGCACGCAGAGCCAGTTTGCCCAACTCTTCCACCTACCGTGTCCCAGACCGTCATGACTCTACCTTGTCACTGGAATTAGGTGGGTGAAGGAGGAAAGAACTTGGCATAGGCTGGGTAAGTATATTAGCACTATAACCTCATTCACGCGCAAGTCACCATTCTGCGTCCAATATGTTGTTGGGAGCACCGTGGACTTCGTTGTCGCATGCAACGACGGGACCTTCCTGTGTTTGGCATAAGACGATGTCCAACGACGGCAAATCAGGAGTAGAACTCGACGTTAGGATGAGGGCTGGCGGGATAAGATTTTTTAATGACGGCGCTTTGGATGAGAGAGATGATAGGGGCAAGGGTATGGTTTATGGCCGGGGTTACCTACTCTGGTGAACAACTGTGCTAAAGGAGCTTAATTGGCGACTTTTATCTGTACGTTCCAGAGAATGAAACTAAAAGACCTCGCGGGGGCTGTTGCGTGAGGGAAGTGGAGATGCTTTAAGGTTATCACCTGATTAGAAATGTGACAACGTAATACCCTTTTGACAATGTCTGAAAAGGGTATTAAATTCATCTACTATTAACACTAGGTGGTAAAAAAGTGTCGCCTTTAAATTAGTGACAACATAAAGAATCACAATTTGTGATATCACAAAGTCCTTAGAGGTTCAGCTCATTTGCTCAACACAACTGCTCCCCAGAGTAAGTAATCCCGTCCACAAGCCACCCCCTTGTCGAAATGGGTCGCCGATGGTGACACCGCGGATAATGTTCTTCAACATCAATCCATGCCTTGGACGCTTGCACAGACTGCCAAGTTCTGACTAAATTTACTCAACTAATCGTTCTTAGCAACCTCTTCAGTGTTTAAAGTAACATCTGCCGTAAATTCTTCTTCGACATCACGTTTTGGAGACGCGCACTAGTCAACGACTAGTCGCCAATGCTCGGCGCCAAGTCAATTCTACTGCTAGAACTCTTGATATGAAGCGAGAAGTAAGAAGTACCGATAGGAAAACCGAGACCAATATACGATGGAAGTTTAAATTTAGAATACGCATTGTTAGATGTGAGTGAATCCAGAGGATTACTAAAATGTATACGGCAAATCACAGTGCCATGTGCAATGGGATTCGATCGTGCACGATAGCATACACCAATACCGCCACTATAGTAGCCTACAAAGTGAATGGAAAGTACAGTCAGAACACCTCTCTATGGGCGTTTAAGTTGACAACTAGCTTAATCTGAGTTCAGACCTAAATTCTGTCGGCTTAGGGACCGGCGTAAAAGTTATCCAGTGAAACTATATTAGGCAGAAATGACCATTCGTATGTCTCTTGTCAGAGATGAACCTCTGAAACTCAGCCCCCTACCCCTCCCCCCATTTGATTCTGTATCCGATGGCGGATTCGACTATGAATCGAAAACCTCAGACGAATAAACCTCTTGCGCCGACAATCGTGTCTCGTTTAACAACAGCGTGGATAAATTGTGTCTTTACCGACAGCCTAGGAAGGCCCACACAAAAAACAAAAAAACTATTTAAAACACTAGGAACGCCTCCAGAGTTCGGACATGTGCGAATTTCACTCGGAGCATATACGATCGGCTGAAAAATACGAGGCATACAGGTTACATAATAAAGAAATGAAGTGGTGTTTTCGAGCAGTTTGCAGCCTTCTGAACTACGGCCTTTAGGCGTTTGTGGTCATTTAAAGCATGCATGACTACTCATAATGATTATGTTGCTCGCTACCTTGGCGCCGGATCGGTCTCACACGATCTTCTATCATATTCTAGGAGCGTGTTCCAGCTAGTTTAAGTGAATGTGGGAGTGATTGAAGTGACACAAGGCCTCCGTCTGTGCGTGCTGTTCCCTGAACGCACGTCAGCCTGACATCAATAAGGAGATCTCAGATGTCACGGCAGAGCGTGTGATTGAGCCTAGATCACTGATCACGATCAGCGTGGCACTTGGGCGCGCAACTGCCTGTTTTCTTGCGGCATACCGGGTCAGCAAACGTTCACTTCCCGAAATCCATATTTAGGACGGAGAACGCACATCTTTACTGACGATGACAGTTGCAGGTTGAGCTGAGAATTGTTCGTCTTTAAAAGAGATAGTTCAACTGACACAAGCAACGACGTCCACCGCATGCCCCTCGCAGTGGGAGCAGCGGTGACCTATGCGTGTAATAGTTTGTAGCGAGGCAGATTTTCGCAAAATCTACCGCACTCTCTCCTGTCTCACGCATCAGGCTCCGATGGTATGACAATGTCAAGAACACCAGAGACGGGCGTGGGTGCAGTGGTTGTCAGAGCCAGACAGTCTGTCTAAGCGTGCCAGTCACATGACCTGGTACCTACTTCTGATACGCCAGGCTGCGATAAGGGCCGTCTGGATTTCAGAAGTTGGAGGTGACATAAGAGCTGTATTTGAAGGAGCCATTGGGACTTGATTCTCAGTCCCGTCAACCACCTGCCTCTCAAACCAACGGCAGTTGGTTCGCCTTGCACAATGGAAATGTCGTCGCTCCTCGGTAGCTTAGAGACAAGAGCAGCCGTTGTGAAATCGGCGGCTCGACTCCACCGTGTGGCACATGCTCTGTGGGTGAAAGAGTTTCAATTCACCATAGTCCGTTGTGCTCGAGTAGCTTCTAGCCATTTATTTAAGAGTGTGACGGCTGTTCTTACTCCGCCATGCATCAGGACACAAAGCGTGTTCACTGCTGGAATGTAGGCGTTGTTTACGATCAAAAATAATGCATACTGGACTGTAAAAAATGTATACGTATGAAGCATGGTTGCTTGAGGGCAACCTGTTGGATATTACTTGGTATCTCAAGCCACATATGGATCCAGCATGCACCCAACGTCATAGCGCGCCCAGCTGGGCTCTCAAACATACTTTTAGATGGAAGTTACGTTTCGACTGGTGTTACTTTGAAGACAGACACGCAGCAAATCTCCCAGCCACACACGGCCATTGGAAGCATTCTACTTTATATACTGTCTTACTGCTTCTTCGTATTTATATACATCGAAGATATTTTCAGGGAGGATGTTGTGAGGGGCTTACTTCTCACATTTCGTTGCACAAATCGATTGTTCCTGGGAATTAGTCCTTGCAACGTTATCCATATTCTCAATTTGACTTAATGATCTTGTTTATCAGTTCGGTCAGTCATTCCGGACATATTTCGATAATTTACGGGATCCGCGATGTTGTCGGAGAACATGCAAACCGGGCCGTTTCAAAGTTGTAAAAGTGCATACTTCGAAGTCGTATTTAAAATAATCATTTGAGTTACTTAACGTTTTAAACTAAAACACTGGTTAAGTTTGTTTTAGTCATAGAAAAGTTGGTTTCCTGCAAAAATTAAAGCAAACAGTATTTCCATCAATTTTCCTAAGCGAAATAATTGGCTGTATACAAACATTTTAAACAATTCTGAAAATTTTTATTACTTAGGCAACGGCGTTTAGAATTAGGTATTTAGAAAACTGGGAGACTTCCTACCGGAAGGCCAGTACGCCTGGAAGCTTGAACTAACCTAAAGGGTAGAAACCCCGTTCCCTATCATTCAAACAGCCCCTCCTCTATTTGGAAGAGCACAAAGGCTTCCCATCGGTATTTAGAAGCTCAATCCCGAACGGGTATAGCTCTTATAACCACACCTAAATCTATCAAACACAAAAAATCAAAGGGGAACTGCACAAGCTGTATATGCAGCTTATAAAAGATATAACCACATGCGAGAACGTCTGTTGTGGGTCGGACCGAAACATACCTAGGCCCATCAGTTATTGAGATGAAGGAAGGTATTTAGTTGCATCGCCGGTGTAGGACGCATTTCAGATTCGAAATCCTTAACGAGTTCCATCGCCTTCCCTAACAGTTTATCCTGTCCGATTTTAGTCTCTGGAAGGCAGTGGGGAGCCAATGTTCACCTTTGATCCCGAATTCGGCAATGTGATGGTAAGTTGAATAAGTTTTTGATTTTTTTCGGCGTTATCTTAGAATATTGACTTGTGTTTGAAAACACTAGTGTCCAATTGTTTTTAAGGTGGGATCTACAACGGGTTACTGCTATATTTTTCCATCGGAGCGTCACAGAGAAGAGCCTAGCGTTTATAACTGATGATGGATAAGTTGGGTTGTGGAAATATAGAAGCATTCGGCAGGTTAGATTCCCAAACTGGCCTACATAGTGGTTAGGGTGTCAGAGGCTTGCAGCTCCCTTTAAATATGCATCCCCCCGTCTAGCTTTCATCTTCAGCGCAGCATGTCTCGTTATAACTTCCGCTTTTGCCCTGTCGTCTAAAATGTAGCCCGATGATATATCTCTTTCCCGCGCCATTCCGGTCATATGGACATCAGAGGTGGCCCAGAATAGAAAAAAATAGGTGAATAATATTTCTGCTGTCTTGTCCATAGTCTCTGAAGAAAGCGGCTACATTTATTAAATCATACATTTCTTCGCCTCAGAACGTTTCCAGTATGTAAAACTCAGGAAGGCATTTATTCATGTGAAGCAGTGACCAACCACTCTTTGGACCTTTGCGACCATAACTTGTAGTTTTGGTATACTGGGTTAGATGTAGTATGGAGAAGCAGTCAGTGCATCCTTTCAGTACTTGTAACTCGGCGTTTTGAAACCTCCCCCCCCCCTTATTTCCCCCACCCATATGTGACCGAGTGCGCCAAATTATCTAACCGGAGACTCACCTAACTACGAGCAAGTCCAGTGGACCACACACAGGGAGAAGGAGGGGCCAGCTACGAATGAACCACCTCTGGGGTGTTTCCTAGCGCACAGACTGCGAGCGTCCATGACGGCGAATGATGTTACACCATTTGATACTGAAGGCGCACCGTGTGGTACGCTGGAGGCAGATTGATATCTCAGCTTATGGGCTTGGTATCAGAGGCCGAAAACCCTGCCAACACCTGGCCTTCTCTATAGTCGTCCTCACATCATCGCCTTTGTGTTTGCGAGGTGAATGGCGGGAAATAGCAGAAAACCCATGCCCACGAGGCTAGTTTGTGTTCATTTATTCGTCTTGCAGGCTTTGTAACTGTAAGAGCCGATAGACGATATTACTTAACTGTGGTGTCTTGCAATGCGTCTTGTTTTGACAACCATGTTCGCCACTTATTTGACGTGTAATAATAACGTCAGGTGTAAAAGGTGGTCCGAGTGTGTTTGGGTTAGATTGCATGTAATTAGGCTCTAAATTTATATGAAGTTTTCCGGCCAATCTGTCTCCAATAATAAAGGACTTAGGATGTATACGTAATTGGTATTTTCGACATCATTCTTCCATGCTGTAGACTCGGAAGTCCGCAAATAGGTAATCAATACCTTTCAACGGAGCGGTCATAATACCGCTCAGTATGCAACACACTTTCAGACTGATTCATATCATGTGGCAGCTTTAGCTGAAAAAAAACGCCCTTTAGATCAACACCATAGGCCTCATCATTTGTCAATGTTTCAATGTGGTCACCCATCCTTCTTAGAAGGAGTCATCAGCTGGTTCGCTTATTACATTCTGTATATTAGATGTAAATCGCGTTTTCCTCTAATGTCGTGCTGAAAGGGATGACATAACATTGTTTAACAGAAGTACTTCCTTTAAAATTGTCCCTAATGAGACACACAGGCGGGTCTGATCACCTTAGCAAGAGTTTTATTCATCTGGCATTTCGAATTTACCCTCGAACTCAACGCCAGATGTAGCTGTTCTTGATGAGGGCTTTTGGAGCTCGCGTCCGAAACCCCGGGCGAATAAAACCTTCGTTCTAGTGCTCAAGTCTCTCTCTTCTCAAATCCTTTCCTGAACTGGCCTTTTCACCTGTAAAGGCGGTCTTTACTAGGTATCATTAAAAATCTCGTTAAATTTAGTTTATTAGGTTTGCCTCTTGAGAAGTTACACAATGTCCACCGCGGCAGCATCAAACCGGCCAGGAGAATTGAGAGGAAGTTGGCGTGACCGTTGACGACGAGAACTTTATTCACCTGACGTTTCGTATTCATGCTCGAACCCGTCATCACGGAGTGCATCAGACATGGGCGGGTATTTTCCAGATAATATGTCTAAAAGCCTTAAGGACATGTGAGACACAGGCCGTTAGACTGGTCAAAGACCTATCAAAGTCCTGGCAAACAACAAACAGCTTAAATTACAACTTTTAAATTCCCTCAGAAATTACTTGCTAACTTGGAGTAAATCAGTCTATTTGAAACTCATAGGCTCAGACTAATCCATCAGCCATTGCAAAATAACCGCGGAACAACATTTTTAAAGAATGTGGAGCGCAGACCATTTTGCAGCAAAAGTGTTTCCTGAAGACTACCTGTTGAATACTTGAGATAGACTGCAGTAAAATCTTAGTACAATGCACTAAGAAGATGTGAAATTCAAACTGGGAGAAAATAGATGTCCTGTAACAAAAACAAACCACACGCCTGGCCGTTCAGGAAGCCGGATTACGTCGTGCGAATCCCGGTGGTAGCCAGTTTGATCCTGTTCACAGGTGTCAGTTTTACTCGCTGTGTATATCCCCCTTGTCTGTCGGTTTCCACCAAAATACTATATGAAAGATTGTTTTTAAAAAAGGAAAGGCGGAGGAGGTGAGGGGATGAGAGGGGAAATAATCCTGTAAATAGAAAGATATGTGGTGCCCGGCTAAGAACTGTTTCCCGGTAAAATGTGTCTTGGACAGGTGAATAGGCCTTCATTGGTATGTTCACGTGCTACTATGAGTAATTTAGACTGGAATTAATTGCATAATCGCCATTACTACAGCCCTATCCGTGTGATTATTCGGAATTAAGGACTCGACTAGCATTGAAGCACAGGCGTGCTTGTTCTTCCTTCTGAAAACAGGTCGGGGGTTCAGACATCTCTTTACTACCTGCAAGTCTTTGTTGTGTGCTCCCAAGGAAAACGTTCGGGTCTATTAGACGGAGAGCCTTTTGGCAGCGTTCTATTCTACCCTTCGCAGTTTCACAGAAAAGAAAAAAGAAACATTGAGTCCACCCCTCCCCCCCCAGATAAAACGTCAAATGTGGCTGGTGCCAATTGGTTTCCCTTGTCGTCGATCGTACAAAAAGACCTGACGCATCCATGCTGAAAATAAAACTGGAATGATCAGCAGTTTGCACCTCATGTCATCCTCTCTCTCTCTTCCCCTCCCTCTGTGGTCAGATCAAGAAAAAAAAACGGTTCACTACAGCAGGAATATCAAAAAGTGAAAGGAAAAGTTCGCATCAAAGTGTACCCACTGGGATTACCTAGGTCTATTCATGCACGTTCGAGTTTCTACATTTTGACCACACAAAGAGCACATACATTGAGTTAGCTTTGCTTTTCTAGCTCAGTCCCAAGAACAGGCGAGATCTACGAGATGATCTCGCGCATATTTAACCTAGGTGTATAAACTGTAGTAAAGGACAAGGAAAGATTTCTATTGGCTGTGATACAGACAATCCTCTTTTTGTCAAATAAGCTGCTGTGTTTTAACCCATCTTCAATAGGTTTGACTGCAGCAAGTCAGTGATGAATGATGAGGGAAGGAAGAGAGAGAGAGGGAAGGGTCGATCCAGCTCTTAGTTCTCTTTATATAATAAGGACGAATGGCTTTTAAACCATTAAGATGCTCTAAGAGTCGCGGCTCAGACCAGGGATCGACTTTTACGACTACCTTCTCTGTGCCACCTTTATGTGAATTCATGCTGTTGTGGGAACTGGAGATCGGGATCTACTCCGTTTGTAACACGCGCAGACGAGTTACTTCAGCAGATCAGCCATTGAGCCCATGTTTATTACCACTATATGTGCGAGAATCGATTATGAGGCTACCGTGCTCACCACTCACACCCCCCCCGGAGGGCCATTGGCGACCATCTTCACTTACGGCGGAAGCACGGATCACACGAGGGTCCCATGAGTACATGAAACTTGCCCCGATAGGCCACGCGAAGAGCTCCTAAATTTTTCAGACTCTTTAAACACCACTGGCCGAAGTCCGCTCTTTTCAGGCCCCTAATGTCTTCTTATTCGGCGTCTCCGCTAGAAATGCCCAAGATGCCTCCCCTGATAGGCACATTTTGTCAAACATATGAAAGCTTACAGTTTATTAATCCCTAAACAAAGTACCGTCCCGGCAGGAAAACCGAAAAGAGGATAAGCTGTTCTTATAAATGTCCAGTTTGTGATAGCAGTACTGCAAACTCGAGGTTGCATTTTGTGCAGGTGACGAGGGATAAAAGAATCCTACTGCGGCCCGACTCCCTGGACCCGTTTATTGACCTCTCAACTGGCACCGTCCGAGCATTCTACCGCAAAACACGCAGGATATTGATAAACTCGCAAGTAAAAAACGGCCGCCTCTATTTCCCCGATGGTCGATGGACAGATCTGTCCAACTGTGCTGGATTCCTTCAAGAGGCTGAGGGCGCGAAAGCGGTGCTTTCAGTTGATCTGTTAAACGGCAACACCACTCTGAGGGACTCAGCGACTGACAAAGTACTGGCCACAGGTGATACATCACGGGCAATTGCCTTCTCGCCCATTAAAGAACTCAAAGGGAAGGTGGGTCTGGAGCTCAAAATCGGAAAGAAAACAATATATGTGGACACGTGCACCGGCAAATTAGCCTTAAAACTTGCAGAAACATCAGGCACAAATGAAGAAATAGAAAGCATAGTCAATGGCCTCATCAGAACTAAAGGCGGAAAAGAGGCGTACATGCCGCTAAGACTCAACAATCCCAGCTACCGCATGATGCTGGACGCAAAAACAGGACAATTAGGTCTGTATCTGACTGATACAGGCGAGCACCACGCAACGATAAAATACGCAGAGAAAAACGATCAAACAAAAGACAAAACAGAAGCAGAAAAAACTTATGAAACAACTAACAAACCAGAAACAGAAGAAGTGAAACAAGCAGCAAATCAAAACAACAAGGACGAAAAGCAAGAGGTAGACGAAGAATACAAAAAGTACAATGAGGAAAATCACAGGAAAAGAGAAGACACAGAAGAGAATGAAAAACAACAAGAAGCAAAAAGAAGGAGCGACAAAAATCAGAGGACAAAAAGAGAAATAAACAACAGTAGTATCCAGGAGCAAAGGCAGGTAGAAATGAAAAAGGAAATCACGCACACAACACAGCCGGCAGGAAGTGAAGAGACCTCCGCCTCAGTCTCCACATCTGGCACTGCTTTCACACCTACATCCGTGGCAGACGAAGAGCCTTCCTCCATGTCGGAGTTGGCGACAGAGGCAACGGCAGCAGCAACAGCATCGGACAGCACCGAGGACTGGGAGACCGAGGCTGCCACCTCCACTGTTTCTTTCCTAGGGACATCTGCCCTCAGTGACATTTCTTCGCCTGCTCTGGTTGTTTCCTCTCCGTCTTCTCCTTCGCCGTCCGTGTTTTCTGGTGTTTCGAACCGTTCAGATATAGTGAGATATTACTCTCCTTCCTTATTTTCCTGCGTTTTCTGCTTCTGCTCTTTGTGTGCTTGTTTTACTTTGCGGCCGCCTCTATTTAATTTACTTTTTTTTATTCGGCTCACGTTTCTTTTTTCCTGCACTGCCTCTTTCTGTTCTTTCTTTCCCAGTTTTCGTTTTTTATACACGCTTTCTTTTTCTGTCCTGATCCTTTCATTCTGCTGCCGGACACTGCGCTTTGTAATTTTTGGGTTTCATCATTTTTCCCGTTGCTTTGTTGTTATTATGTTAGTTCAAAATATTGTCGCTACACCGATTGTTTCTTTTGGTTTTTTTATTTCACCTTTCGTTGGGCTCACGGTGATTATGCCTCCCATCAGTCCTGAATTAATATGATAATAATTACTTAGGAACCTTTGAAGGTTTTTTCTATAAGAGAGGCCCACTTTATTTTAAACACTAGAAATTATGCTTACGTTGCTTGAGGTATTTGAAACAGATGCACGTCTTCTACCGGTTCTTTCTGACTGACGGAGGGAAAACACTGAAACTTTGGTGGCCAATTTCTGCTCCCGCATTAGGCATCTGAAATAGGCTCGGCTCTGCAGTCTTTCTCTCAGAGTTCTCTCCGCATTAGTCATCTATAGCGGAAGCATCAGAGTCACTGACACGCAAACTGAACTACTGGCTGTTCTGTTGTTTTGTAGTTGAGGTATTTTGTGGCCAGTCGGTAGAATGCGGTTACTTTTTCCTAAAATATTCATCAGCGCTTGATGCTAATTCTCGTAGCTATTCACTCCGGTGCGTTGCTAAAGGTCATTCCACCTGTTCTGTTGATTCCTTTCCTGTGTTGCCTATTGATTTAGTCACCTTGGTCACGTATTTTTCTATCATTCAGGTCACATACATGTGTAAGTATATTTCGAAGAAAATAAGTCCTTTGGGAAGAACAACAAGGTTTATTTCATAGATTTCCAACTTTGGTTCTCCAATTCGTCCGAAGACATGAACCGATTTTGCAAAAAGGTTAGTACTTAGACGTGCCTAAAAATCGATATTGCTTTGTGACTCCTGTCAGCCAAGATTTACTGTGGGTTGGCATCACGTTCCGATTGGCTAACGTCTTTTCCATGGTTCCTTAAGAACGTTGTACAGAGTATCCAGTTCGATGTGTCGATTGATGCATAACTTATCAGAAGGAATGACTTCCAGAAATTCACGGTCTTTCTTAGGTGAGCGGACGCCTTTACTGCGAGTCTTGTTCCAGGCAAATTTGTGTCCAGTTTCAAACGTGTGTGTGACAACCTGTGACAAATGATCCCGCCTTCTTACTGCCAACTGATATTCGCGTGTGCATGTAAAGGTGGATTTGCCAGTTTGACCGCAGTAGACCGTATTACAGGGGTCGCATGTTATCTTGTAAACGATTTTTTCCTTATCTAAGTAGCCAACCCTATCCTTAGGGCGTACAAGCTGGTTACGAAATGTAGTCGTAGGTTTTTGCGCCACGTGTGTTTTTTGCTTCCCCAGGTGACTCATGACTAGTTTAGACACATTCGAAATGTACGGAAGTGTTTGCCATTTTCTCGGTTTGAGTGTCTTATCGGAACTATCTAGTTGCTTGTCTTTTTCTTTTAACTCTTGTCGTCTCCTGCATCGGTGTACAAAATCTCAAGGATACCCATTTTGGGAAAAGGGTTTGAACAAATAATTTGGTAGTGTTTGTATGTTTAGTTGTCAGAGCAGTGAGTTTTTGCTAGCCTGAGGAGGCTGTCCACGGCACTCCGTTTGTGAGAGATCGGGTGATTGTTCTCATAATGTAGGCGAAGTTACGCGTAAGTTTCCTTGAGGTAAACTGATGTTTGATATGTCCCGTCAGTCTTACTCTGAACGGGTAGCATCCACAAATGGGAGTTTGCCGTCAATCTCTTTCTCTAGTGTAAATGGGATACCTGGAAGTGTTGGGTTGATAATACTGTGGAGCATTTCCGGTTGATCTCATTTGACAATGACAAAGGTGTCATCAACATAATGTACCCATATCTTAGCGTTAACTACTGGTAGGGCGATGACTTCTAATTTTTGTATTGTGACTTCTGACAGAAAAATGGAGATAGGCGACCCCATAGGGGCTCCCTTCAGCTTTTGCTAGTATTTCTGTGCAGATGAAAAGTTCGTTTCCGGACATAGGTACAAGGGTTCTAGTAAAGCAGATGCAGGATTATCCGTGTCGTAGGACTGAAGACGTTCTTCTGTACATTGTCTTGTCAAGTCCTGTGGTATGAATTTAGACAGAGAGACGACATCAAAGGATATCAATACCTCATCTGCTGCAATTTTGAGTCCTTTTAATTTGTCCAGAAACTCTATTGAATTGTTGACTGATGTTTCACAATCCTCTGTCAAAAGATGGCATTTGTGGAATGGTCGCCGATTAACGATACTATCGGTCGCATTGGTACTTCAGGGTTATGCACCTTAGGTAGTATACAGATCTTAGCGATGGTTGGTTCAGTCTGTTGTAGGGATTTGGCAATATCTCCTGATATTTGATTCTCCCCTGTAAGACATTTTAGTATTCTGCGCTTTGGTAGGGTTGCGGCAAGTGGTGTATAGGTCGATCTATCCTCATAATTAAAATATATTTTCATTGTAGTCTGCTTTGTACAGAATTTCAATCGGTCCTTTCTTGTCTGAAGGACGTATGAGTGTGGTTTTGTCAGTTTTGAGTGTTTTTACTGCTTCTCTTTCTTCGTGTGATAGTAATGACAAGGGGTTTCGGTTCTTTAAGGCATTGCAGTAATATTCCTGATTGCGAAACGTCTATCTAATATATGTACTGGTAGAGGGGCGGTTACCGATCCCGCTAGGGAACTCGCTCATCCCGTTGTGCTTTAGGGCTCTCTCTCAAGCCCAACCAGCAGCCGCGCTACGGGAAGAGTGCGTTCCGTAAGACAGTCGGTGAGCGCCCATCTACCAGTGTATATTCCCGATCGCAACCGACAGGACAACGGGCTCGTTGTCCAGTGATTGGAGGCGTTGGACTTCTAACTAACAGGTCGCGAGTTCGACCCTCAGGTGTTCCACACCTCGGGGTTGGGTATAACTGGCTAACGACGGCGACTAAGCTGGAAATGTTTATTTTAGTCTCCCTTGTCTTTATTGGCAACGTTACTGTGACTAATATATGTAGATGTATGTCGAGCTTTTTAGCTTTTCAGTGTTAGTATGTGAAGTTAAACAAAAGTCATCGGGGCCAGTATCTTTAGAATCCTTTCGAAAACCATGCATGGATAGATGCAAAAATACGGATTCTCGGGTGCCGGATTGAAGGGATAAAGACAGCAAATTATAGTGACGATAATTTACCCAGTTCATTTCTTGCACTCACACTGAAGTACTGCGTGGTTTCAGCAGGGCCCTCCGATTCATTGCTGCCCCTTTCGCACGCCAGTGTTGCCTAACGGGTTTATATGGGGCTGGCGGGTGAACACTATAATTAGTCGAGTTGGCGTCGCATTTCCGAGTCGCAGCTATCTCCCTTATCACCCTGTTGTCAGTGGTGAATCTGTCATATGAGAGCACACGTTCAGTGGATGAGGAGAATATGCTCATGCGCAAGTGCTTATGGTCGTTTTGTCGCCTGTGCTACAGCAGTTACCCAGACAATCTAAACAGCTGGTACGGCAGGTGAGTCCCGTTGTGTCCTCAGGCAGTAATCGACTCATGTGCTATCATAAGCAAGCGACTGATGGTTGTCTTAGACCTGTGCTGAAGGCCGGTATGAGGAGACCGTGGCCTTGAATACGCCCCTCGTGCGTATCAGGACGTGGATGATTCCACATTCATTTTTTGCCCGTCCTCGGTCTTTACATGTCTTTGATATAAGCACTTTCTTACCGGTCTACTGTCCATCTATCCGAGAAAAAGAGATGCCATCGGGAGATGCACTCTCGCAGTTTTCCGGTTTATGTTCTGCCGTTTGCGATCCGTTCAAACGAGGTTGGACATAAGTGAAGAAAAAGAAGAAGAGCGGTCGAGCACCGGAACATTTTGTTTATTTCCTGAGCTTTCGGACCCATGCAGGAGTCCATTGATTGAAACCTGGGTGTCGGATGCCAACTCATTCAAACGATCTATCGATCTGGCGCCGGCGTAAAGAGCCCTGCGCAGTCACCTCCAGTCTTGCGCCGTCGGTCTATGATTGGTCTACATGCCCTATAACTGTTGCTTGTTCTGTTGCTGCTACTGTCTCTGATGATGGATCCCTGCACGAGTTTGAAAGCTCGGGAGGATAAGCAAAATGTTCCGGTGCACGACCCCTCTTCTTCTTCACCTGGAACTCGAAATCTCGCCCTCACTCGTGAGGTTGGACATGTCAGGAATCCACCGTATCCGCAAATTTCACGGCCTGGCAGACTACTCTGGCACTAATGGCTGACGGTCAAGAACACGCGCGCCTGAGCATGCCCGATCCATCCACTGAAATGGTGTGTGATTTCATTTTGTCGCGCATAATCGCGAAGCTAATAATCAATTCAGGCGGACTGAAGGCATAATGGCAATGGTGATGACTAGAGCTCCGAAAGCAACCCCCCAACTCAGTTCACCGTAGAATCCATCTGCCGGTGTCATGCAAAGTCGTTAGGCGGCACATCGGTACAAAGGAAGTGTCAGTTTGGAGGCGCACAAATGAATATATCACGAGTCACCCGGACAGATATGTCTGAGCCCTATCATAACTATCCTACCTATCCTCGATGTTGCCTCTGAACGCGAGTACAAAGCCTTAGATAGGAAATCACCTTCACCAGGGATCGTCCTCCTTTTTATTTCCCTCTTACTTCCGTATACATGTATACATATATGCGTTTATTGAAAGTTAGGCATCTCAAAAACATCAGTTGAAGCTAAGAAAATTCTTTGGGAAGGCAAAACCCCCCTATCTAGTAAGTTTTGGATGCTGCTTCCAAAGTTGACATCGTCAGAGGTTCAGCTTTTCCGTCGTGCTCAACTAGCCAATAATTCTCTAAATAGTGCACCAATAGGCGTCTTATTCAAAGTGAAGTCTTTTTACGTCATCGTGTTAATGGGCTTAGCCATCATCTCTTCCGTCTTTCCTCGAGCTTTCTGCGCACGATGACTTGGACATTACCTAGATAAAAGAGTGTTTTCTGGTGAACTTACAAATAGCTGTTTAGGATTGGTAGATAAGGTGAAAATTCATGTTGGCCCAAAGGAGTCTGATGGCCAGGCACTATTTCGCTAAAGGCTTCTCTCCAGGACAACGTTTTTTTGCCGCTGACTGCAAGGTTTCGACTCTAGTCCCTTGCTTCCTAACTAAGCGCCGCCAACTACAGCGATGAGTTGAAGCAATTAAGTTAACAGGAATTTAATCTGACTGTCGACCTATGCCCACTGTAGCCGATTGTCGTGCTCCCCCGGTAACACCTAATGTTTTGATTAGAGACGGTTCCCCGAACTAACTTTTCATGAAGTGGTTGAAAGGGTAGCAGGGAGATAAAAGCGAAGTCTACCAAGCATACATCACAACAATTTCCTTCATTAGTTGTAAACCATGAAACGTGGATAGAGATAGATGCAGGTCAAAACAGTAGGAAATGCATTGCTCTCTGGATGTTACCGTTGCACAGACTGCTTCATTAGCGCCTATTCCTTCCCACCGAAAGTTCTTGTTAGGCTATTCTAAATGTGCTTTGGGAGTTACTGCTGAGAGCTACAGATTGTTAGTTTTCCCAACCCTCTTGGTTGATGGAGCACAAACACACGAAGAGCACTTTTCGGTCCAAATGTGTGCAAATCATCCGCTTACATTTAATTAAACAGCTTCCTCTCCCTTTAACTGTGAGTTACGTTCTGGGATTCCTTTCTGAAGCCTTAAGGATATGCTCGCAAGGAGATTTCAATGTGAGGTAAGGATAATAACCAGGGAACCGCTCTTGGTGTCCGCCAACGACTGGTTGAAGGCTTACATATTGGCTGGAAGTTTGCAGTAGCCGAGCTATCTCATGAACTGTTTATCGAAATTTTGAAACGAGTTTTAGATTGGAAAACATCACTTAAATGAGGTTGCAGTATTGGCTATCACGCAGCATAATCTCAAGGTACTTCAGTCACGCCAGAACGCCGACTTCTGAATGGGCTTCTTTTTGACCGCCTGCAGAAAACACGTTCGGTAAAAAATGACTGCTTAATTAGCCTGAATTGCTCCCAACGTTTTATGGGCAAATGCATAAAAATATCCTTCCCTGTGCTCAGTTCTTGGTGAATTGCATCTCTTTGGAATTCTTTACTTAAAGATATCTTTCGGTTTAGGAGAAATTTCCGATTTCGAATAGTTTTGAACTCCACATGGCGTTTGGGGTTTCTAAACTACTTGTTGAATGCTTACCGCGTAATAAATGACTCATTTCGCTGCGCTATTAAGAAAGCGCCATGCAGACCTCATACAATTGTGCATTGATATGTCCTATATTACATACATCATAGGCAGTATTACTAAACGGGCAGATATGATGCTGTATGAATGAACGTTACACGGCATTAAGAATCTCAGTTATAAACGTTTTCTAAACCGAAGTTTGACCTTTCTTCAAGAACAAACTTTAATGAAGACGTAACTTGCTACCAAGTTAATACAAGAAAAGATAGGCAGTATGATAGTACCGACAAAGACAAGGGAGACTGGGATGGCCATTTCTGGCTTGTTAGCCGTCATCAGCCAGTCATGCCCAACACTGGAGCGTGGAACACCCGAGGCTCGAAGTCGCGACCCGTTAGTTAGAATTCCACACCTCTAATCACTTGTCCACGAGCCCGTTGCCCTGTCGGTTTAGATCGTAAATATACAATGGTAGGGGGCGCTCACCGATCTTTCTTACGGAACTCACTCGTTCCGTTGTATGACTGGCTGACGACGGCTAATAAGCCAGAAATTGGCATTCCAGTCTCCCTTGTCTTTGTTGGTAATACCATACTGCCTATACCATGCGCAGCTGTGCGGCTGCTGATTTGGCTCGAGAGAGAGCCCGTAAGGCACAACGGAACGAGTGAGTTCCGTAGGAAAGATCGGTGAGCGCCCCTTACAACAAGAAAACATATTTTTATGCATGCTGTTTGTAAAATATCTATGAATTTATAAGGGCATCAAAAATCGCTAGAACCAATGCATGCTTATTAAGCAGTCGTTTTTGAGGAGTGTAGTTTTTTGCAGGCATTCGCAAGGAAGTTCCTTTTAAAAATCGATTTTCTGGGGTGACTGAAATATCTTGGTATTTTGCTACAGTTTATGTTCTTCCTCCTTATTAAACCACGTCTCAGGATATTGATTCACATTTCATGAGATAGGCCAGCTACACCGAATTTCTTATCTGTCGGGAATATTTATTGGACGAAAATAATTAATAGAAGCGAAGAGGCGAGTTTTGGGTAGTAGTCTCTGAGTAGGAGGCATGATCGCTGGAACAAGAGCTTTATTAGCCCGATGTTTCGGATTCTCACTCGAGTCCATCATCAGGGACAGAGTCAGATAAGGGTGGTAAGTTGCCCGGGTGTTGCAGTAATGTTCATTGATCGATGTTAGTTGCACTCAGGAAGTAAACGCCCACTTGCAAATTGCCTTGCTTCAAACAGTGACCCGTTATTATTCATTTCTTTAAATTTGACGATATTAAATTCCCAGGTGACAGAATCCGACACAAGCTCCGAGAGCGGAACGAGTACAACCACAGAAAGCACCACGTTCGCCACGACCACAGCTGCACCAAGTCCTCCGCAATGGATACCATTCATCGATTTGAGCAGTTTTGTCGTTCGAGTCTTCGACCTCAAAGAGAACCGCCTTCTGGCCGACTCCAAAGTCGTAGACGGCAAAGTTCAATTTCCGAATGGTACATCCGTATCGATTGAAGGCCTGCCAGGCTTCAAGCGTGACTCAGATTCAGCCGAAGTTCTTCTCTCCGTTGATTTTGATAGCGAGTCGACAAACCTCGTGGATATTGAGACGGGACGAACAATTGTTAGGAAGAGTTTTTCCGACGGAATCCCAGCGGAAGCAATAGCTCTGAACTCCACTAAAGTTATGTTCGAAGTACTCACTGGTCTCGCAGCCCTCCACATAGATACCTACACAGGAAAATGGACAGTTCAGAGCACGGTGACCGGTCAGGTAGATGAGGTTAAGGACATCAGAGACGGCGTCCTCTACACCGCCAGTGGACAAACTATTCAATTGGCCAGTTTACCCCAATCTGGCTCCTCAATTCTGGCAATTGATGCAAAGACCGGTAGAGTCACTAAATTCAGCAGGAAGACGTCGGAAGAAATTGTGGACGATGCGGCAATTGTCACTAGCGTGCCAGACACCTTGGACGGAGGAACGATCACTACAGAGCGGCCTACGGACACATCTATGGTCGTTGTATCGACAGATAGTAGCGAATTACCTATCCAAGGGTCTAGCACAAGTATAGAACCAGAAATGTCTGAAGCCGGAGCGAAAACAGACAGCAACATGGAATTAGGAAAATCGACTCTATTTCCTGCAACGGACGACCTTGATGACGCCAGCATGGATGTCACAGAAGAGGGCGAAACTTCAACCACGGAGATATTGAGCGCTGAAACGGTCGAACCGACTGATGCAGAGGAAACTTGGCGGGAGGCTGGTCACTCTCAAACCACAGATGCCTATTTGGGGGAAGATAAAACGGCGACAGATTCGACAGTCGTGGCTGGAATGGATGAGATGTACGACAACACTATCAGTACTGAAGATGTCACTGCAGGAGAGGATAGATCCCTAACTGAGGCGGTTTTAGACTCGGAAACGACGGAGCCGATTGATGCAGGAGAAAATCGTGGGGACGATGGTCACACCCAGACTACGGATGTCGGCGTTGAGAAGTCAACGATTTGGCCTGTACCAGACGGTCTTGACAACTCCAATGTCTTTGCTACCCCAGAAACACCTATCATTGGTACTGATGAAGATACTGCAATCGAGACCACTGCTCCAACCACGGAGGCTCCAGATATGAGAGCCGAGGAGCAAACTACCGGAGAAATAACGCCTGACGATGAGGAGAAGTCAACGATTGAGCCTGTTCCAGACGGTCTTGACGACACCAACGTCTATGCTACCCCAGAAATACCGATCATTGGGGCTGATGAAAATACTGAAATAGAGGCCAATGTTCCAACCACGGAGGTTCTGGATACGAGAGCTGAAGAGCAAACTACTGCACAAATAACTGATGGGGAATTCGACACGGTGGCCGTGCCGATTGAAAGTGCGGCCTCTGATTGGACAGAAGAGCACGCCGACTCTCGTACGGATCCTCCTATTCGCATTGATATGGCGACGACTGATGCCCTTGTGGCACCTCAGCCTCATCCGATTACGGACAAACTGCAGCCGGAGGAGGAAGAATGCACGCTGGGGCTTGGGACAGAAGTCGATGACTCTTCCACGGAGGAAAACACTGATAAGCCAATAGACGACACAGAGGGCTCTGAAACTCCAGAGTATGGAGACGTCGACAGTAGACCTCTTCGTACAACTTCGCCAGAGACGCTAGATCCAGGACAACCTAGCGAACAAACCGAAGAGTTTGCTGGTTTCGTTACAGACATGGCTCCCGAATCCAACGACACTTCTGATAGGAGAACAGATCCCAGCCTGCTAGACCATTCCTTCGGAGTGGGAGTGACCTCTCCCACCGCTTCGGTAACATGCTCAAAATCCGTGCTGTTCTGAGTCGGCTCCATCATTTACAGATATGGAAGCTGGTTCCGACTGGCAGAATAGTTTTCGCATGGTTTGATGTTTGGACATATTTTTGATTTTGCATGAAACGGCAGAAATCGCACTCTAGCTCGAAGTAGTTGCACTTTTGATCATGTCTGACCGGTTGCATTTTTCAGGCAAGTGCTGAGCTTTCTCCTATGTGAGGGAAGGCCTCCGTAGACCGTCACATCCCTCCCCAGCCAACGCCCTGATTTTGATTAACGTATGCTTTGCTGATTCCTAGCACCGGCATGCTTTCAGCTTGCACTTTGCTCTTTGAAGCCGTGAGATGCTGTTAATTTATACAAGTCTCTGTGCTCTAAATTTAATCTATGTTCTTTTATCTTTCATTCAAATCGAAATTCACAGGCAGACAGCCAATGTAAGTAATTCATTTTATTATTAACTTTGGAAAGCTTGCATCCTTTGTTCTCTGTGTGGTAGGGAGGGTATAGCGTCTGTTATGCCAGGATCAGCAAACCATGGCCCTGGCAGCCTGGTGTGCACTGTCAGTCCCCTGGCACCTGGTTTCCTGCCGCTGGATGCGCTTGCCCTCCCGCCGGGGCATACAGGTCGTGTGAGCATGGCTGTCCCGTCGTCGTCGTCTTTCCGACCCGTTATGGCGCTGTTGTTATTGATTAAAATCTTGGTCAGGTGTTTGTTGTGGACTAGGTGTGGTGCTACACCTAGATGCAGATCCGTCATGCCAGCCACACGCGTCCTCCCTCACCTCCGCGATCATCTTGACTATGTCTCGACACCGAGCCCAGGTGCTGCGCAAGTCTTCTCTCACTACGATTCACGCGCAAGTCATCGTCCCTGCTTCAGCTTACTGTGGAGCACACGGTGGACATTGTTTGACACGACGGTCCAACTATCACGGGGAGAATGTGGAGTTGAATATCCTCGAAGTCCGCGCTGAGCGTCCTCCCCCCTCCCGCCGGTGTGTGTAGATTAATCGACATTCTTACGGTGGGAGGGCATTTGCCGACAAGGTTACGCACTGTGCTCGTCCATTTGCGCCTTGTGGTTTAGTCTAGAACCCTCACAGAATATACGCAGAGAAGGAGGTACAGACAAAGACAAGAGAGACTGGGATAATGCCTTTCCGGCTTACTAATCTTCGTGAGTCAACCATGACCAAACGCACGTCTAGATGATCCGGAATTCAGACCCGAATCCTTTGCTTACTGAGCCACGGATGGGTTATCCTGTCGGTTTCTAGTGGGCCAAGGTAAGTTCGTCTTGAGGGGCAGAATTTAGGCAGCGTAGACTATGTCGCACAGATGGCACGGGAAAAACAAGCCCAGCGTTAATTCTGGGGATGCTCCAGATGCCCAACGCAGGAGCCTCTTAGTACCTCGAATTAGTCCCCAATACCAGCCGCGCATACAAGGCGAACGTCAATCAGGCCGTCGATCACTTTAGCGAACAAGTCATCTAGTAAGGTGGGGACGCGGAATCGCTCTGACCTACTGGATCTCTAAGAGACACCTTTTACCGTGTTGTCAACCCCGGTCATTAAATAGTTACACAGTAGTACTGCGCCAGATGGTCTATTTTATGAACCTTTCTGTAAAAAGATACGTCATTCTGACGACAATGCACCAAATGTGGCTAATGATTAGACTTGTAAGATCCGTTAAAATATCTGGTAAATAGGACTGGAACCGTCTTGCAGAAATGCTATCAGACAGTATTAGACACCGATGGTTGATACAAATTAGTCACACTCTTGAAAAGAAACAGATTAACAGCAAACCCTGCGCACTGGATGCGGTAGAGGGATAAACACTGAAAATTGCGCAGTGCCCCTTCATACAAATATTCTCCAACCAAAGGACTTACATGATTTGTGAAGGTGGATTTACAAAAGTGCACAGGACCTCGAAGCTCCAAATAGTACATTTTCAAATGGGTCACTCCCTCTGCCTTGTTAGCCGAAGCCTATCTTTTAGATAATCGTTGTATATAGGTTAAAATTCCTAACCTCCAAAATGGCGTTTTTGACTAAATGTTCTAAAGTACTCAAAGCCAAATAATATTCATTTTAGCTGTAAAGAGGCGTCATTTTTGTGGTTAACGCAGTGCGAGGTTCGTTAGGCAAGCCTTTAACGCGTC
Organism: Spirometra erinaceieuropaei; assembly: GCA_902702965.1. NCBI lineage: Eukaryota > Metazoa > Platyhelminthes > Cestoda > Diphyllobothriidea > Diphyllobothriidae > Spirometra > Spirometra erinaceieuropaei. The sequence continues at coordinate 1,047,111 of CACRXP010000113.1, forward strand.
CAATACCCTTATGGTTACACCTGAAGTGCGCATGCTAAATGACTAGAAATTGACGAATGAGACTTCCTCAACATCCTAAGAAACAAATTATTCCTTAGGCTACTGGATTTATGATAACCTCAAATGTGCTCGCTGTAATGACTTGCTGACTTTAAAAAAGTCAATTATTAAGTCATAGATATTTTGGCAAATCTTGAATAATTAATATTGACCCAATTGTGAAAAACTCGGCGCCTCGGTGGGATTCGAACACACGCAGTAAGGGTAAGGCTTTAGTACAGCCAACGCTCTAACCACTTGAGCTACGAGGCTCCGCCAGACGACGCGAGTTTAATCACATTTGGGTCAAGTTACCCGCCCAACTTACTGCAACGTCTGGAATCCACCAAATCTGATACAGTAAGCTGACTGCCCAGGCAGGATTTCCTAAGTAATTCACCTAGAAGCCACCAGATGACTACCGGGCTTACGTAATTCATAGATATTTTGGCAGATTTTGAATAATTCATATTAGAGCGTTGGCTGTACTAAAGCCTTCCCCTTACTGCGTGAATTCGAATCCCACCGAGGCGCCGAGTTTTTCACGGTTGGGTCAATATGAATAATTAAGTCAACAACTATAAGTTGGGGTCGAGAAATCCACCAGCTACACACATTATCGCCATCTGGCCCGCCAGACAGACGTTCCGTTCTCGGTGCAAGCGTACTCGAAGCCAGTAACCTTCACTGTCTGTACGTTGCGGCAGAAGATGACTTTACTAGCATAAGATGTTTCTTTTTGCAGGTATTTTAGTAGGTGGTCCCTTTTTCCCCTGATTAATGACTACCTTTCTCATTTATGCATTTTAGCTTCCCGGGACATCGTAAGTTTTTTGCATTTTGTTTCGGTTCCCAGCCTGGTTACGTTTTTTAAAACGCTCCTTCCTGACGTAGAGTGCCTGCGAAGACCGAGAACGAAGTTCCAGGCTGTGTTTAATTTTACCAACGCGCTTTGGTAAAAT
>CACRXP010000113.1:1048350-1065075 GCA_902702965.1 Spirometra erinaceieuropaei
CCAACCCAGTAGGCAATCAGCCCTTCAGGGTGCGACGTGGAAGTGGTAGAAGAGTACGTCCCGCTAACGCCAACGTGGATAGTTGCGAAAGCGTAGTTATACGTCAGCGGTTGGCGCCAGTTATGCATGTCCTCTGAGAGACGAACATGAATTCAGCAAAAAGCGTGCGTTGTGAAGAAGGGCCTCGCGGATGCTGCATCAAAAAGGTACCAAGCATCCTCCTTAACGGTTGCCACACCTATGCGGAATAGACATCCAAACGTCGGAATTGGCGTTCCTGCTTCGCTTTTCTTATATAAGACCCTTTCCGATGCATAATAATGACGTCTACCGACCGTAGAAATGTGTGGGGCAATAATGCTGGCGGTTTTGTTGACCATGAAAATAACGAAAACGATGGTGGTGCTGGTTATGGCCGCGACGAATATGACTATACTGAAGATGCTACGACCAATGATGATTAACTACCACTGGACTGAATGATCCCTCGAATACCCTCATGTTTCAAGGGCCTTAAAATCTCTAAGGACTTGGTAATTCAGCTTGTGTGGGATTTCAGAAAAGGCGTCTTCGGTGTTGTACACACCCAACAGCATGATGAGCTGGACGGCACATCTCCAAGTGGTGTTTGTCATGTTGGTAAACTATCCTCCTCATTTTTATGCAGTGATTTTCTCATTGTTACTTCTGCGCACTTTACTCACCAGACATTTCTGTTTACAGCTGAAACCAGATTGCTCCTGTCTGGACGAATATCTTACACCAGTAAGTATAAATAGTTGATGGTTCTGCGTAGTCACATGGATAGCTTGAATGGCGTAATTGCAGACTTGATCACCTCTCCCCCTCTTTTATAAAACGAATTAAAGATTTTGATCAAGTAACACCAAACAAGGCCCGGGTTACGATTAGAACACTTGTTTTGAATTTTGCTTTAAGGAGGCCTTGTCTCATGCGCCGAAAGTTGCAGTCTCTTTATACATTAGAACGTCCAACCGAATCATAGCAAGGCTGATTTTATAAAAAAAATCGGAGGCTAATAAAAAATTACTGACCTGCCAACGGATATGTTATAACGTGAATTGTTTTCCAATCTCCGCTGTATTAAAACCAATACATTGTTGACGATGTTAACAGAGAGTGGTTTACTGACATCATTGGCAGAGTTTACAGGGATGTTTTGAAGTCCAGGTCTCGAAGATGATTCCTACTTCGACTATAATTCACGATTTTTTGGGTTGGTGTAGGATAGGAACTTAGTCGTCTTTATATTCAACTTCATCCTCGTGTTTTTTTTCTTTCAGGAACGAATTGAGAAGTTACGAGGGCCCCAAGTTCGTTCTTTTCCTTCTTTATTTAATCCTTTTTAGTAAATTCATCTGTGCATCTATTTGTATGTCAGGTGCCCGCTAGGCACTGCACCCTAACCCCTATTCGGGATGACTCAAACAGGCTCATCGTCAACCTTTACCACCATAAATAAATGAACGGGTTTTGAAACAATCCCAAACTGTCGAAAGTAGGCTTTTTAGCTTGCCAGTAGATGGGTTAGCTTGGTTATACTCACTGTCGATGGTGAGGTTGCAGTAACTACTTTTGCAGTCCTTAGTGGCATTTCCAGGGTCCCCTTCCCTGGACGGAATCCGATATATGTGGCACAAGGGCCCAGGCAGTGCGTGGCCCGCGTAGACAGACCGTTTAACCTTATCAGTTACTAGATCAACGCTCATCCCCGATCGTATTGACTTTATTCTGCCACGGGATGACGGTGAGGGTGTGTGCAAAGATAGGGAGTGAGGTGGATGCGGTGCGAGTCTGCCTCCCTATGAACGAATTCTCGTGCCCTTTGTGTTCGTGCCCGCTAAGAGCGGTGGTAGTGGACCCAGCCAAGGTCGAGCTATCGCGTGTATTAGGGTGTGTGTGTGTGTGTATGGTACGTGAGACACCGCATGTGAGGACGTGCACATCTCATTTGATTGGAAGGCATGTCTTTTGACGTAGCTTGACAGAAGCAGTTCGTGCGTAGCACAGGCAGACGAGCTGGTTCAACCTTGCCAGTCCTTACACGCCCCAACTCACCATCATTTTGCAATAGAAGCGAAGAGACGAGTCGCGAAGAAGGAGACACGATCGCTGGGACAAGAGATTTATTCACCTGACGTTTCGGATGGATTCGAGCAGGAGTCTGAAACGAATAAAGCTCTTGTCTCCCTCTTCATCACCAGTTTGTCGGCGGACGCAGACGGCCAATAAGTGCATGGGGAAGGAAGATAAATGCAGGCCAACATTGGAAAGTCATTTTGCAGTAAATAAGGATATTCTTCATTACAATGAATTTGACGTAATTAAATTTAGCACCACGGATTAAAGGCCGCGGCTTGGAAGGTTACTGACTGAGGGGATAGCTTCGCCCTTCTAAGGGCTGAGAGCCAGGTTCCTCATTAGCTTCTTCTTAACGCAGCTTTTATGACAGCCACTCATTGAATTGAACTCTCTTGCCGCTTTCATGAAAGCATAGTACACACTGGGGACTGGATCATGTGTCGCTAGCGTAGACGGACTGTTTAACTTTGTCGGCAGCTGCGCCCGTGGCCAATTCTGACTATCTTGCCTTTGTCCTACCACCGGAATTCGTTAGGTACAGAGAAACAGAAAGAGAGTGCGATAGATGTCGCAGATGTCTGCCTCAATAATACCTCACTCATGCATAAGTCGCCGTGATTGGGCCCACTTTCCGAGGCAGCAACGAACGTCTTTGCTTGTGACGGTCCAACGGCTGCTATTGGGGGTCTCCCTGATGGGAGAAACAGTAGCATCAGACTCTAGACGGCGGAGCCACATGTTCGCTTTTTAACCGACTCCTCCGACTAGATCACGTTCGTGTCGATAGAGGAAACAGCACGCGTGTAGCAGGCGGTTAGCGAGGACGAATGCTCGGCCTACCATGGAGCCAAAGCTCGTCTCCAGGTGGTTTGGCTTTGTCTCCCCAATGACATATGATATGTACGAGAACAGGAAGTGAGATCAATGTTGTGCAAGTCTCGTCGTCAAAGCCACCACTGCATCTCCCAAGGTTGCGGCTCGCAGTCCCACTTACCGGGCTGAAACGGTCGTTTAATGGGCAGGGACCGTAAAGGGAGCAAAAGTTAATTACTTCTACCTTTACTACAGCATTTATGCCATTCCGCAGCAAAGGCGGGTTTTATAGAGGGGCGTGATACTAAGCTGTTTTCGGTAGGGACCGGTTGCGCTGTCCTGGTCCCAAGTGTAGGCGCAGTGTGGGCATTGCAAGTAAAGTAAGCCGAAGGAAGATGCTGGAATCGTTAGTGAAAAAGAAGCCAATTCTAAAATGGAAAAGAGCAAGCTGATGTTTAGTGGTAGAGGTAAGGTTAGTTTAAGGTTCGGGTACGTGTCAGGCTGAAAATTGAGTTTAGGATTAGGGTTTGTGGTAAGTTTAAGGGTTCCGGTTAGAGTTAGGGTTTGAATTGCGGTTTAGGTTTACGTTTAGTCTTATGGTTGGGATTAGGGTTACTGTTAGGGCTGAGATAGGGTCACGGTTAGGGCGAATTGTTAAGGTTTGTGTTACGGTTAGGGTTATGGTTAAGGTTAGAGTTAGGATTAGGGTCAGGATAAAAGTTATGCTTGAGGTTAGGACCAGGGTTTGCGGTAGTTTTGGGGTTATGTTTAGTGCTAAGCTTAGGGTTGGCCCTAGGTTTATAATTCAGTTAAGGATTAAGTTTATCGTTAGATTTGGGGTATTGTTGCCCCGCGTGTCCTATCAGCCAGATCTTTTGCGGCTTCCTTCAATCTCACGGCAGATTTGTCACATATTAGGTCGACTTGTCCGTTTCAGCCTCAGCTACTTTCCCCACTAACGATTTCAACATCCCACTTCGACTTACATCACTTTCAATGCCTTCATTTCACTTACACTTGGGATCAGGACAGTGTAATCGACCCTTGCTCTGTTTTCTTTGTACAGCGCGAACTGCCGTCCATTAGCGCATCAAGCAGCGGGGTCATTTAGGAGATAAATCTGGGCAGAAAAAAGAGGGAGAGGGGAGGGTTTCGCCCTCTCGTCCACGGTCTGCCTTGATCATCCTCCGCTGGCACCTGCTGCTTCAAGGGACTAAGAGAGGCATCGGCCGTTGGCTTGGGTGTTACGTCCATTACAGCGAGAAATAGGTATCCAAGTGTCTTTCGGTTTCGGGGCCTCAAGGTCTGCATGTTTGGGACCTCCTTCCGCACTTCTAACCGTCTGCCAAAAACGTTTGAAATTTCTGTTGTTTTTTACTTTAACTACCGAGAGTCGTAACAGACCAGGGAACTGCGTGCTGCGTTTTTGCCGTCCAGCTTAGGCTCAGATGACCTTGAACTGTGGTATGACACAACCGCATTTTCCCCCATTCCCAGTTGTATTTTAAGCTTCGTCATTAAAGTGCTGGCGCCTGTTTCAGTCTCCTAAGTATGCATTTAGGATATAGATCGTGGGGAGGTACACATTGACGTAGAAAACCTCCAAGTAGTTCTCATTTTTTGCTTATACGATTTTTTATTCAACTTTAGGGTCCTAAAGGTGAAAAAGGAGACCCGGTACGTTGTCTTATCATAATGATATATTTTGATACTTTGCGTCAAGTATATAAATATGCTTCAAATGGGCAGAATAGAGTTTATAGGGTATAAGTTGAAGCACGCAGGTGTCGTGTACATAACAATTGCTTATACTAAGGCAGCTCCCGAATTTCAAGAGGTGCACCGAAAAATAAAGGGCGACGTGGGCGACCGCCGATGGCTTATCCGCCATCATCAGTTAGTCATGCCCCGACCTCGGATCGGAATATCTGAAATCTGGACCCCGGCCATGTCTCTGTCGCATGGCTCCCTTATAGTGCTAGTCGCTGCGTGATGGCTGGTGGATGGTCCGACCAGGACCTTTAAGGTGCAGCGGAACCAATAGGAGGTGAATACGCCGATCGGGCTGATTTAGCGCCAAAAACGACAAATTTATTTGTTTCGCCATTTGGCCTTCTGCAGGACTCCATCCACGGAGAAAGGGAAAAGCAGTAACAGATACCTGGCATGTATGAGAAGGTAGAATCGATCGATCACCATAGAATTCTTCCATTTCTGTGCGTCGCCACGTACAGCCACCATCTAATTTACCAAAACCGACTGGTTATTGGTTTTGTGTCCCAGAAATGTTAAAGCATTTATTTCTGGTGTTCACTTAGATCGGTCGATGGCACTCCAGTAAGTGCACGAAAAGTTAGATAAATTCTTCCAGCGGTTTCGTTTCAAGGAACACTTTTGTTTTTGGAGTTACTTGTTGCTGGACTTTCAAGGAAACAAGCCTGCGGTGATTCCATCGTTTTCTTAACATTAATTTCCCTCTCTGCACAGACAAACTCAATGAATGACCAACTACATTCGGTCTTTATTATTGCTCTTTTGTGTCGTGCTCAAATTTACAATTTTATCATTTGACGATCCTAGTAAAAAACTTCAGATACTCCACAGTGTCTAAGGTCAAAAACTATACGTTCGAAAACGGGCTTTTTTAGGGCCAACCCGGTCGCGATGGCGTTTGTCCGTCCAGATGTGAAGCCCGTCTCACTCCCGAGGATATTGAGAAGCTAAGGGTAAGCTTCCTAAACTTGGGCAACTTCATCATTCGTCATCGCCCTCATTATCTCGAGCCAGCAATCAAAATTACTCGAGATGTGTGCCGGAGAAAACCCAGCTTATCCAAATCACTATAATGGCTTCCGCGGGTGAAAATAGTCCGTATTATGCTTCAGATTTTGTCGGTCAGTGCAAGGGGATGTTGACCTAAAGCCCTGGCATGTTGCCAATGAGGGGTTGGCAGGGAACTTATCGTCCGCGGAAGGGTACTGCATCCTAACGCTCAGCAATTACTTTAAGGATTAAATGGCTGGGGGTCCGCTTAAATGTTAAAATGGAAAAATCTGTTTCTGACACCCTTGCCCTTGTAAATATGCAGTCCCCCTTTTCGCTGGCAATTTGGATTTTTCCAAAATTTCAAGCACATTATGACTTTCATTTTCGTTAATTAAAAATGTCAAACGTGCGAACAAGATTAACAGGGTTTTCCTCTAGCATCGCACATGTGTCTTCCTATGTAGCGTCATCTAGTTGTTCCACGGAATCCTGGTAGTCAGCAACTGTTACCATAAAATTCCGGGATAACGAACTGCCTCTTTCGATAAAACAAAATGCGTTTTCAGGGATTGGTGTCCAACATATTGACGAGGAATTTGGTAACTCGTATCCTGTTACGGTATAGCAAACGACATATCAAATATTGAACGTGGACAGTTTTCCTCGGAATTCAGATAGTGCGTCAATGCGAGGTTTCGCTGGATTTCGCTGGCATGAACTTCGTTGCCACAAAGGGGGGCATATTTCGAATGCAGTTTCAACTGAAGTTGGTTGTATGTTTGTATTTTGTCAATGACGTGGGCATAGAATACAGTAAAAGTACCCCTTTACCCTGACTTACGAGTGTCGCTTTGCATTATAGCAAGGAGATAAGACGCCAATTCTATTTTTCTTGCCCTTTTAGCGCTCCGTCAAATTGTAAACGTCCTGATACCTAATCTTTCCCTTCTGTCAATCTAACAGTGTTAGTAGCTATTAATGATCGGCGTCCCAGGATTTTTAGAAGGTTGTTAAATTGAGCTCGATTGTGAGCCATGCTGTATTTGTCGTTCGGTTGTTTAATGCTGTGATCCGCACAACATGCCCTGCTGCAATGAGAGCGCCATATTGCCTGGTGTGTTAGTTGCCCTCTAGTAGTTAACACCTCGGCCGTAAGCGACAAAAGAACATTCATCTGATCCACATGCGTATCCAACCCTCGTGTCCAAATAGCGACACAACTGGTTTGCTTTTCTACAGCAGGCAATGGGACCTTTCGACAGCCGATTCGGGTCAAGTTCAAGTTGCTGCCGGTTTTCCAAAAAAGCCACTCTCTAGGACTACTCGATTGTTCCTCATTGAAATAAATTTCATTTACCATAGTTCTGACGAGTTCCTGCACTTCTTAGGATAGGCACAATACTGTACATCAAGTCGTTAGAGCCCGCTTCGAGAAGGAACACATGTAGTTAAACAGCCCTTACTACATGTTCTTCTTGCCTCTCCTTCATGGGGCTCTCAATCCAGACTGTATGCGCGTCCATTTTCCTGTGCCCCATAATCTACGAACTATCCTGTAATGCTGCGTATTTATGAATAGACTCCGTCCAGCTAGAACAGAGGAACGTCGAAGCTCCCCGTTTAGTCAGAAAACCAAGTTTTTTTGGTAAACCTCAGTGGGTTAAACTTCCGCCAACTTTTTTACAGGCACAGATATCCGTAATTCAATATTCAAAAATCAATAAAGTGGTAACTTGAAAACGCAACTTATGAAAGAAAACGGGGAAGCAAGCACGCAGAGGAGTTGCGCAAATCAAAGGGCTGAGATTTATCAGGTCATGCTGAGGTTGACCACGTGGTCTGACTGTTTGCATAGGCCGGGTTTCTCCCGCCGTATGTAGGCTGTCCTTTACGGGTGACAGCATATCAAATACCATTAAGCGACGATTGAGGTACGTCGAACTCATATTCCGCAGTCCCACTAAGGCCATCCCGGTTTCACGAGCAAAGGATACCTTGCCATTGCACGCCACGTCAAATTGTGTTTACGAATTCACATGCCCTTGTGGATTTAAGTAAATTGGGCGAACGCAAAGGCCAGATCAGTTGAACACCTGCCTAAATGCCTTCTAAGGCAGGAGAATGAAATTCACGGTCTTCTATCCCAATGCACCGCCTATATAACGGTCATTCCATTGGTCCTAAAACATCGTTTCGAGTATTAGTTCGAGAACGAACAACTGCGATACTGCGCTACTTGGAAGCAGCCTACATACGACCGGAGAAACCCGACCTATGCAAACAGTTAGATCACGCAGTCAACCTCACCTTGTCCTGATAAATATCAGCCCTTTGATTTGCGAAAAAGTCAATAGCCTGCACGTACAAATCAGGTCAATGGTGGTTCGAAGCTGTTCTGATCGGCTACCAATGCAGGGAGCAGCCTGGTTAGAGATTCTTCGAGTGAGACTTCCGCTGCTACAAGGATACGCTTGTTGATCCTCGACATGTTCCGCTCACCAAAACGGGACGTCTATACCTAACCTGGGGATTGTGTCTTACCGCGACTTACTCTCGACTGATCACAGTAAGACCGTCCACGTTTTTAGCGTGTAATCCGGCATGACTTGCGTTTTCTGAGCAGGCGCAAACAGATGTCTGTTCACTGGTCGCCGTAAGAGCGGGATCATATGGATTTTGATGAGATAGGGGAGGGGGGGGGCGAGGGAGGGAAGTTATATCGTGTCCTTAGCAAAAAGTTGGGACAGACCTCGTCAACAGTCTTAATGTTAACATATCACCTCTGGGAGGAAGAACCGCGTCACTGGGTTTTTCTTGGCATACGTCTCTCTCATGGCGGTGCAACTTTATACCTTTTAACTCATGCATGTATCCCATCCCTCCACTAGTTGTCACCGTTTCCAACGTTCGAGTCAAATACTAATCATATTTATTTTATTCCAGGGTCCGAAAGGAGATCCAGGACCGCCGGGTCAGTGCACTGTAGAAATGTGCAAAGCAACAGCAATTCCTGGGCCGCAGGGTCCTAAAGTAAGTCTGCGCGTCAAATCCTAAATAAACCAGACCAAAGAATTCCAACAAATCGACCTTCTGATAAGAAAAAATAACGTTCAAAACCAATAGGCCGCTGTTTTTAGCCATTTGACTTCATAAATGCCTTTTCCCGCAAGTCCCAGAGACTCAGATTTGATTCTAAATACTCAGCCGTGGTCACGGTCGTTGCACATTTCGCGAAAGCACCGTACTCTTGTTCTCTTTTAGGGTGATCCTGGGGATCCGGGAACATTCGATCCGGAAGATCCCAAGGTGGTAGAGCTGCTGCGTAAAACAGTACTGGAATACTTCAATAGACCGGTGAGTTTCTCCTAAAATGGCTGGTTCGCGCTCACCCCCTCGCAAACTTGAAATTGTGAGCAATTTCTTCCTCTAACTCCCCTTTTTATTCCACTTTAGGAAGTCCGAGAGCAATTCCGGGGGAAACCAGGCGACTGCGACTGCACTGGAAACCCGGGAAAGCCGAACAATCCGAGCTATGGTTCCCCCCAGCCCTCAGAGGATATTTTGGAGTCGCTGAAAAAGATTTCCTACGGTGTAAGTGTGTCACCATTTAGTCCACCGAGTTTTGGGGCAATAAATTAGCCCAGCTGAAGACAATTGAAACTGCCGTGGGAAACGAGTCCCAAAAATAACTCGGAGAATGCAACAAACGTTAAGTGTCGAGTGCAATTAACGCCTGCTGTTCGTAAGAAACGACTGTAGACTGTCAGGCACCAGACAAACGACACAGTTTGCATGGGAACAGCATGAGATGCGCTCTTGCAGGATGCAAGTATGCGGGACGTTTCTGCCATGTAGCTCTCTAACAAGCTACGTGATCGGCCAATTGCGCTGCCCGTAAACCCGCGGCCAGACTGCTCTCGTGAGAAGCTGCCTGAAGTGATTTTAAATTTTCACTTCTGTGCAGCAATGAACTCTGTATGCAATCAACACATTAAAAGTTCCCTATTTTCGAGTGGGCGCAGGAGAGACCGGATGCCTTTCTTGGGAACATTAAGGGGGTAAAAGCCGCCTACGCTGCCCGGCTCATCTGCCTCTAGGCTGAAAGTTGTATAATTCTGAAGTTTATTGTCAGGCGGAGTAAAAGTGCCAGTCAGGAAGCCAGTAAGTGCTGTCCATACTCTCTAATCGAGAATCAACTTTGGGTACACTCGAAAACTCTACCAACTTATCCGCTAAGTTGGTGGTACGCCCTCAACACCGAGTGACTCCGTTCGTGACGTGAATGGCCGCTCTATTGCTGACAATTCAGCCAAAGTCGAGCGCTGGCGTGAGCACTTCAAGCACCATCTCAACTTCGATACTTAACCCACCACGCCCTTCTCCAAACTATGCAGTGCCATGCGACCCCTCCCCCTCTGAAGGAGAGATCGCCGATGCCATGTGAAAGCTAGGCAAAAACAAGGCCCCCGAAAGGACGGCATACACGCTGAAATCTGCAAGTCTTCTGTCAACACTCTGGCGCCCTGGCTCCATGAGGTGACTGAACGAGCGTGGAGAGACGAGGTTGTTCCTGATGACTGGGGCTTAGGCATCCTTGTACCTATTCTCATGAAGGGAGATTAGACGAGATGCGAGAATTACCGCGGCATTAGCCTCATCGACGTTGTTGCGAAGATCTTCGCTATTGTCCTACTCAAGCGATTCCAGGCTGTGCGTGACTCTAGGACGAGGCCCAACCAAGCCGGATTTCGTGATGAACGTGGATGCGCGTACCAGGTATTCACATTAAGGCGCATTCTCAAATTTCACCATAGCTACCAACAACCGTCGGCCGTCCGCTTTGCTGACTTTGCCTCCGCGTTCGATTCTGTCCATCGTGTGTCCCTGCGGCGGATATGGGCATTAGATGGTGTACCGTCAAAAATAATCGCTATGATCAAGGCCTATTATTTCTCCACCACCGCGCGAGTCCTGGTCTGCAAAAATCTTTCCCAACCGGTGGCTATTCCGTCTGGCGTTCGACAGGATTGTTATATTGGTAGTATATCTAGGGTAATAGGCAATGTCCTTGATGATCCTATTGAAAACGGTGCACACAATATCAATGTTAAATGCACCACTTACTAAAAAATTGCGGAAAACGTTTCGACAATGCGGAACTGCGAGGGTGCGGCAGGCGGTCCTTTCCACATGCACATGAAATTTTAAATGGAATTATATACATTATAATATATATATATATATATATATATTATATCAATCTGGTCTCAGCTGCTGGTGGTCAGGGTTATGATTGGCTGGATGAAGGCAGAATAAGCCCGAAACAGTGCTGTATCAATCTACCCGCATTCTCTGTCGTCCCTCCTCGCTGCTATATATTATATCATACATATAATATATACATTATATACATTCAGCACAAAGCGCAGTCATTTGCGTAAATTATGGAAGTGAATTTCATTAAACGTGCAGGGATGCGTTACACAGGGATGAGATCAGGAAATCAGATTTATGGCCGGCCGCAGCTAGTCCTGCAGTGAGAGTCGTCGTTTATCAAAGATCAAACGATCCATCTGCCTTTTGAACAAAACCATTGTATCAGCTGTCAGTATTTAACTTGGGACTGAGATCCACGATCAAAAAACACGCTGACTGAATGAAAACTTTCGATGGCCTAGGCGTGTACGCTCCCGCTTGACTTTGTACGGATGACTGCGCAGGTGACTCATGGTCGTGTAGTCAATGGAGTCTTCAGATTTGTGCGAACATTGATGCCCGTGGATAGTGCGGAATGTCCATAACAGGTCACACCTAATTTGTCTATAGGCTAGGGCAAAAGTTTAGCTGGATAAGTCTTTCCAGATATGACAGAGTCCTGAGACCATCCACCAGTTTTTTGGCCCGTCGTTGCAACTGTTCTATGGCATCAGTGTCTTTCTACTTCCAGTGCGTCAATGCTGGCATTGCGTATTCCAAATGCGGTCTGACGAACGTACCGAATATCTGAGAGAAACGTTTTGGAGGAAAGACTGTGAAGTCACACCTAATCCAGTGCATGATGCTGGTTACCTTTTGGGCGGTTCTTTTGCATTGCTCAGAGGGCAGCAAGTTTGAACTTGTCCAGAAACCTTAGTCTTTGTGCATGTCCACTTCTTTTGGTGGAACCCCATTTATGGCGTACTTGTGTTTTGGCAAGCGCCTTTGACCATATTCTAGGTGCAAGACTACATGTTTTGATACATTAAACGCTAGAAGCCACTTGTTGGACCATGCAGCCAACTTATCAACGTCTTCCTGTAGTTTCTGCGCGTCGTCAACACAGCTGATTGTTTTCCAAATCTTTATATCATCTGCAAACATGATGGCATCGCATTCAGAATCTGCAGTACAGTCATTTATATAGATAAGGAAGAGGAGACGACCCAAGACTGAACCCTGCAGAACGCCGCTTTTTACTGGCGCCCATTGGGAGACAGGCAGTGGTACCAACAATTACTCTTTGAAGCCTGCTTGACAGGAAACTTTTAATCTTGTTGTATCTGGTCGCCCATTCTGTTCAACTACGCTATTGACTTAATTCTCGGGAGGGTCCCACCCGAAGGTGACGGTGTTGAGTTTGCACCCCCGACACCGACTGACTGATCTCGACTATGCCCGTGATATTGTCTTATTTGCTTCAAGTTTTGGTGATCTGCAGTCTATAGTGTCACGGGTGAACGAGGTCGCTAAATCAGTCGGTTTATCCATAAACGCTGGGAAGACTAAAGTGTTTTCAGGCTGCATCCCTGACCAGGAGAAGACACCTCTCGGGATTTGTGGCTGTCAACCTGAGGAAGTAGACAGCTTTAAATACCTCGGGGCGATGCTGCTGCCGAACGGCCAGAGTAAGGATGACATTGTCTCCCGAATCGATGCTGCCCGACGGGTTTTCTCTAGTCCTGGGAATTGCCTATGGATCCGACGCGATCTGTCCACCGCCACTAAGATTCGTGTGTACCGCTCATCTGTCCGGTCTGTCCTTCTCTATGGTTGTGAATGTTGGGCAGTGCGCGTGGAGGACAAGCAAAAACTGGAGGTATGTGACCACCACTGCTTGAGGACCATCTTTCGAGTGAAATACATTGACTTCATCTCAAATGAAACTGTCCGCGCCCGCTGCGACAACACCTCAAGGATAACTCAGACCATCCAAGAAAGGCGACTGAGGTGGTTTGGGCATGTTTTTCGTCGTGCAACTCAGGAGCTCAATGTTACTACCTCCGATCCGGCACCGTTGCCCCGTTGGAGGCATGGAAGAGGGCGGTCAACTCAAAACCTGGCTCGACACAGTTCGTTAAGACATGGAGGTGGTTCTTGGACCTTCGGTATTCGGTCCCCGTCGTTGGCGAGGAGAATGGGTTGAACTGTCCAGATCCGATGCCGCGGATCGTCACGCGTGGAGAGGTACAGTTCGTCCGTTGTGATCTCCAGTCTGCTTCACTAGAAAATGCAATCTACGTGCAAGGCAGAGTTGTGCCCACTTCCTGAAACAGTGGTGTTGCCGATGGGGAACTATCATGAGTGCTTTAGCTGAAAACTTTATATCGAAGTTATTGACGAATCGACAGTCTGATTAGTTTATTTCCCTCCTGCCCGGACGTTTGCAGTTAGCTTTTCTGCACACACTTGTCTGGCGATGTATACTCTCCGCCTTGTAAACGAATGACGAGGCTCAACGCGTTGTAGACGTCGATATTCCCTATGCTAGAAGGGCACGAGTTGTATAAACCTTGGGGAAGTGGAAGTGACTTTGTTTGCGGAATTTGTCACCGTTTATCTGTGCCAAATTGAAAACGGCCCTCTGTGTCTCACTAAATGGGCTGTCTTCAGCGGATAACCAGGTGGACAAACTTCAACCGCAGTTCTTCCGTGAAATAGGTGGGAACTGGGTATTATCGCCCTAGCAAGAGACCAAGATAGAGATTAAAACCTCATTTGGTGACATTTGACCCCTTCCCCTTTTCTTGAGAACCAGATATTTGAAAGGAAACGAGTCCGTCGAAGCAAGTCGATTATCAAAGCTCCGATTGCAGATGATTGAATGATGGTGCCCACCTTAGTCATAAGTGGGCACCGGCTATTTTTTGATTCAAAAAGACGGACTTCAATTTAAACCACAGGTGCTACGTGTTTCAGATTTGTACATTGCACCATACCGTAATCACTATAGTTAAATATGCTAACCTCGAAGTCTAGCTTTGAGTCGCGTCTTGGGGGTTTACAATTTGCCCTGTTGATGAAGTTTCCAGACTGGTTTAACTGCAGGTAGTTCAAACTCACTGCTTATTATCTGCTTACTTCGCTTATAGGCAATGGTCCTGGAAAATGAGACAACGTTGGCAAAGGTTGCTTACTCACTGCCACCTGGGAGTATGGTCTACCTTCGACAAGATGACACCTTCTATCTCAAGACAGACAATAAAGACAATGTGTGGAGGATAATTCAAATGGTGAGCCTAACCCTTTGAATTACATTTAGCGCGACTTTCCACAAATTCTATCGCTTCCTGCGCACACACACCCTTCCCACTTTGTATCGTCTAGGCTATTTTTGGCCTCTAATCTATCTGAACGTTTTTCCGTTACTTTAGGAGACGGCGTCGCAGTCCATAAAGATCCCATCTCCGCCACCGGTAAGTAGAAAATATGATCATTGAAGAGTACCAGACTCTTTGTCCCTCTTCTTAAAATGTTCATCTACCTACAAGCGAAATGACGTAGAGTTGAACAGGTACACAAATTAAAATTACGCCATGGGATTGCAAGCGACCTCGTTTGTGAAACACAAATTACTCTTACCTCACTGTTTTAAGCGTAAACGTGAATGTCTTGAGGATAGCGGGCCTGTTGCTCGTCTATGAAGCTAACAGCGAAGTCACAACTGATAAGCACTTTATAAAGCCTGCGTTCCCCGCGATTTTTTGAGTGTTTTAACGTCAGATTCCGAAACTAATCTCTAGTTGCCCTAGAAGATGCTTAATTGTCTAAACAGTAGTCTGTTTTAAAACAGGCTGGTACTTTTTTGAATTTGAAAAATTAATTCCGAATAACTATATACATGACTATAAAGCTGCTGGGGCGGGTTTTTATAAACTGAGGGCCATTAACTGCCGTCTCTGTACATATGCAAGTACGTTGACGGGCATTCGCAGTGTCACTTCATGATAGGCTTACTGATTTTTCTGTCATTTTATGGTGACCGACCGTTTCGCGTGGGTGTGTTGTCATGGAAGCGACAGAATGAATTCAAGTTCTTCATATGCTGCCTTTAAGCCTCCGATACTAGCACTAGATCGTTTGGCATAAAATGGCGGCGAGAACTTAAGCAGATGTTTAACTGTAATGCGAATGAGGTTGTGTACAATAAACTATGTGTTTTGTTATACCAGACACATGAAGGAACCGTACTCCACAGTTGGGTGCCAACACTGAGTTTAAATTATCCCTGGGCAGGGCAGGGGAATGTAGACACCCCGTATTACAGGTAGCCATACGCTAAATACCCGGGAGAAGGGTTGTAGTCGGGAGGGTTCTGAAGATCAGCATAAGGGCCAGGTTTAAATTCGGTACACGGTAAGAGATACTTCACTGGAATTTAGCGCTCTGCCAGCCGCAGTACGGAGGGTACCTATTCCCGTGCCTGACCTTCACTTGAATGAAGCTGCTTCAGAAATAACTCTTTTTCGAAAGCATTAAAGTATGCCACAGTGTAGTTAAGGTTACCGGGAATACTTATTTGGCGTTTCGAAAAAGGACTGATAAGAAGAAGCGGACCATTAACCAATATCCCACCGAATTTTAATCAGTAGCCCCGAGGAAATGCCAGATGTGGTGTGAGTGGGAAAAAGTTGAGGACAATTTTGGGCAAAAGACTTGGGAGACTCTATTCGTACTGATTGTGTACATATGGTGGACACAGGAGAAGTGAAAACGTTAGTCAAGTCGGGGTCGCTGGCGTGCACTGCCAGGTCTGGAAGAAAGCAATCTCCGGGGTGAGCTAAAAATGGTTCTTACTGTTGCCGCCGCCACCGCCGCCGCCGAGGCATAAACCCCCCCTCCCCCCCCCACAGAACCCGCCAATGCATAAGTAGGGTCCCAGTAACTATTATGGGCGGCATAGACACCCGTAAATTATTGCTTTCTGAGGCCGAATAAAAAAGGTTGCGACGTAGTCATATTATGAATAACCGCAAGCATGATTAAAGGTGATCATTAAATAGTGAAAGCAGTTAGACAGAGACGGGCAAGATCAGGAACCAGCACAGTCTTTGTAAGTGCCGAAGTTTAGTTGCTTATTAATCCAAACTCTGAAGAAATCAATAGTGCGAAATACCTCTCTTGAAAACTCACTGGGCGAAAGCCATTCAGGCTCATTAACCTCATCTTTTTCTTAACTTAACTTGGTTTGTAAGAAATACAGCATATATCAAGCGCAGAAGTCACCATTTCATGCTGGACGAGCTAATAACTGATCGGCAAAACGGCAATTCTTTGTGCAGGAAATTCAACGCAAAGACATCTTGAAATGTTGGCAAAAAGGCGCACTTATAACGGTTCGCATCACCACTACCCATGACCGGGTGCCGACGAGGCATGAGGAACTATGAAGTGACCTGAGCTTTCGAAACGCGTCACCCAGTCAATTCCAGAGCTATGAGATAGGACAGTGTCTACATCCATTGTCTAAGCAGCATCCTTCTGACACGGTGCGCATGGAGTAGCCTTGTCGCGGTCTGCCTATGTGTCCCCTGGCAACATCTGTTCCTCCACTATTCCCCTTGTGGTACCTTCGGTGTTAACATTCCTGTGAAAATGACTAAATAACCTCTTACGTTGGCCCGTGGATCCCGTCATACGCCATCTGGCCACTTGTATCTTTGCATTACTAGGAGGTAAGCCATCTGTGGAATTCAGTATGGGAGCATTTTCGTCTTCCGCAAGCGCACCGTTACAGTTTGGTCGAATCCCAATGGTTGGCGTTGCCTGCGTCCAGGGGCTGTGGCT
>CACRXP010000113.1:1071791-1095875 GCA_902702965.1 Spirometra erinaceieuropaei
ATTTCGCTAATAGTCAGGGGGGACAGATCGCACAAAACACACTGACTTGAAAGAATGCGCCCTGCATCCACACATACACAACACCTCCAACCTACGCAATTACTTTTTCTGCAAAAGCACCCAAACGCATAACCAGCACACCCTTCTCCGGCTTTGGCCTCGCAAGTTGATGTTATCTTTTCTAACGGATAGGAACTGTTGTGTTTAACTTGTGAGAACATCAGTGTGTACACTTGCGTCTGAGGTCGGTCTTCTGCGGTAGAAGCAGGTGCAGAGGTAATGCTGTGGGTTCCCCTTAGGACCTTGCAGCGGATTGTGCGTCCCCGTAGCGAGTCAGTACAGGGCACCTGGCCAATCGCTCGCAACCTTAACCGAAATTCTGAAGTTAAGTTTCGAACAGAAAGAATAACTTGGGTGGGGATGTGATACTGGCTATCATGCAGCAAAATTACGAGATATTTCAGTTACGACAGCATGCTAGCTTCTGCATGAGCATCTACAGGAACCAAAATCGGCAAAAAATGACGGACTCCGTCCCAATGAATTTTGATGCGTTTTTAGTGCTGCAAGCGATTAATGTCCACATTTAATTTACGTCGGTCAAATGAGAAGGAAAAAATTTGCCGCGAGGATGCAGTCTGACGTTGAATTGTTACTCAGAATTGTATCTAAGTTTACAGGCCTATTGTAGCATCTTAAAACAAACAGGTTATTTCGTCATTGCGCTGCCTATGACGTATGCAACATGGTCCATATCCACTGTAAAATTTTATGAGCGTTACGTTACTTCTTCCCAATGCCGTGAAGAAATTGATGACTTTCCTTATGGGAATAGGATAGGGTATGGAACTTTTGAAACTTAGGTATGTATATAAATTCAGATCGAGTTCCAAATTCTTCTGGAATTGAAAAATGAGTATGAAAATGAATATTTTTGTACGTGATCTCTAAAAAAATATGTTCGTACATAAGGACATCGGAATTTGGTGAAAGGGCTTCACGCTACTTAAGTAGTCCTCGTATTCCGGCAGGCGGACGAAAAGAGGCTCTCCCGAGAGCCGACACCCTTGCGTGGCTGAGATATCTTGAGATTATGCTGCGTAATAATAAGTCATGTTACCCGCCTTATTAGTCAAAAGCACCTTTCTGAACTGTGGTTAAGATTCCGTAAGATAGGACAGCTGTCGGCTCACGGCACATACTAGTCGAACTACCTTGCGTTTTCGTGTGTTTCCGATTTAAACGGACAGGGCAACGAGCCCGCGGCTCAGTGGTTAGAGGCGTTGGACTCCTAGCCGACAGGCCTTTTAGGGGCGCGCAGACCAATAGAGTAGCAGCTTCTAAGGTACTGTGCTTGGCCTGAATTACAAAATTTAAGGGGTTCAAATAAATAGTGGGAAATAGTCCGGCAGTGTCTAGGCCAATTAATTCATTGAACTACAGAAGAACTCATAAAGAGACACTTGAATTAAAGGATTTAGAACCAGAAGTATCCTAGTTTTTGGGACTTGGGCTGGCTCTGACAGCACGCCAAACACCAGGCACCCTAGAAGCCTTGGAGGACATGTAGATAAGATGAGTCAAAACAGGTGCTAGCTTGATTAACTAGGGATATAGTGAGCTACAGCAGGACGCCAGCCGGTCAAGCAGCTGACGAACCACAGTATATTTGAAGATGCTTCTTAATCGACAGTTCGAGCGTCGTGCCCGACGATGGCCACCGTGTGCTCCACAGCAAGGTAAGGCAGACACCTGGGTAAGGTGTCAAGTCGTAGTCAAGACGACCGAAGGCAGGAGTACTTAACTAATGTCACACACGCATGTGGCAGACCTAATGCGTGGGCTGTATGTCAAGGCTGTCCCTACCCCCAATCGACCATTGAAGCACTGGGGAGGGGAGGGAATGCAAGATCGATCCGGCACTTGGTTTCCTCTCTGTAGACAACCGCACGCGTTCTAACCACCATGATACGTAACCAACCGTGAGGCGAAGGATTCTTCACCGACAGGATAACTCGGCCCTACTCAGGACTTAGGGTCGGACTCTAATGGATCCCTCTTGGCGTGAGGTTTGATCGCCAACGCGTATGTGAAATGCGAGAACCTTCTTATCTTTGAAACACTGTCCATGCGTGTTTGGGAGCCAGCCTTCGTGAGGCAGGGGTAAACAGCCATCTGACACGTTCAGCAGAAAACCCCATGCTCAGGTCAACGGCTTAATCAAATCAGTGGAAGGCGTTGTGTATGGGAATCGAGAGTGTGTTAGGTTCTCCGCAAGCGCGCACCACTGTAAACTGGTGCAGTTAAAGTCACATCTACACCCTGTCAGACAGTATTGGGCCTCGTCGTTTGTGACGGTTGGTCTATTTGGTGTCACCCATCCTTTACGGTTAAGGCCATGTTCCGTTTAACAACAGGGACAGCTAGACCTTGATAGGAGGAAAGTTCCATGCGGAGAGGTTAGGAAGCTGACTCAGCGAACAACACTAGATGACAAGGCCAGGGCCTGCACGGTATTTCAGTGTTCAAGAGCCTGTGGTCAGGACTTCATTGGGAATTTCAGCAGTGGCTGAAATAATGCATCGACGCCCATGTATTGTTGGCCTAGTTGTGATGTAATATCTGTCGCGGTTTAGTCTGACCGCCTGCGGAGGAGGGTCCTACAGAGCTAACGGAAGTCGAAGCATCTCCGCTGATCCGTATATCCACGAAATTTTCCTCCGGTCAAAGGCAGCCAGCCAAATAGAGTACTTGGGTACCCGACAGGAAGATAAAAATATCCACTCTCCCATAGGAGGAACGTTCACCAGTCAGCTTACGGAGCGTACTCGTCCCCTGTTGTCTGAAGCTCACTCTCGAACGCTCGCAGCCAGTCATACAGCAGACAGTACTATGTGCAGGCACAAATAATGGCGAGGGTAGGAAAGGCTGATGCGGCCATTTCTTACTTACTGTCCATCCTCAATCGCAGGTCGGGATCGAATATGAAGTCCACTGCTCTACCGTTGAGCCAGGGACTTGATAGTAAAATGTCCTATCACAGCAAATGGGAAAACGGGCCTGTGGCGCAATGGTGAGGCACTGAACATCATGTTTGATGGCTGAAAATATCACGTAAGTATTCCATGTCATCTGGACCTGGGGTTGGTTCGTACTGCCTGCCTCTGAGATTTGGCGCGCGAGGCCACCTGTGGCGCAGGGAGGGGGGTTCTATGTCCGACTTTTACTTCTTCAGGATAACAGCCAAACCGAGAGGTTACTTTATTTTTAAGTCCAAACGTAAGGATACCGAGTATTTGTGCATCGGACAAGCGTATGTCCGGCAGATCGGCACGTATAACACCCAGCTCCGTCTTCCCAGCTTCAACATCCTCCAAAGCCAATTCTTCGTTGTCGCGTCCAAAGAATAAAGAACATCCTATTCTTTAAATACTAGTAACGGAACCACAATTGCGGTATTGGCACCTCATCCATTGTGATTCCTTCGTAAGAACACGTCTGTTTTGAGCCCTGATTATTATTATCCTGCATTTCAATGGGTATTTATGCATTCTGACACAACGACATCCCGCCAAGCATTACAAATGCATTCCTCTTAATCCTAGATAATGTACAAAAATGCGCCGCTTTGGAAGTAGAAACAGCAAATACTTGACAGGTGTGCTTGAATCCTTCTCACTGCTGTCAAATCCTATCCGCGCTTACAGGGGCCTGATGCATTGAACGGTGACCAAGTCGTTTATGGCTGTCGTATTGGGACCGTTCAGCTTTGTCAGCCGCACCTCCTGTCATTGGGTGGATGAGAAAAGGAAGGGGGCGGAGGAGGCTGCGCAAGTCGGCCTCACTGAAAAACTAATTCACAAGCAAATCACCATCCGGCGACCTATCCATCGGGCGGACGATGGACATCGTTGCTTCTGACAGTTGATTTTTCATGATTGGAGAAAACTGTCGTTTAGAAGTCCGGCATTTTCAACAACCCACATCAGGAACGTTTAAATAATTGAAAATCCGGTCTAATATGCGCTGGTAGACTCTAATCCTTTCGGGAATATGCCTCCCGGGTTCAATTCATCATTGCTGGAAGCGTGCAACGATGTTAGATTTGTAGTCAGTTGTATTCTCAAACTTCGAAATGTCAAGTTCTCCCAGTCCCCTTGATTTAATCATGCCAAACATCAAGAGGTTTACGTTCCCCGGTGGAATGCGTTCTTTGTTCCGCTCTCCGACTGTTAGCAAATTTACTCAACATAACCACAATTCCCTCCAAAAGCCATCAACTGACGACTTCTTTCCTAATCCTACAAGACTCTATGCGAGTGTAAATGCAACCTCTAGCGTGCTGTCATGGTCAACCACAAGACTTCCCAGTATTCTTTTGTCAACATTGACTTTCGATGAACTTACATCTAAAAGACATTTGGGTCTAGCAGACGCCACCTTAGATTAAGGTATACTTTAACGTCAAATTTGTGACTTCTCGTTCCTGGCAAGATGGACGAAGCATTACATGGCAGATTACCCAAATACTTGAACAAGAAACCGATAGACAAAATCGGTAAGGACGCAGTATACGACTCCGCTCAGGGAACAAAATCGAGGTTATTGTGACGTATTGCGTCCTCGTCTTTTTTATTATTATTGACACCTTCGCGCTCTGGTAATCAAATGGAATGTAATCTACTTATTTTGTAAAAACAAACTGAAATAACTGCGAACGATGCCCAACTTTTGGTTGCTCTGTCAGGTATCTTGATACCCCCATCACTCCTCCGGCGTAGGGGTCCTGTTATGTGTGCTCGCTCGAAGACATAATATGCCACCTCAACATTTATACGATTGTTTACCTACGATCACGTTCTCCTTTCAGCCGTTTAGCCCCATCCACGAAAGGTGTATCCCACGAGGACCTGGTTATTGTTCCCTGAGTGGCGTTGCATACTGAGTCCATGACGACAAATCTTCAGTATGAACAAGCTACAATATCCACAAAACGTCGGATCTGCAAGTTAATGTATTAGCAGTCAAAGATCACTTCTTACGGGTTAAGTCCTATGAATTGAAGCTGGTAATTTATTCAACGGAAAATTTATTTTGATATGGACGAACAATCAGGCTAAATGTCGACTTCATAAGGCAAACACCCAAGGTTTAACGTGAGATTCGTTGACAACCTCCATTGGTCCTTAGAGCCGACACCCGACTTTAAAACAACGAAAAAGGTCCCAGTTTTATCTTCTCCAGGTCTGGCAGCTAAATCTGAACCATATGTCTATGTCATAATTTGTACCGGCTGGCTTATTTCCTGAAAAGGGATTTCTTAGGTGGGGTTGTAATGTTGACTATTAAGTTTGGGTTTAATATTTGTTATGGAGAGTGAAAGCGGCGTAGAGCCACGGCCTAAGGCGCTAAACAGGAGACCAAGTCGGCGACGTGAGTCACGCGTGAAGTTAGACGACCGACCGGTGCGCACTGCAGCGCCGAGCACGCGTGGTGGCTTTGCTCACGTGTGCGGTCCAATCAATGGATGGCCGGACATTCCAGACGTTTCCGCCGGGGGGCTATCGCGCACGCGGTGGCCAATCAGCGACCAGCACTCTCGGGGCAGGAACATTCTAGAAGGCCCTCAACGGCTGGCACGTCATTGGACGGAATGTTCCAGAACGCACGGGAGCCAATGTAAATAGCACACCTTTCTTACGAGTTGTAACCCCCTTCCTGTCCGCAAGTTCCGATAAAGTGCTTGTCCTCCGAACCTGCTCTCTTCCTGTCCTACATTCCTTCCGGGTCATAACAATATTAGTAACCGTGCGTCATAATCCCAAGATATTTCAGTTACTACAGGATTGCGGTTTATCAACGAACTTCTCTCCGGCCGCCAGCAAGAAATACGCTCGATAAAAAAGGACTACTCAAGTAGCGTGAATTTTTTTCTTCATTTTCGATGCCCTTAGAAATTCAAATATGCTGAATAAAAACACGCCTAAAGTATACATTCTTTTGTTCATTTGGAAGACAGTTATGTGCTGTTCAATTTTTTTACTTGAAGGAAGGGTGTAATTTGGTTCCAAATAAAGTTTCTAATTATGAGGTTTTTTAAGACCGTGAAATGCCCGTCCATAAAACATCGTGTCTCTGCATTTGCTAGTTTTGCTTGTAGAAGTTACAATATGGCTCAAGTCCGCCGTCAAATTCTATGAATCCCGTATAGCCTCCTTTTAATAGCGTATAAAAATATATGATTTTCCGCCCACAGAAAGCATACAGCTTGTAGTTTGGAAACTCTGTGTGCAAATTTAATGGGAGGTCGGATTCAAAATTGTTCGGGGACTGGAAAGGTTCCTTAAAACAAACTTATACCTCTCCTTCAGGCATAAAATTTAAAGAGGACATAATTGTCTTCCAAATTAACAAAAGAATGAATATTTGTATGCATGTTTTTATGAAAAATACTTTGATTTCTAAGGCCCCGAAAGACAAAGAGAAAAATTCACATTACTTGAGTAGTCTTTTTTTACCAAGTGTAGTTCCTGCAGGCGGCTGGGAAGTAATTCGTTGAAAAACCGGCATTCCGAATCAACTGATAATCTTGGGGTTATGTTGCACGGTTATTAATATTACAACCCTTCTTGAGTAATCTTTTCGAGCCAAAAACACATTTTGGAATTTCCTCTAACATTTCATGACTTAGCACACCTACTGTATATACCGTAAGTCTTGCGTGTAAGGGAAGTCATACCTTACCCTGCGCTATTTGGAAGATGTTGTACAACGTTTACCGTATACTTTGTGAGCGGTATTAATAAACGGATGGCCACGATGTCGTATGGACGGGCGTTTAGTGTCTTACAAAATTTCCAAAATTACAAACTCTTCGGAGCCGAAAGAAATAATTTCTTGAAGTACAGAATTTGACTGAAACGTGACTTTCTACAAAATAAGTGTGCAAAAGAATATTTATTTGGAGTTGTGAGAATTCCCCTAGCAGTAATCAGAAGACGAGGTTGCGAGCATAAGTAGCTTTCGATAAATTCTCGTCGGGCCAGTACAGTTATATAGGAACGGGGTAGAAGTAAAACATGTCAGCGATAAGAGAAATCGATAAAAGTTCTCCTTAAAACACAGGCGGGGTGTTAGACTGTGGGGGAGGGCGGTAGGGGGGGGGGTAATAGTAGCCATTGTCCGGACCGGGGTGAGAGCGGAAGTGCGCGGGGGAGTTGCACGTTAGTCAACCTTCGACCACTGTAGGCGCGGAGCCTGAACGTGGTTCTTCTGTGCGAATAAGGTTGGCTTTCGTAACCTAATGGCGGCCGTTTCCGCTGTCGCTAACAGGCGCTGGCCTAGTAGCTTAGGGTAGCTCGATGGGACCTTATAAATTACACAAGAAGCTTCGTTGGGGTCCACACGATGTCCGGAATCGACAACATGCGCGAGAATGGCGCTGCTTATACTCCTCGTTTCGACTTTTCCCAACCATGCCGGGAGGTGTTCGCGTATTCTCTTGGATAAGCGCCGACTCGTGCGACCAATATAACTTGCGCCACAGGAGCAAGTGAAGGAATATATGCACATTGAGGTGGTCTGCGGTGGCAACTTATCCTTACCTTCTCCGCGTAAAATGGGGTTAGTAGAAAATGATTTTTGAACCCTTGCTGCTGGGAAGGTTAGCGAGACAGCTTGATCAAAGTGTCTCCTTAGGAGTTCCCTCGTCGCGTCCCTTGGCAAGGGACTTTGAGGAACAAAGTTTTCTTTTCAGCGGTCGATGTGGCGGGTTTGACCGGTCTTTCGGCAATGTTCTTTGCAATGAACCTGTCAGGATTCCCGTTTTCTCGAAGGAAGTCCTGGATTTTTCTGAGCTCCTCCTCGATGCTATCTGTTGAGCAAATTTTTCTAACTCTTTGTGCCAAACATCGGACTAGATTTCGTTTTTGGTGGAGGGGTACGAAACTGGCAAAGTTCGTGTATTGTCCAGATCAGGTTTTCTTCCGATAGACGCTTCTTCGGACACTCCCGTCAGGTCTCCTGCTTAGAAGAACATCCAAGAAAGGGAGCGAACCGGCCATTTCGATCTCCAGCGTGAATTTGATCGACGGATGTGCCTGATTTGCCGCATCTAAGAGGGTACCCACGTCGGTTTCTGCAGTGGCAATTGCAAAGATATCATCAACATAGCGCCCGTAATGTTTAAGCTTGTTGATCTGATCGCTTAGTTGGAATCTCTCTAATTTGCCCATGAAGACATCTGCTAGAAGAGGTCCAAGGGGTGAGCCCATAGCAACGCCGTCTACTTGTCTATAGAGTTGGTTATCGAACAGGAACTGCACATTTAATGTGCATCTTAGTAATAGTTCCTTGAGTGTCTTCGTCGGAATCCCTATTTCCTGCTGACTGGCAGATAGGAAATCACAGAGTTAATCAACTGTCTCGTCGACCGGAACGTTTGTAAAAAGTGATGAGACGTCTAGCGAGAACACCGCCATGACATTGACGTTGAGGTCTTTGATGTCGTCAATGAATTCAAAGGTATCTCGGTAGCTGCGTGGTGCTAGCTGACGCTGTACGGGCTTTAGTTTCTCTGCTAGCCACTTTGCTAACGCATGATACGGAGAGTTTCGCATGTCTAAGATCGGACGGACTGGCAGGCCTTCCTTATGGATCTTAGTTAGGCCATATAGTTGAGGGATGTGTGCCGACTGGTCGGAGGTGTTCTAGGTCACGGTCGCTTATGTGACCCCCTGTGTGGAGCCTTCTTAGACAGTCAGTCATTTTCGTCTCTACTTCTTCCGTGCAAACCTTTTCTTTGTCTACCTTCCCGAATTTCTTCTGGTCTGATAATAAGGACTGTGTCTTCGCTACGTAATCCGATCTGTTCATTATAACGACGCCTGTTCCTTTGTCTGGTCTACTTACCAAGATATCTTTGTTCTCTCGAAGTTCTTTTAACTTTTCCACGTGTGCTTTTGTCAGCAATCCCTGACTTTTTGGCCCCTTGTTCAGGTACTGATAACTGCAATTCACCAATGTTGATTTAAAGTGTTCGATATTGTCTGTGGAAGTGGGTACTATATCATAGGTTTGGTTCCATAGGTTCTCGAAATGAGTTTCCAATTCTAACTGATTAACTTTTCGACGAGGTTTGCAAAACTTAGGACCAAGGGATAATGCTTCAAGTGATGTTTTATCAAGTGTCATATAAGAGTGGTTGTGTACGTACCGACTTGGATCTTTCGGAAACTGTGATTGTGGTTTCATTTCATGTACACTTCTAAGGAGCGCAGAACTTTTTGCCTCTCCTCGTTTTCTTCCTATGGATTGAGTGCAGTTGTCGAACTCTTGTCTTTCGTCGTCTGTCAGGCTGTCTGGGACCACTGTGCGTTGACACACGTGACGCTTCAGATCTTCTATCTTTACGAGGGTGCTTTCCAGTTGATTCTCAGCGTATCTTTTCAGAGTTTCTGTGGTAAGGACTGTACGGCCACGCCGCAGCGCTCTCCAGTAGTGGTTTGGATATTCGTTTTTCTCAATGAATTCCCCGATAAACTTGGCCATTACTTTTGCCTCCACAAGCTTGGTGTTGAAACGTAGGTATCCATGGAGTGCCCTTAACACCGTAGGATCTTTGGACTGTTTTGCATGCTTTCCATAAAATATATTTGAGTTTCTAAAAGCGTCGAAGATCAGTTGAAAAAAAATCCATGCCATATAAGCAGCTATTTCCTACTGAGTGTGGTTTTTGTAGGTGGTCGTAAGAAGACTCATTCGAAATCCAACATCCTGGTGTCACTGAAATATCTCCAAGGCAATCAATATCACAAATCTACTTAAACAATTCTCTCTGCCGCAATTGCATTTCAGAATTTTAGCTAAGATTCTGTGACATACAGTAGGTGGGCTAACTCGGGAAATGTCAACAGAAACTCTAAAAGGCTTTTTCGTTTCGAAAAGATTAAGTGAGTAGGGTTGTAAAGCAATTTATCATTCAGCATAATTCTATAATAATTCAGTGAACTCAGGATGCCGGCTTTCGAAAGAACTTCTCCTCGGTTGGATGCAGAAAGCACTTTCTGTAAAAAATGGCTACTCAGTTAGCATACATTCTTCTCATCGATTTTCGATGTCCTTAAAAATTCAATTATATGTCGTGGAAAACGTGAATAAAAATGTTCATTATCTCGCTCATTCGGTAGAAAATGATGTCTACTTCCGATTTTATACTGGAGGAAGGATCTAATTTTGTTTTAAAAAGTTTGTAATTGTGACATTTTTAATGCCGTGAAATTGCCGTTCATAAAACCTTATGTCTCTGCATTCACTAATGTGGCTTGTAAACTTAACAGTATGGCTCAAATTCATTGTTAAATTTCATGAACACCACACGGTTTCCCTTTAATACCGCAGAGAAATTTATTGTTTTCCGTATGCGGGAAATATACGGCTCGTAGCTTGTAAACCCTGGATGCGAGTGTAACGGCAGGTCGATTTTAAGATTTTTCGGGAATTGGAAAAGTTTTTTTAAACCGAATTATATATGCCAACAGTTCGGCCGTCGTTGCCGGCGATGACCGCCGTGTGCTCCATGGCAAGATGAAGCAAGCGCGCTGAATTGTGCGTGATTAAGTTTATGGTGGTAGTAGACTTCCACAGCATCTACCGTACTCCCTCCTCCTCCCCCATCTGGGCTCGATGTCAAGACATAGTCAAGAATACCGTAGGCGGGGGAGGGCGCAGGTGGGATGGTACAGCCGAACCCACAGCTTGACGCTCCACTCCTCACCCCCTGGTCCGCCACACTCCGAAATGCTAGTATTAGGTCAGTATATAGGTCAGTATATTTTAAGGGTAATAGGCAATGCCTTTGAAAACCCTATAAAAACGGTACATACAATATCTAACTTTAAATAAACATGGTACTAAAATGTTGTCAGTAAAATATATACTTTGAAAATGCAGGACCGAAGCTCGAGAACATTTAGTTGTAGATGATATTGGTAAAATGAATGACAATCATCCGCACTAGCGGTAGGTGTGTGAAAGGCGTTGATTTGGCACAACAGAGCTGTTCTGTCCAGACAAGCCGTATTTTCCAAGCAAATATACATCTAGTCTTTGCCTGAACGTCTCCGTGGAATACGCCATTATGATGTCCTCGGGAGGCCCGTTCCAGGCACCGACTACTCGCTGTGAAAAACAGTGTCTGCGAACGTCCAGGCGGCATCGGGATCCTCTTAGTTCTAGAGAGTTCCCACGCAGGTTTGTTGTTGTGGCCAGGGTGAGGAAATCGTTGATGTTTAGGGCATAGTCTCGGTTCCTCGATTTCCGATACGCCTGTATGAGATCTCCTCGAATCTGCCTGTACTCAGGAAGAAATAGTTTAAGTTCACCAAGTCTGCAGTTGTAAGGTAAAGTCCTGAGGCCTTTCACAAATTTTGTCCCTTTCCTCTGAACTCTTTCTAGTAACGTATTGTTTTTTTAGTCACGGGCGCCACGCTTGGATTTCATATTCCAGATGCGAACGAATGAACGCTCCGTATACTTTTGGCAAATAACTCTTTGTCTATATCTATGAAAGTTCGCTTGACTACAAAGAGAACACTGGCCGCCCTTTTGGCCGTCCTAACGTAATGAGAGGAAGGCTTAAGAATCGATAAAATTTTGATCCCAAGATATTTTTGTTCGGTGACATTTAAAAGGCACTTTCCGCCAAGCAGGTAATGGTGATTCTTTTCATCAGCTCTTCCGTTCGTTTTGAGTTGTAGCGCGACGCAATTCTCAAGGTTAAACTTCAGCAGCCATTTGTCAGACCATTCGCATAGGAGGTTCAGTCCTTCTTGGAGGGTCCGTTCATCATTTTCCCCTTTGATCATTCGCCTAACTTGATGTCATCGGCAAGCACGACTCCACAGCAATCCAGTTCATTTATACAGTCGTTGACATAAATTAAAAACAGCACTGGTACGAGTCCAGCGCCCTGGGCAACTCCACTCACAACTGGCACTGGCGTTGATTTCGCACTACCAATACACACAGACTGTGATCGACCAGTCAGAAAGTCCTTTACCCAGTTTAATAGGTTTCCCCTTATCCCTGACTCTCGGACCTTGTAAAGTAACCGGTGGTGTGGAACACTATCTAAGGCTTTCTTGAAATCGATGTAAACGATATCGACCCTTATTCCTTCGTCTAACGAGCAGGATCACTGTTCCGTTGAATAGAGCATAATAGTTAGGCAGGAGTGATTTCGTCGAAACCCATGCTGAGAACTAGCAAAGAAATTATTTTCTTCAAGGAACTTCATTATGGATTTTTTGACTATTCTCTCCATGACTTTGCAGCAAATGCACGTTAGGCTCACCGGCCGATAATTGTTTGTACTTGTTCTAGATCCACCCTTGTGAATGGGGTATATGTTCGCCACTTTCCAATCAGAGGGGAAAATGCCTCGGTCAAAGGACGACCTGAAGATGTGCAAAAGCGGTCTGGCGAGTTCGCAAGCCAACTTCTTCAGAACTTTTGCCGAAATTTGGTCTGGACCCGGAGACTTACCGTCCTTAAGGGCTAGAAGTTCCTTCCTCACATCTTCTTCCGTGAAGTCGATGCTTTCTATTATCCTGTCGGTTGTTCCAGTAGGCAATCCAGCCTCGTCAAAGTCAGTTTCATCGGTGAAAACAGATACGAAAAACCGGCCTAGATGTTCTGCCTTAGCTGCATTTTCGATTATATTCTCGTTGTTTTCTTCTTTCTACACTAAGACCGTCTCCTTGTTCTTTAACTTACTGTTGATGTGACTGAAGTGCACTTTTGGCTTATCGACGGCTCGTTCCATAACTCGCGTTTCATGCTCTTTCCGCTACCTGAGGATAGCCGACCTTACCTCGTTTCGCTTTCGATGAAACTGCTCGTAATAATATGGTTGTTTTGTTGTTGCATACCTTCTCCATAGTTTGTTCTTCCGGTTTACTTCTTTCTTTATATCCCGCTTCATCCAGGCAGGACGAGTATTCTTTTTGACTCTTTTTGTCGGACAGTTTCGATGCATGACGTCGGTTACAACTCCTTTGAGAGTGTTCCAATCAACGTCTGGATGTCCGGAAAGAACATCATTCCAGTCCACTGCCGATAATTCCCTTCTCATTGAGGCAAAATCTCCTCGCCAGAAATTCAGAATTCAGCCGTTTTTACTCGTTGGCTGCATAGGTGGTATTCCCAAAACAACATGACATGGTCACTCTTACCGAGCGGTGTTATGGACCTAAGTTCGCCAGGGTTACTGAGTCTTTTGTAAGGACAAGGTACAGGCAATTCGCCCTTTGGTCCTCTCTGATCATGGTTGGGGGCGTGACGTTTTGTACCAGAAAGAGATTAACCGTTAGTTTCAAGAGTCTGGGATCAAAGGAGTTTCGCAAACCGTTAATTAATCAATTGTTCCAGTCGACC
Source organism: Spirometra erinaceieuropaei (assembly GCA_902702965.1). Taxonomy (NCBI): domain Eukaryota; kingdom Metazoa; phylum Platyhelminthes; class Cestoda; order Diphyllobothriidea; family Diphyllobothriidae; genus Spirometra; species Spirometra erinaceieuropaei. The sequence goes on from CACRXP010000113.1 coordinate 1,085,226, forward strand.
ATGGGTGCGTTGAAGTCACCGGTTATCAGTACTTCTTGGTTTTGTGACACCTCTTTAATTAACCCAAACATCGCCTCGTCAACCTTAGCAGTTTGATTGGGCGGCCTGTATACGGTCAGGAAATTCAGATTAGGTGCGCCACGCATCCTCACTTTTAACCACATTGCTTCGCAATCGTGGGAGCAATCGGTTTTGTGTTCTGACGCGATGATCCCTCTCTTGACATAGACCGCTATTTCCCCTCTTTTTTATGCAGTCTATCACGGCGAAAAGTTTGTATCCATCGAGTGTAATTTCGGCATCCAAGACTTCGGTCTGGAACCAAGTCTCTGTGATGGTAATAACAGCCGGCTGCGTATGTGCTATCCACACTTTCAGCTCATCTAGCTTCTTGAACAAACTCTGACCATTTGCATAAAGAAAGCGGAGCTACGCCCGGGCAGATTCCCAAACGACTTTTGGGTCAAAGTTGCTGGATATTTCGTGCGAGTTTTCGGATCTACCGTCCGCCGTCCGAGTCTACTGCTAGTTGATTGAACTGGATGTCAGTGTGTTGGTCGTCGTTTTCGCTGGTCTTTCAACTTAACTCAAATCACTCAAGGTTGCCTTGATTAGGCAAACCAAATATTTAACTGTTTTGATGGGTTCACGTAAACTTGTGGGTGCAAAGTCAATATGTTCCCTTTGAGTGTAATAGTCAAATGTCATGCGGTCATGCGCACATGCGTGCATGCCTGCGTTTTAGGCATCTCGGAAACTGCCTATCCAGAAATCAGGTTTTTGATCCTGGTTAAGTGGACTACCGCGTCGCTTCCACTTGGAGAGATAAGGCGGCAGCTCTTACCATCGGGTTCATGCATTCAGCGTAGTGCTGACGTTCGCCCGGTATGCCGAAATGAAGATGGTCGGCAGCACGCAGACGATTCTAGCGGAGGAGCAAGAGGAGGCAAATTTAATCATTAATGAGGGCACATAAGTGGTAGTTCTTTCTGGGAAGTGTACTCAAGACTCTGAGGGCGCAAGGAAAATCAATTTAAGGCATTTGGGCAAGAGGACAGTCAGTAGTACTCCAGTTCAGAGCGTAGCCTAAGAAATTCGTTAAAAAAACAGGCATGGTTTATGATTTCTCGAGGAATGGCAGACCATGCACTCTAATTATGACATGAATTCTTGTCATTTTGGGCGAAAATAGGAGACAGCCCATGAAATGACTTTCGACAATGTGTTCAGGAAGTCAGCTCCTCTAAGAATGCTGTCTGAAGAATTTTAAATAAATGCTGTTTTCGGGCATGCCATGCTGCTTGACTAATGGAGCATCGGGACAGCTGTGTGGCCATGCCACGGTAATTGTTGTCATAACTTCAATTAGCGTAGGGAGGTTGGGTGGCTTTCTTCATCAGTGAAGCCACACTAGGTTTGAAGAGAATGGTAGAGGTCTCTTTTATCAGATAACGGCAATTCACTCTGCTTTAATCCAAGGCGGGGTAAATCGAAAGGTCATGGTTTCGTTTGGTGTTATAGGAACAAGAGTACAGTAGGTGTGCTAACTCATGAAATGTTAACAGAAATCCAGAAATGCGTTTTCGTTTCGAAAAGCTTACTTACGCGTGATTTTAACATTAATTATCATGCTACATAATTCTTTAATAATTCAGCTACCTCGGGAGGCTGGCTCTCCAAAGAACATCATTCAGGCCGCATGTAAAAACCATATTCTGTAAAAAGTGACCACTTAATCAGCATGAATTTTCCTTATGGATTTTCGATGCCCTTGAAAATTCAATTATACTTCACGGAGCCCAGCCGAAGTTGTTCTCATTTAGCCTATGTCGCAAATTTTCTAACAAACAAAGGCATCTTTCTCGATGGTTCGCTGAGTGCCTGGGAGGCCTCTTGCATTTGGTCGCCTTCATCGAAAGGGGCAAAAGCCGACCACAGCTGCCAATCCGGGGATGCCGCCTCGGTCTCCCTTATCTCTGTCTATCCATATCTGCTGCTCTACCCTGGAAAGACAGGTTCCACAACCACAACCGCCCTTTGCTTTGATAATTTGCTCAATGCCCAAGACAGCGTGAATGGCCGAGGGATTATACATTTTTGTGAGGTTTGGTTCTGCAGACCCACCTGAGTGATATCATATAGTTGACGATCGAAAACAATTTTAGTTAACATTACCTGACTTAGCCACTCGCCGGACTAGGAAGGGAAAGATAGCGTAAGCAGAGCTCGAAGCATGCACAGGAAAGCAAGTAGAGGTGACGTGTACACAACTTCCCCCTCGAAACAGTCACTATCTGGATTAGGAGGATATAGGGGGCCTAGTCACAACTGGAAGGCCACTAAGGGTACCGTGTTGTAATTCGCAGTGCATGACCACTGCAGTGGAACCGACTGAGTTCCGCACCGTCGGAACAATTCGATTAGCATGTTAACTTGACCACTCGCAGGATTAGGATAATAAAGAGAGCGCAAGCAGGACTCGAGCCCCACGGTGGGAAGTGCGTGTGAACTGATAATTAAAGTAACTGAGGCTGGCGTATACGCACTCCTCCCACCGCGGCACAGTCACTCGCTGGACTAAAATGGTAAGGAAGATGCAAGTGCGTGATATGTGTAAGGTCGGCGTATTCGCACCTACCGGATTTTTTTAGAAAGCTAGCCATATGATATCACTCAAGTGGGGCTGCAGAAACAAACCTAGCCAATTTTACTTATCAAGGCAGACTATGGCAATAGGAAGTGTGCACCAAGAGAGAACTTTATCGTTGATCCCCCGAAACACCCTCATGCGCCCCACCCCCTTAACCACCTAGGCGTGTTCGCCGGCTGCGCAGATGATTGACATTTTTGCGCGTGACTGGCATCGCAAGCCTGCAGACACTGAACAGTTTTTTCACTCCTGTTCGAGGATGATGATGGTGATGATGATGATGGTGGTGGTGGTGGTGGTGGCGGCGGCGGCGGCGGCGGCGGCTGCGGCGGCGGCGGCGGTAACTATCCTGAATCAACAACGGCACACTGCATTGTGCAGTGCACACCCCTAATCGACCTAATTCTCTCTTCGCGTAAGAAGCTAGGCCAGCGTTTTTCTTATTCGATTGTTGCGGTTCTCGCTTAGTACCTCTGTCATAAATTTTCCAACAAGAAACTTCATCGTCCCGGATAATCCACTCAATGCCTGGGTTTTTCTAGCAACTGACCACTTCACCACGTGCCTTACGTTTTTACGGTATTTATCGTCTTTGAAAATCTATTGAAACGTTTGATCAGCCGCCTATTGTTTTTATGTGATTTCGCTGGCGAAGTTCTGACTGTCAACAGATGAATCCTTCACTTCTTCCCAAATGAGATCAAGTGATCTCACGGGAGGTCCTCTAGACTCCAATGCACTTATCTACTCCACAATTGTCGCAGGTGCACCGCTTCTGGTCTCGATTTCCGTACGCTGAACGCTGGCATGGATATAATGAAAAGAAATACCGTCAATTCAGTCAAGTTTAGGGGACGCAGCAACCCATCTGACCAGGGCTTTTGACAGGCATAGGTCAGCGCGGAACGACGAGAAGTGGCACACTCCGAGAACTGAGGGGCAATGTGAAGGCCTCACTAAGGGGGAACCATTGTATTTCTATGATAAGTTATGGGTAGGACAAAGTGACTCCGTCAACTGGCTACCTTTCGGGGTGGAACATTTGGCCTACCGTTGTAGGTCCAGACTCCGCAGACGAATATTCGGTGGGCGGAGCACTTATTTGCAGTGATGGATGGATTCTTCCCCAGTCTCAGCCTCAACCGCTGCCACGCAATGTACGAGCCCGCCAGCCCAATCGACGCAGCGCAAAAAGACTCATCTACACGTGCCCCACACATGCTGGTATTCTGCTTTACAAAATTCATTTTCGTCAAGTTACACGCTTCCCGTATGAGGAGGGTGCGCACTTACTCACACACGGCCTTTTGGTCGTCACGACGATACCACAAATCGCATCGCATGACTGCAGCTCGAGTAGGGTGCGGTGTTATGCTGGTGCGTGTGTGTGTGTGCAAATAGCCCTGTAACGGAATACACACATATATATGGTCTAGCCCTATTTTGCGGGGAGATAAAGTGAGTTATTGTAGGAGGCTTGAGCTGCGCCGCTTTTCTGTGTTTTTGTTAGTGTGCATTTGGCAGGAAAGATGTGACCAGTGGGTGCATTCTGGGTTTCAGGTCACACTGCAGTTGATTTGCTTGTGACTTCCAGGGTGTTGCGCGATCGTTATACGCTGCCACAATGCGGACAGACTGACACTGTGGATGTACTTCTGGCTACGGTTGTGAACCTCCTCTTAGCTCTGACGACAATCCCGTTGCGACGAGAAGGAAGATATCCGACGAGGACAAGGCTTTCTGCAATGATCACACTGGTGATGACCCTTCGTAGGGTGGAAGGCGACCCTAACGAATTTGTAACGTTGTGAATCTGGAAGTGCCCCACGGGGCTAATGCGTGTCCTGATTGTTAATTGAAAATCCGAACTATTTGGCTTTGATCTGAAATTGGAGATTTTATTTCACGGTACCCAAGTTTTGCGCTCCGCCTGCATTTCCTTGGGCGGCAGTGCACTATGTCTGCCGATTATGCTCGAAGATTCCCTGGGCGTCCGGGTTGATGTGTAGGTCTTCCTGGCACGCTTAAATAGTTGCTACTGTGAGCCTTGTCTGCGAACATCCGTAGCAATCTGGTATGCAATAGACGCTCGGATAGACAATCGTCATCAATGCTCACGGATTGGCTACTCCAGTGCAATTGTTTCTGCTCCAGCACACCCTGTATGCTGAGAATGCCAGTTCCCTCCAAGATCTCGGTTTTTTGAGATACTTTTTTCCGGTTTCCTCTTTAGTGTCCCTCGGAGGCAATTTAGATGAAAGTGATTTCGTTTTTTTTTCGTAGCTGTCGTACGCTGTCCAAGTCTCCATCCCGTAAAAGAATGTCGAAATCAAGGCCCTGGTCATCTTTCGTTCCGCAGTTAGAAAGATGCTGCGACAGTCTTAGACCGAGTACTAGTCACTGCCAAGGTGTGGATGCCTTTGTAGACTCGTCTTGTAATTTCGCTGTCGATCTTGATGTTGCTTGGAATGGTACCCCCAAGGTACGCATACCTGTCCACAGCTCTGAGGTCAGTTCCTCTAACGCTTAAACTGGACTCGTATTCTCCAGCTAATGACGGCCGATACACAGCAGTTGTTTTCTTCATCCCTTCACTGAGTCTGAAATTTGAGATACTAGAGTTAATGAAGTTCACCCCCCCCCCACTGCGTAATGGCCACAGTTGTGTTCAGCTCGCAGCTATCAGCGAGCAAAGGTTCGTGTATGCTGGTCTTGGAGACCTTACCGTTTCCCTGTGTGTGTCCGATGAAGAGTATGTGGTCGTTGGACTACTAATTAATATCGATTTCGGACCGTCTTTTAAGGTGTGCTTCCAGGAACATGCCATAAAGTTTAAGGTTAAAGAGGATGCGGGCGCGTATACAGTCCCGCCTAACCGATTGGGTAGCGAAAATTTCTGCGACGACAAAGAATTGCATGTGACGTAACACGCGGTAAACGTACACATGGATATCTGGTGAACTATAGTCCACCGATCGCTTACATGTTGGCAGTTGAGAATGGAACACATGGTGTGAAGTTCAGTTTGGAGACAACTCCTGCACACCCTTCTTGCTGTGAATATAACATTCACGTGTTCTACAAGAACTTCCTGATTCCCACCTTGCGCGGCTTCTGCGGCCATTCGGTGGACCGAGCCAATGCGTTGCAAGCAGCCGAATCGAGTGATTAGCTTTCTACTGCCCCGGTAGCGAGTGGATCCAAAAATAGACCCTTCCCCTCGGTGCATGCCAAATCCTTTGGCGTGGTATGACTAGTATTGTCCGCCGCTGTTTTCTTTGCGCACCATGCCTCTCCCTCCCGCCCTCCCTCTCGCCCAACTGTGCGGCCGTCGTATCTCTATTGCATTCCAAATCTCACAAATAACACTGCACTTTTACAGACGGTCGTCTTGAAACACGCCCACTGTCCTATAAATAAGTCATTCATATAGACCAAAATGTTTGAGAGTGGGTTCGTTGCTGTGTAGGTGTAGCACAGAAAAGGCTTGCAAATCCTTCAAAAGTTGTCCCATCGTGGTTCATAAATATGCACTAACTGAGAGGTTATGCGCGTGTTTTGCCCACGTTTTGGTTTTTGCAAATGCCACTGGTCCGGTTCCACAGTTGGTCTTTTACCCTCCTCTGAAGAAATACTGACACACTAATTTAAAAAATCTCCGCCATAGCAAGTGATGTTAATATTGTTAGACTAATGAATAGTAAAAACCGGTGTGCTTAATTGCAAGTCATTCATTCTATAATTTACGCAATTACTGCTTTCTCCAGTACATCTGGAGCTCATCAAAAACTCCTAGGGAGAGATGTGAACACCGGTGGAGACAAAGGAGACTGAGCTAATCCAAAAGTCGTAAAATATGGGATTCGCTGCTGCCCCGCGAATTGTGTGCGACCGTGGCATGTGTAAGAATTTACTTATAATGAAACAAAGTTTAATTACACCTGATTCACGCCCTCCTCTCCACTCACTGGCGAAACAAACATAAAGCGATCGGAGGTGGAAGTGAGTGCACTGGGCGACCAAGTTAAACGGGTCGTCTAAGCGCGCCACAAAGTACATTCACACGTACCATTACGCACTTTGACTAGGAGAGGCGGGGGATCGATGGTCACAGGCATGGGCCCGTCATAAAGCACATATATAAGAAGGATGTTTGGTTACCCAACCTCGAAGGGTGACGGTCCAGGCTAAATGTGGGGCCACGTGTCGCTCTTCTATGTCAAAAGGTCTGAAAGCGTGTGATATGCCAGTATCAGCAAACCATGGCCCTCGCAGTCTGGTATGCGCTGGGTGATGGGCATGGCTGCCCAGTCATCATCCTCGTCCTTATGATCCCTGATTGGGTGTTGCTGTTGTTGTTGTTGGTGAAAAATTCTGGCCAAGTGTATATTGTGAACCAGAGGGTGTGATGGCATGCCTCATTGCCAGTCCGGCCGTGCAGCCACCTGCGCCCTCCCCCGCCTCCCCGGTCTACTTGACTCTGTCTTGGCACCCGGTTCTGGTGGTGAGTGGGGGAGTGAGAGTGCGGTAGATGCTGTGCAAGTCCGCCGCCGCTAAAAACTCATTCTGGTGCAAGTCATCGCGCCTGCTGCACCTTGTTGTCTGGCACACGGTGGACATCGTTGGAATTGACAGTCGAACAGTCATATAAGAAGAAACCCTTGTAGTCTGACATTCTTTCCAAGGGGAGTCGAATTGCGCCCTTAGATAGCAACCATCTGATCAACGACAGGTAGCGCGTCATAAGGGGTGTAAGGTGTGCCTGACTGATTATAGTAAAAAGCTGGGCGCTGAAACCAGACTGGATTGGCCTCCTTCTCCGCTCTCTCACGCACCGGTTGTCTGTCCGATTAAAGATAACGGGGGAGAAGACGGTCGAATTGACATGGAGTCAGTCTTACGCGTGTCACCCACATGGGTTCTGTACTCATAAACGATATATGCATACAGTAGATGCTCTATCTCCTGAAATGTTAACTGAAATTCCGAAATGCGTATTCGACCCAAAAAGATTACTTAAGTATAGTTGTGAGGTTAGTTGTCGTGCAGCATAACCACGAGATATTTCAGTCATGTCAAGATACCGGCTTTCGAATAAGTTCCTTTTCAGTCATCTTTAAAAACTACACTTTGTAAGGAATGACTGCTTATGTGGTGTGAATATTCTCGGTTGATTTCTGATGTCCTTATAAAAAAATATTTTATAGAAAACGTGCGCAAAAATGCCTCTCTCACACTCATTTGGTTGCAGATTCCGTCATCTCCGAATTTGCTATTTGAAGGTTTTAAAACACTTCTAATTCCCAAGTACTATTTGCCAGGATTTACAAACTGCATACTGCATGCAATCCGTCAAAGGAATATCACTCATTTCTCTAGGATTCAAGGAGGCCATCATATAGCGGTGGCCTGACACATGTGGTCCCCTAAACAGGACATGGGAATAAAAACGCCCCGCCCAAGTAATGCAGGTGGACCTGCCCTTAATCCCGGAAAGGGCAAAATATTCCCGTGTCCTATACCCAAACGATAGCTCTAATACGGAACTAGACCGTTGCCCTAATCCTTTACCCTAACTTTGCCCTAAACCTTGACTCTGCAGTTAACACCGGTCGCCACTTTAACCCTAAACTTGATCCTGACTTACCCTACTGTTCACTTTAAGTCTAGCCTTAGGCCCAGTTCTAAACCTAACCGTAATTTCACTGGAAGTTGACTCGCAGACACCCGTATTGCAGGTGATCCATATTCCTATGCCCTGTTTAGGGGGTCACATAAGTCGGCCCAACCCATATAGCACTACTAGGATCGTACAACGGATATGGATCTGTGGCATTTATAAACGTGCCGAGACAATGCTGCATGAATGAACCTTTTTACGGTCCTAAAAAATTGAAAGATAGTCTTTTTGAGCATGAAATTTGAAGAAGATGTAATCTGTTACCAAATGAGTACGAGGAAGAATGCTTTTGCGCCCATTTTCTATAAACTGTAGTTTTGTTTGTAAAGGCATCGACAATAAATGAGAAAAATCCACACTACACAAGCAGTTATTTTTTACAAGTCGTAGTTTTTGCAGACGGCCGAAAGATGACTCATTCAAAAGCCGGCATCCTGGGACGACTGAAACATCATAGGATTATGCTGCACGACAGTCAATATTACAAGCATACCTTTGTAATCTTTTCAAATCGAAAGTACATTTCGGAATTTCGGTTAACATTTAATGAGATAACACATTTGATGCAAATGCAGACATGCATATTGCTCAAATCCATTGCTTAATTTTATGAACCTCATATGGTCTCCTCTTAACACCGTAGTGAAATGCATGCAATTATGTTAACTTTACAAGGGACATTCGTAAATGCAGACACATGACGTTTCATGAACGGCCATTTAACGGTTTTAAAAAATCTCCCAATTAGAAACTTTTTAAAACCGAATTATACTCTTCTTTTGAGTATGAAATTGGAATAAGAGGTGATTTTCTACCGAATAAGTAAAAGAATGCATATTTTTATGCACGGTTTCCATGAAATATAATTGAATTTTCAAGGGCATCGAAAATCAATGAGAAAATTGCATACTAATTAAGCAGTCATTTTTGCAGAGTATAGATCTTGCATGCAGCCGAAAATAAGTTCTTTCGAAAGCCGACACCCTGAGGTAACTGGATCATTATAGATTTATGCTGCATCATGATTAGTTTTACAACACTACTTAATTTATCTTTTCGAAACGAGAACGCATTCGGAAATTTTGGCTGACATTTCAAGAGTTAGCACATCTACTGTATTTGTTTCATCGAGGTCTAAATACCTGCGGATTTCCTCGAACTCAGGAGTAATCTAAGCGTCCACAATCGCCCCCAGCTTCTGCAGTGCGATGTGGCGATAACAGAAGAAGGTCGCTTTGCAGGAGCAGATGGTCGTTGTCGTTGCAGCCGACGATTCCATGAGGACACAACACTCCCCTCCAGACAGCGTAGTCCATCCCGACGCGGGTACTGAAATCACCAAGGACAACCAGCTTGTTAGCCTTCGGCACAGATACCAGGAGTGGGTGCAGGTCCTCGTAGAACTTGGTCTTGGTCTCGTCAGAGTTGGTCATCAGTGAGACGTAGGCGCCGATTAGGATGGGAGATTTGACTCCCCGAGGAGGCAGGTGCAGGCTAATCAGTCGGTCGCTGACATCCTGCAGCAGACAGGACAGTCGTCCCAAGAAGGACAAAAGCGGCGCCTGCGTGACGTCCTTCTGCCTTTGAACGGTCGCTCCAGAAGGTGGCGTAGTTGGCACCCACCTGCTTCAGTTGGCCTTGTCCGGGGAACCAAGTCTTGTTGAGTGCAGCGATGCCCACCTTGTAACGCGCCATTTCCCGAGCGACTACTGATGTCTTCCGTTCCGGTCAGTTGCCCCACGGAGTGCCTGAAAGTGAACGAACATTGCAGGTTGCCAGAGTGAGCGGTCTCATCTAGCAGTCTGTGGGCGGACGGGGAGGGGGTAGCGGAGGGAGGGAGGTTTTTGTTTCTTCTTTCGTTATTTCAACCGCATACATTGAAGTCTGCAAGCCACAGTCTACATGCAGACGTCGTGAACTCAGGATATGTTCAGGCCACCTTTTATATCCCCTTCCCTCTCGATGGAGTAAGCAGTGTTGTCCCTAAATAAGTCTGCTTAGCCGTCCCAGACGGCTGCCGGACTCCACTGTATGTTATTTTCTTGTTGGTTGAGAGCGATTCGAGTTAGCCTGGACGGCCTACGGGACTGCATGCCACTCTCTCGGTCCCATGTTTTTGAGGTGGGAGTGAGGAGGAGTGAACGAAAGGGAAGCGGGAGGCGAGGGGAAGGGAGGAATAGGAAGAAGTCGGAAAGGAAGGAAGAGAGTGCGTGTGATGGACAGGAATGGTGTGGTGACACATACACGACGCCGGATACCCTCATCTGCACTAGCTCTTCTGTCGAGGCGGTTTTCTGTATGTGTCTGCTAGGCTCAACAT
>CACRXP010000113.1:1096062-1121934 GCA_902702965.1 Spirometra erinaceieuropaei
CCATTCGCATGGTGTGACTTCCCACTGATGCACGGGCACCCCTACATCCAACACTCACACGACACTTCGATCATCGTGACCGACGATGTCCACTGTGTGTTCCACGGTATGGGGGGAAGCTGGGACGGAGGCTTGCTCGTGATCCCCTTTTACAATAACCGTGGACTGTCTCTGAGTCAACCGTACTCTCTTTGCGGTTGGGGAGGACACGCACACCACATACTGAATTCTATCCTTACCTTAATCCAGTATACTACGGCGGAAGACGCACAACTGACTGAGCTGACAGACTGGAAGATAAGGACAACCGTCTGCTGTAAGGCAATAAACAGAAGGGGCATCCTCCACGTTAGAAACAACCACTCTGTTGGTTACAAATGCAGTTGTGCCAGAATCATTCTCCAAAGCGTTTAAAAACACCGCAGCCACAATAGTGGGAGGAAAAGGGAGATTAATTTTTTTGCACGCCATATTTGGAGCCAAGTGTTAGTCGAAGCCCTTCATATGCAAATGTCTTTGGATGCTCCGCTTTGAGCGGCTGATTGGAGAAAGACCGAAGTTATGGCTCGCCATCCCTCATGCGAAGAGCGTTTCAGAGGCGACTACAAGAGTCCTGCGACCTTTCTGGAGTGGTGCATCTCATAAACTCCGATCGGCAATCAGACAGCAAATAATGAGGCCGAAAGACCCGCTAACGGCGACAGAACAATGAGCAGCGGTCTAGAGCATACTAAACCAACGCTGTGATGCGACTTACGTCAGTGAAGCGGGAGAACACTTTGGCACAGGATTGCATGAACATCAGTTTGTACTCGGTCGCAAGAGCAAGCTGTCTGTGGTTTATGGCCACGTATAACAGAAGAACCACAGTTTCGCCTTTGAGAAACAGAGGGTAATTGTTCGGGCCAATGATAAGATGGCTGGACTGGAACACTTTACTAAGCCGTAGACCTGCAGCCCACCTACCAGGCGCTACGTGCAAGGCTGTAGTTGGTTTTGACAACGTCAGTGGGCCAGTAGAGAAAAGTTACGCGTGGCCCTTAACGGATGCCCGCGGTAAAGGGAGAGGAGACGGCCCAAGGTCACGTGACCAGCACGGAACACTGACTCACCGACGCTCCGACGAGGCCGAAATCAAATCACACGAGCCGCGACGGCTGATCAGCCCGCTAGTTGACAAGTTGCTGGCCAAGATGCCCGCTGACGTGTCAACAACCGCAACGGCCACAAAAAGGACAAACGGCATGTGGGTCTATCTAGGAGATACCGACGCAGATCGACAGCAAACAAGCGGGTCAAAGTTCGTAGGTCGAAAACGGTTATAATACGAAGCACGCGGCAAGGTTGAATAAATCCAGGCCAGCAGGAACGAACATCAATAATCTGATGATGGAGACGAGACAGTTTCCGAAGCGTCAGTTCAAGGTCGGATCTTATTTCGCAGCCGCACCTGCAGTAGATAACCCCCAGCCGCCTGCCATAGGAGACCGGTGGTAAGAGGAGGTTTAACACTAACCCCTAACCATAACTCCTAACACTAACCCCTAACCATAATTCCTAACACTAAGCCCTAACCCTGACCCCTAACTCCTGACGCTAACCCTAACCTTTAACAGGTGCGGCTACGAAATAGGGTTTTACGCAGTTCAATTATGTTTCGGTCCATGAACTTGTCTCTCAACGCGAAACACTGCACTGACTACGGACACCCGTTCGCCTTCTAAAATGCCGAAATTCTGTGTCGAGGAAACGACCGCTTAGCCAGAGAGATAGTCGAGGCCTAGCATATAAGGGCATTCCCCATCAACCATTGTGCAACGTTTCAGGCGGCCTACCAAGCCGTCCGGACGCAGCTCAATGAACAAAATAGCAAAAGCGAGCCCAGGCCAAATATGAATCCAAACCCGAACGAGTCCATGTCGGACAAGCACTTAGTCGCACCTGAACACGTATCTGACGAAGGCATAGTCGCCACTACAGCCTTCTCATTCACTAATACGGCAGACGAGAAAGTCGACAGCCGTGAGAACGTAAACAAGATTGCCAGCCTAGGACGACAACTAAGGTCAATGGGGGTACGGACGACGACCGCCAACGTTCCAACGCCGGCTCCCTACGAGAGGCACGTAGACTAAAACATTTCGTCACCCCCCTTCCCTTCCCCCGTCCGCTACGGCCCCTGTGCACATGCGGATGATGACCACTAAAGTTAAAACACCACTCTCTCATCCGGAGGGAAGACGCTCAAGGACACCATTTCCACCCCTTCCTCCCTGCCGCTCTGACTTCATAGCTTAACGACCTCCGACGATGGAAGTTTGTTTGGTTTTGAAATGTCAGAACAGTAAAATTACGGTGCCCGAGATCGCCTCCTCTCCTCATATATATGCATATATAATTGTAGAAGGGCGTTTACGGATCACGAGATACGGATCACGAGATACGATTACGAGATACACTCACCCCGATTTGCGTCTCAGGCCTCTAGCTCGAGCCCCGCCAGCAACCGCATAGCGACTAGTAGTATAGGCAAAACAGCGCTGGCGACCAAGATACGGAAAACGAGAATGGCTAATTTCAGCTTGTTAACCATCATTAAGCAGCCATACCGAACTCCAGGTCTTTTTGTAAAACCCTGAGGCTCGATATTGCGACCTGTTAGCTAGAAACCCGACGCCGCGGGACTTGCAATAAAACCTGGGGTTGAGCATGTCTGGGTGACGAGAGCCAATAACCCAAAAATGGTCGTTGAAGTACCCCCAGTCCTTGTCGGCAATATTATTCTGCACTCACTTCTTCCTTTAATACGGCAAAATAAATCAACCATTAGAACCGCCTTACGACGACAAATGTAAGGTCGTCTACCTAGAGATTAGGACGGTTCGGTTCCAACGCAGTACTCGCAAAGAGGTTCTGCGAGTGCAGTGTCCCAAAGCTGTCATCCCAGGCACAGTCCCGAATGTCCCCAGTAAGAATCTACCTCAATACCCTCTCATTGACTTATTTACTGCCTATAGTGAATGGAGCCACTTGTTTGTTGAAAATTGTGAATTTATGATTTCAAATTAGAGCAACTTCCTCTCTCTCTCTCTCTCTCTCTCTCTCTCTCTCTCTCTCTCATTCCACCCTCAACTTCTTTCGCGCTGAATACAACCTTCCCAGCACCAACCACATTTCCAACACTAACAACGGTCGTTGAATACACTTTTCAGACCGTTTGACTGATCATCTTGTCCGAGACCACATCCGTCCATTGACACCTGACCGGGAGGCACTGTGGCAGTCTATGCGGCTTGGCAACGGCAAGCGAACCATTTTGCTAGTTGAATGCCTGCGCCGTACGTGACTCAACCTTTCAGCTTAGCGAAGCCGCCACGCCGATCGATATTTTGGCCTTCACCGGTTGGCCGCAGCCGGCCATATCTAAGGCGTACACCCATACAGCGCCGGCAAGTCAACGACTGGCGCGTGGCGTGGTGGGGCTTTCGTTGTCAATGCGCCACCTGTACGTCCCTTGAGCAATAAAATCTAAACTGCCGGTTATGTCTACCTGACTTTTAATCTGAAAAACTTTGGTTGGCCACGCTTAAGCGACGACGTCGGAAATAACAGATGTCGGTGACTTTTTAGGCCTGCTCTACATATTAAGAACGCATACTTCTTGCATCTATCACGTAGTGACCTGAGCTGCAACGCAAATGTACATGTTCATTAAATCAATTCGTGACTCATAGTGGTGTTTGGCGGCGGACACACACCAATAACTGCCTCGACAGGAGAGCTAGTGCAGATGAGGGTATCCGGCGTCATGTGTGTCACCACGCCATTCCTATCCATCACACACTTCCTTCCTTCCCAACTTCCTCTTCCTCCCTTCTTCCATTTCGTTCCCTCCTCCTCACTCCCATCTCAAAAACATTCGACCGAGAGAGTGGCATGCAGTCCCATAGGCCGTCCAGGCTAACTCGGATCGCTCTTACGCAACAAAATCATTACACACAGCGGAGTTCGGCAGCCGTCTGGGATGGCTTGGCAGCCTTATTTAGGGACAACACTGCTTACTCAATCAAGAGGGTAGGGGATATAAAAGGTGACCCGAACATATTCCGGGTACACGACGTCTGCACGTAGACTGTGGCTTACAGACTGCAATACATGCGCTTGAAATAACGAAAGAAGAAACAAAAACCTCTCTGTTTCCCCTGCCCCCCACCCCGTCCGCCCACAGACTGCTAGGTGAGTCCGCTCATTCTGTCCGGCTGGAATGTTCGTTCTATTTCAGGCACTCCGTGGGGCAACCGACGGCAACGGAGGACATCGGTAGCCGCTCGGGGAACTGGCGCGTTACTAGGTGGACATCGCTGCACTTAACAAGACCCGATTCCCCCGACTAGATCAACTGGAGGATGTGGGTGCCAAATACGCCTCCTTCTGAAGCGACCGCTCCAAGGCAGAAGGACGTGACGCAGGCGTCACTTTTGTCGTTCCCTGGAAGACTGTCCTGTCTGCTGTAGGATGTCAGCGACTGACTGATTAGTCTACACTTGCCCCCTCGGGGAGTCAAATCTGCCATCATAATCAGCGCCTTCGTCCCACCGATGACCAACTCTGACGAGACGAAGACCAAGTTCTACTAGGAGCTGCACGCATTCCTGGTATCTGTGCCGAAGGCGGACAAGCTGGTTGTCCTTGGTGGCTTCAGTGCCCGCGTGGGGTTGGACTACGCTGTCTGGAGGGGAATGTTGTGTCCTCATGGAATCATCGGCTGCAACGACAACGACCTTCTCCCCCCCCCCCCAAATCTCCACAGAACATCTCCTTCTCCTGACCAACACCTTCCTCATTTCGACGCGGAAGAAGACAACCTGAATGCACTTCCGGTCGCGGTGCTGGCAGCTGCTGGACTACGTTCTCGTCCTGAAGCGAAATCAACAGGACGTATTTGTGGCCAGGGTAATCTGCGATGCAAATAACTGGACGGACTTCCGCCTCGTAATATCGAATATGAGACTACGTCTGCAATCCTGCAGGAGCCCACGAGGTAAGCGACCACCAGCTAAGTTAAACATTGTTTTGTTGAAGTTGCTTGATAACGCTTACATTTCGTCAATCCACTCACCCCGCCCCTGGAAGACCTGCAAGCTGCAGATGTAAACGCCTCCATGGAGGCTCGGTGGTGCCAACTGAGAGACGTCGTCCATGCGGACGCTCTGGATGTTCTTGATCGCTAACGTTGTCAACACCAGGACCGGTTCGATAAAAGCGGCACAGACATAAACAACCAGTCCGCTGAGAAGAACAGGCTGCATAGAGCCTCTTCTGGCTGTCCAACTATCGCAAAGAAGGCGGCCTTCTTCTGATCGCGCTGTAGAAACTGAGGGCGATTGTGGACGCCTAGGTAACTCATGAGGTCGAGGAAATCCAAAGGTATTTAAACCGCGATTAAACAAATGGCTCCCCCTGACCAGTCCGGGTGGCCTACGGTCCCACAGCCAATGAAACCGCGTCGATTCTCAACTCCGATGAAACATCATTTCTGACGGATAGATGACAGATTTTGAATCGTCGGACCGAGCACTTCGGAAACGCCCTCAACCGTCCATGTACGGTCTCCGACGCCGTCATCGACCGACTGCCTCCTGTGAAAACGGACGATGAGCCGGACCTTCACCTCCACCCCAGACAAAATCGGAGACGTGCAGCAAATCTCCAGAGGGAAATCACTGGGATCCAACGTAATCTCGTCCGAAGACTACAAGTGCGGCGGACTCCAGCTGATGAATCACCATCATGTATCGCTATTCCATGAGAATGTGGCACCGAGCGCAAGTTCCTTAGGACTGCAAGGACGCAGAAATAGTTGAGTTCTACAAGCAGATGGGAAACCGGTAAGTCTGTGATAGCGACAGTAGGATCCTGCTTTTTAACATCAACGGTAAACTAGCCGGAAAACATCGCCGGGAACTTTTTTGACATAACTGGAGTGTTCTGAAGGAGGTAATAATCCGCCGTTCCGCTGAATGATTTCGTACATGTTACTGAACGTCATTATTTCCCACCTAAGCTTCAGGACCGATTGGAGCGTTCGAAATCATTTGCGATCGGTATCCGCCACCCCATTTTGTTTTACACTGATTTTGCCCTACTTTCGTAATATCGGTGTATTTATGGCCCTGAAATAAGACGAAACAGGCATTTTCAGGACCAGCACGAATGAACAGTCTTAAATAGGACTCTGATTTCTTCAGTGATGAGCGGGTAAGTAATGAAAGTCGCGTAATTTTCGAAAAAAATTTTGTTTTCACCGACGGTACTCCTAACTGACTACAAATCAGTCGTTTGGAAATAATTTTTCCTCTTACCTACTGGCAAATGCTTCTGCCTTAACTATTTCATATTTAACCGATCTGCATCTATCCCTGGACGCTAAATTTCCTATAATTTTGTGCCATACACAAAGTCAACTCGAAGGAAACATCCTTCCTGACATTTCTCCTTCCGGCACCGCTGCCTCTATGGGACTTATGTGACTCAGGAATCCTACGAGGGCACTCGTACCAAGCATTACACGGCAAGACTTAGGTTAGCAGGTTGCCAAACTAAATGACGAGGACTCCTCTGAGCATTTTTTAGCAAACACACTGCCGGCAGAGCATAGTGGGGCCGAAATCGATGACACACATATGGCAGAAGACGAAGATGCGATCACTGAAACAAGAAATTTATTGGCTTGACTTTTCGGATTCTCACTCGAACCCCTCATCAGAGACAGTCGCAGATATGACAGTTCGACAGTTGTTGCCGACGTTGTCCACCGTGCGCTCCAGCGCAAGTATCCCTAGGCTTGCACAGCATCTACCGCACTCCCTCCCCCTTCCCACCTGAGCCTGGTAGAAAGACACAGTCGAGAAGACCGGAGGCAGGAGAGAACTCAGGTGGCTGGCACGGCAGGACACGAGTCCAGGCGTACTACCACACCCCTTGGTCCACAGCACTACCAAGAATTTGACCGACAAAAAAGGGATCAGAAAGAGGAGGATGAGGATGAGGATGAGGATGAGGATGAGGAGGAGGAGGAGGAGGAGGAGGAGGAGGAAGAGGAGGAGGAGGACACAAATCACTAGGCAACCGTTCACGCGGTCTGTATACCTGGCGGGGGCGAAAGGGCATCCACTGGTAGGAAGCGTTTGGTGGACAAACAGTGGAACCTGCTACGTTTGCCTACCAAACCAAGCAGCCCAGTGGCAAGGCCAAATGATGGGGCTGAAGTCGGCCCATCCACCTGCATATAGGCGTCCAGAGGTACATCTTCACTCTATGAACTTGCATTTATTAGACCACGATGGAATACTTATCAGTGAGATGCAGCGAAGATCCCATGGCCCTAAAATATATGGAATACTTCTGAAATTAGCTACCTTCTATTACAAGTTACTGTGCCTTATTTCAAATTAGCCAGGCTGTTTTATAAACACTCCTCTGACAACAATATTAAACAAATTTGACTGGTGTGCTTAAAATTGCTAGTTTACGGAGTACCTGCTGCCCACTTCGAAGGAATGAAGACAGAGGCTAGCAGCCCTCGCGACATATGGTTCTAACGGGATATTGGTTTTGGAACACAAGAGGTCGCCCTCGCATTTTAACTGCTGTAAAACTGAACATGCCCTTTTGAAGTTTGCATGATGCACAATGCCTCTGTGCTAATACGAAAATTTCAGTTACTTGATTTTCTGAAATGTCTAAATTGACTGTTGGAATATTCAACATTGGTATTTTTCCTGTTTTTATTTATGGGTTCACCAATTCGAAGAGCCACTAGGGGTTGCAAGACTATATGATATAACGACAAATATCCTTCGAAAATACATGAATACCGACGCGGCAGAAGTCGGAGCATTGTTTTCTTTCCTTGCGCGCATCATCAGCCGAGAGTCCTCCACGGAACACCATCGAACCACTAAGAAAGGGTTTGGACTTATTAATAAAATGAGCCTACAGTCAGGCTGCAAAACGACACAGTGGTTTCTGTCGGCAGACCTTGGTTCTTGTAAATTCAAAAGCTTAGGCTGTCAGACTTCGGTTGGCCTGGCCTTGACCTTCACACAAGTTACGGCGTCCAGTATTTCGGTCTGAACTCGATTAATGACTAGCCGCTGGGGGGGCAGAGATAATTCTGCCTTTTTCGGCCTCTCTCAGGTGACTGCCCGAGCAGGGGTTTCATCAGGACCGAGAAGACCAGTCTACATAATCTGGGATTGAGCTATTTATACTGAATGTGACTGTGTGTGCAAACTTGATTCATTAAATCGAAGGGGAAGGAAGAATCATCAGAAGGGGCTGAAAGTGGCCGCCTGTTTAAAGTTTTTTTCCGCTACCTTTATATACTCTATCCTGAGAGGACCTATCATCTATAAACGACCGTTTTATTGTTAACCTCTCTCAATGGCACTTCACACAAGGCCGCTAGTTTAAAATTCTAAAACAGAAGAGGATGAGCGTTTTCCGCTTCTGCAAATGGGTCGGTGAAGAGTCACTGCAGTCTAACTTGGAATTCTCCAAGGTTATATACCCGGGACAGTCTTATTGGTTGTGGTCCTTTGTTTTCTCAAAATCTGATGATGGTGATACCAAACAATGAGAGTACCCAGGGCCTTGCCAAACTAAACTAAAAACACGACAACGACTGGAGTCTTTGCCAAGTTGTGCGCGCAAACAGTTTATTTGCGCCGTTGGGCGTGAGGCTGGGATAGGGGCGGGTATGGGCCTGGTAGACAGACATATAGCCCATTATGTGAACCGACCCCACTGGGTCAAGCATGGCGTTCAGGCAAGGAGAGCCCGTCAGTACCAACGTTCATCTGCATATGGTTGCACAGGTTGCACTGACCTTACTCGCCCCTTTCGGCTTAACGAAGCCTTGACATATACGGAAGTCATAATTCAGTAATCATTGAAACTGTCGGGCCAAACGCTAGAGGCCATATTTCACGCAAATCCAGCAGAGCAAGCCAAGTCTGGATCGGCTAGAGGAACGATGAGACCCGCAGCAAGGGGTCTGGAGTGGAACATCGTATTATACGCAACACAGGTGTGGAGGAAGGGGCAGATACTGGGATAAATCACGGAGAGCGACCTCAGCTCCAGCCGTGTGGTACCTATCTCGCTATGGGATGGAATCAGTGCTCAGTCAACCTGCCACCTCATCTCAGCCGACGCGAGCAACAACCCCACCAAGGTTGGTGTCGATGGTCGCCGGCCAGACAGCAGGTGGGGAGGCGATCAAAAGCTGAGCAGACTGGGACCGGTTATGCCAGAAAAATTGCAGCCACATTCAGTCGCCTGATCAGAGTTCCACTGCTTGATCATACTAGCGGAAGCATATGAAAATCAGTTCCAAATAAATTCTGCCAATGCTACTCAGTCGGTCAAATGCGATCAGTCGGTCACTTCATGCGAACGAGAAAATGTCAGCAGTCCACAGTATTACGCTCACATCCCCTTTCTAACGCACAAACATACTGATAGAAGGAAATCTCATGTGAACGCAAGCAGAAAATGATTTAAGGGGGCAGTTACGAATAAAAAGATCAATGGGACAAGAATTCTATTGGCCTGGCGTCTCGACATCCTACTTTAATTCATTAATAAGGACAACGAGAGATAAGAAAGGTGGCCAGACAAGGTACAGAGTATTTCCAAGATGCAGTTACTATGCCATTAAATACCGATCGCAGTTGGTGGCTCCTGCACTCATCGCACACTTTCGCACTCCTTGCGATAATTGCTTGATCGGCCGTATTCGAGTCGTTGACTATTCACATAGTATTGGCTCTGTATTTTGGCTGAACGATGCCGTCGGCGGAAGCAGAGTTCACTCGTGGACTTGACAGGTAAAGTCACAGCACGGGGAATAAAGAGGGAGGCAATTTTGACTGTTGATGAATTGTGGTCGAAGAATCCTGACTTGAGTAGTTCATAGTTAATGTGACTGTCAACCTTTGTGAGAATTGTGGCTTCATCAAACATGAAGTTGCGACCTAGTCCCGTCGAATGGCACTGTTACTCAGCAGTAGAGCTGCGTGTTCAGCTCCTCGGGTCAAGATTAGTTTTCCAGTTTCTCCAACGTTGTTGCTTTGCCCGTAACATCGCCAGAGCCCATGAAGGACTCCAGACGTTTTTTTGTTATGGCAGTGCGCCTATCGGTCTCTTTACCCGGCGCCAGATGGTTGACTTCGGTCTGTGTGAGACTCCAAGTCCGATTACTGCAAGGTGGCGGCTGACAGCCTCCGAGACATCCTTGACATACGGGAGCTTTAGCCAAAAGTTGGAATCGGTGCGATTTAGCCTCTGGTCTCGTTTACGTATGCACCGGTTAACGGAGCTGCGCGGGCAGCCATCATCTCTGAACACCCGTCGAAAATGTTGTAATCCAGCAATTTTTTCACTCGGTTTACCGTAGTGTGTATCAACAAGCCTCTATAGCACGCTTGCACAACTGCGTTCGCGGATGATTGGGCATTTGCCGCTGGAGTTTTGTACCCTTGTCGGATCTGCCACCCTACAGAAAAAATTAGTCATAGGGCCACCCCAATCTTCGCGGTAGATGAGAACATCCAAGAAGGCCAAGTTGCCTGTTTCTGGCAGGTAAGACGTCTATAACGGTTTCTTGGACTTTTGCCGTACGTTGGTCAATAGGCAACAGTGTGTCTCAATACCCCACTGCCAACAACGTTGTACCTACCTGTTGTGTCGTTGTTTCTACGAAGTCAGTTCCAGAAGGGAAACAGGAACGACCATCCTCCAGCAAGCTTTTGAGCTTTAAAAGTGTTCTTGTCCGACCAGTTCCTACTGATATATTGAAAAACTCGTTATGTGTCTCTGAAGAGTTTGAATTTGTTTCGCTATGAAAAATAAAGTTCGGGGGGTTTGAGGTCGATGCCCGTACCCACACAGTCACACCTGTCATCAGCCGTGCCTTGTTGCTGTTAAATCCGTTGGCTTAGCATCCGGATGAACCATTTCGGGCTTCCTTTCATCTATCCATTACCGCGCTCCCTCAAGGCAATATAGGTTGTTCGACTGCAAATTTCTGGTTGGCATTATCGCGCCAGCCAGTGGCGTTCGGCAGCGCGACGGATGCAGGCTGCTGTATGCAATTTCGTGTTGCCTGTCAAACCTGAAACACCAATGCAGGCACTCGTGAACTCTATTAAAATCTTTTTGATCAGAACCGGCGAATCATCGCCGGCAATTAAATAACTTTTTCTGGCGAGAAAAGTGCATGAACTTAGGACGAGCAGGACGCGTGGAACGCTGATTTTTTTCGTCTCCTGAGCCATCACAGGAGTGTATTTTGCTCATTGGAATTTGCGAACCTCGGGCTCGAGGTATGCGACTCAGCCTAACGAGCCTGATCCAATGGGCTTATCTCCAAAATAGAAAAAAATAACGTGCAATAGACCTTAGTCCTCAGATCCTGGTTGCATATATCACTTTGCAGTTTACCGCGTCTACGTCGCAATTACCTTTGTGGGGGGTAATTAACTTCCGTTTTTTTACACTTCAAGAGGTTCTTCAATGTTGCAAAACATGATAAAAAGTTCTAACACAAAATATTTATTTCACGGCATTCCTGAAAGGCAGTGTAGTCAAACACGGTGTCTGCAGGAAAATACATTTGGTAGCCTTTGTCATGCCACTTTTCTGGCCTCTGTTTTCATTTATAAAATAGGACGTTTGAGAGATTTTCCACCGCACTGCTATTCGGTGGACAGGAATGGCTGCTGGTTAGCCTACACAATGGGTAGTGTGATGATCACTTCAAGATGCCTAAAATAGCGAAAATTCGAAAGCTGAGCAAAGGTAGTGTTCCGCATGTGACTTCGAAAATTCCGAAGGCGTTAATCTTTGCCAGAACTCTACAGACAGCCTAAAAAAGATAATTTCGAACAATTCGCGTTTCCGCTGGGCTGACAGAATATGAGGAAACAACTATGAAATCCTAATTATTTCGGACTAATTCAGTCGGCTGTCTGGCACCGCTGGCCCATGGAATCAATTTCTAGCGTGGATGGCGGCTCACCGGATCGCTACAGTCATAAAAACGACCGATGTGCAATCAGCAGCATTTTAGCGACGGAAGGCAAACCCCGTGGTGTCCGTAATCATTGGCCCATCCACTTAGCTTATACCCAGTTAAAGTTATCGTGGGTTAAGAAGAGGACATGCATTTTAAAGGGCTTTCGGTGTGCCTCACTAGTATTTCAGAGGGAGGCAGTGTTGGAAATACAGGCAAGTATGACTTTCTTGCTGTCACCGGCCAGCAAGATCCAAACACCAGACAAGGGATACTTAAAATTTGAGCTCAAATCGTGTTGGCTGTTTGGCTGCTTGTGATCATCCTAGGCCAGGGTTCCAGGACAAACCGGAATACCTCTCTGGGTTCTGTTACCGTGGTGGACCTGATTCCAGAGTGACTGCGTGTAAAAAACAGGCTTGGTCTGAGGACGGTCTTTTCTCCCAGGCAGATTTCGTATGAACCCGCACGTGGCAGTGAGGAGGAACGCAAGTAGTCACGCGTCCGCTCCTGAAAGAGGCGTCGACTAACTCTGTTCTCGCGGTGCATTTAAGTGAATAACATATATGCACGAACTTTTTGAGAATCATGTGTTTTTCCAAACGTGAGTTTCACGAGGTCTCGTTATGTTCTTAAGTGAAAACATAGTCTGTAGAAGGCGTACGATAGAAGTTGGGGCTTAGAATTCGAAAGTGCAACATATTTCACGAAATCAGATTGTCATTTCAAAGTGGGAAGCGATCATCCGCCTAGTTTGTACTATGCAAACCATTATTCCCAAGAGGGCAGTACATGCCTTCAGTCCTCAAATACCGGTTTCACAGATTCAACTGCCTCCAGCTTTTCAGATTCCTTGGTCGAACAGCAGGAACCTTAAGAATAAGGAAAAGGTGGTAATGCTGAACCGTCGAAATTTGCGAAGTACGTTGGGCCATCTGTTGAGAAGAAAATGGGCAACACGAGTGTGCAGACACCTGCTGCCTTCAGCCTGACGCCAATAAGTTCAGCCTAAAACTTAGCTAGGTTTTGCGCGGACCCCGCCTCTCCCAATGCCTTGGATCTGCAGGAACTTAAAGTCAAGACCCCACTTATTGGTTCAACTCTTCCTTCTGAACGATTGGCTCCGGCCGAAGGACGCAGGCAACTGATTGGGCAATTTCAAGGCTGGGAAATGTTGACTCGCGTCTGCGCAGGGCGGCGGCGGTCATAGGGAGCGAAGCGTTGGGTTTGTAGGGAGGCGGAGGACAGGAAAAAGCCAAATCAGGTGTTGCCTCTTCTCTGCTCAGCATAATAATCAAATCGTGCACAAGGTGTTCCGTCTCGCTAGATTACTAGCGGAAGTTGTGCACGCGCTCCGGCCCATTTAAACGACAGCTGCGCTGGGGCGCATAGGGTTGCCTCTAATTTTGCAGGTTATAAACAACTGGGCCCAACGACTGAATGTCATTCTAGGGATCCTGTTTCATGACAGATTAGGGCTAGAGCCGTCGCATTCAGAGAAGATGGCCATAATGTAGGAAAGAATTGTGACAAGCCCTGCTTACCCCGCCTGCTAAAAACTACGTATTCGCGCGGTATCAAGCGCTCGTAGAATATGGGAATTTTGTGAAAACCTCCGGAAACCTACATATTTAATAGGGACTACTGAGGTCATTTGGCTTACCTCACATAGAGCTGCACGTTACAATGTCAGCAAATTTTACAAATTGGTTAAAATCGGATGTAAAACTACACAAATAAAATTAATAACTTCCCTGGATTTGGTCCACAAAATGTCGCACTGCTCGTAACCGACTTATACTTGGTTTGCTTCAAGTTCAGCTGGTCGAAAAATCAAAATACACTTTTAAAATTGGGAACCAAACTCACGCGAAAACTAGCTTTAACAAAGCACAACCATTTGAAAAGTTGGCTTCGAGCCTTTTCCGCAAGTTTACTGCGCGTAAGCCCCAGCATTAGATAATGAAACTAGCGTCCCCGTTACCTGCCCAACAGAACTTCGGACGTGTCTTAGCTGCGCTTTTATTTAAAACTGTGTAAACTTTCAGTTTCTCATATCAGCCGGCAGTCAGCTTTGGACCTTATGTATCCAGTTTTGAAGGAGTTGCATGAGTTTCCGTTCAAAAGTCCGCTAAATATGTCAGTCGAGGTTTTTTCAAGTCGAAAACGCTGCGCATGCCCCCCTCCCCCTCTGTAACGAGCGCTTTCCCCCAGTTGGTAACATCATGGCCACCACATCGCAGCAGTGTAATCAGCAGGACAGGCGGCGGGCACTACTCTTCAGCGAACTGGGAAAAATAGTTGATACAGTCAACCTGAACCCGTGATTAGTAGTATTTGACGAAGCCAGCATCTTCTATGGTTACGATTTGCGTCCACTTATGACTGCCATTTAGTTCTAGGAGTCAAGACAAGAGATCAAGACGAGAATTACTTTTGGAAGGGTCCTTCATGTAGCAGATAAGATCATTAGATCGAAAACCAGAGAAGAACGAAGTACGACTCAAATAAGCATTTACAATCAAATCTGGCAATTTTCTCATGAAAGAAGGTAAAGATATTGCTTACGGCCATTCGGAGAGCTCATATTAATGACTATACTCAGGCTGCTTAAAACCTGAAGAAAAGGACACTCTTTTCAAAAAGTTGGCCCCAGTTGGTTTATGTGATGGGTGTATTTGGATTAGATAATCCTTTGTTTCGAGTTCTAATCCGTGTGTTGCCCCTATTTACCTGGAATTATTTATCTACAAATGGTGATCTAGATGTCAATATCAAGCAAAACGAACATTGACATGCCTAGCTCAGCTTTCCTCACCTAAACTATAACATTCGCACCTGAGCTCGCGCCGTATATACGGTAAATTTCTCCGTTAATGGTGGAGCCCCTTCTACACCGTTTTTTGCAAAGAACCTAACCTAGCAGTGCAACCGATGTCGGCCTTGAGAGTGGAACGGAGGGACAACAGCACCAGGGGAAGGTGATCAGACCAT
Organism: Spirometra erinaceieuropaei; assembly: GCA_902702965.1. Lineage (NCBI taxonomy): Eukaryota > Metazoa > Platyhelminthes > Cestoda > Diphyllobothriidea > Diphyllobothriidae > Spirometra > Spirometra erinaceieuropaei. Next base: position 1,111,136 of record CACRXP010000113.1, read on the forward strand.
CGGGAAGGATCGGGCTGGGCCATAAGGGAAGTCTTAAGCTGTCGATGGAAGCGTTCGACGAGACCATTTGCTTGAGGGTGGTACGCTGTTGTTCGGATTCGGTTGGTGCCGAGAAGGCATGTGAGTTCGCGAAACAGCGTGGACTCGAATTGGGATCCGCGGTCAGTGGTGACAGTCGCAGGAACTCCAAAATTGGACACCCAATGAGTCAGGAAAGCTTTTGCAACGATTTCGGCACTGATGCCCGGAATGGGCGCAGCAACCGGCCACCGAGTAAAGCGATCAATGCATGTCAGCATGTAGATAGAACCGCTAGATGGTGGCAGCGGACCTACCAGGTCAATGTGCACATGACTGAAGCGTGCATCAGGAGTGGCGAAAGTACCTGGCGGAGTAATAGTATGCCGATGCGTTTTGGCTCGTTGACATGGTAGACAGGATCGGGTCCAACGCCGTACATCCCGGTTGATGTTGGGCCAGACGAATCGGTCAGTGATGAGTTTCACCGTCGCCCGAACCCCAGGGTGGGACAGATTGTGAAGAGCGTTGAACACTCGTCGTCGTAAAGTTGCTGGAACAAAAGGACGTTCGTGTCCGGTAGAAAGGTCACACGTGATGGTGCCTGTGCCAGTGGGAAGGGGGACATCTTGAAGGCGTAAAGAAGAGTCCTCGTGGCGGTATTGGGGGAGTTCGCCATCCGATCGTTGAGCCTCAGCCATGAGCGTGAAGTCTATGGCGTCTGTTGTGATGGAAGCCATCTCGATTCTTGAAAGAGCATCAGCAACCACATTTTCCTTACCGTGGACATGTTGGATGTCTCAGGAAAACTGTGAGATGAAGTCTAGATGACGAATTTCACGGGGCGAGTATCGATCGGGAGAGGCCCTCAGTGCAAAAACGAGTGGCTTGTGATCTGTTAGAACAACAAATTCACGACCCTCGAGGAAATGGCGGAAGTGCCGGATGGATAGATAGACGGCAAGGAGTTCGCGGCCGAAGACACTGTAGCGGGTCTCTGCTGGGCTGAGCTTCCTCGAGAAGAAAGCCAAAGGCTGTAGAACATCACTAACAGTTTGCTGCAGTGATGCACCAACTGCAATGCTGGAAGCATCTGTCATGAGAGTTAGCTGGGCATTTGAGCGGGGGTGAGCAAGCAGTGTTGCGCTCGCAAGTGCGGCCTTGACGTCATTGAAGGACCTGACGGCCTCCTCGGTCATCACCAGTGTCTTCTTGGAGTGGGTCAACAGGCTGTTGAGAGGCTGCAGTATGGTGGCCCCATGGGGAAGAAAACGGTGATAGTAGTTCACCATCCCTAAGAAGCGGCGTAGTTGGTTGATGGTTGTCGGGACGGGGAACGCTGATATGGCCGAAAGTTTTTCCGGGACGGGCTTTATCCCATCTGAGTTCACTTCGTGACCAAGGAAGATAAGACTGGGGACTCCAAACTCACATTTGGCGGCATTGATGATAACGCCGTAGGAGTCGAGCCGTTCGAAGAGCTGTCGGAGATGAATCTCGTGTTCAGCAGCGTCAGAACTAGCCACTAGCAAATCATCAATGTAGGCGTAGACGAAGTCGAGACCTCGCAGAACCTGATCAATGAATCGCTGAAAGGTTTGAGTGGCGTTCCTCAGACCAAAGGGCATACGAGTGAATTCGAATAACCCAAAGGGAGTGGTCACTGCAGTTTTCGGAGTATCACTGGCCTCGATCGGGATTTGGTGGTAGGCACGCACAAGGTCGATCTTAGAGAATATTCGCTTACCATGTAGCGAAATAGTGAAGTCTTGGATGTGCGGAACGGGATACTGGTCGGGGACAGTCACAGAGTTCAACGCCCGATAGTCACCACACGGTCGCCAGTCGCCGCTCTTCTTTGGGACAAGATGGAGGGGTGATGCCCAGCAGCTGCCGGACTGTCGGATGATGCCGAGCTCGAGCATGTGTTCGAACTCTGCCTTGGCAATTTTCAAACGGTCCGGAGCAAGACGACGTGGTCGGCAAGATTTGGGAGGTCCGGTGGTGGAAATATGGTGGGTGACTGTGTGCTTGATGTCCACTTCTCGAAATGAGGGGTTGGTCAGGCGGGGAAACTGCCTGAGGAGTGAGTGGAAAGGACAGTCAGAAATGGGTATAACAGTGAGAGGGTTGACGCAGGGATACACACCGGATTGACAACGGGTATGAAGGTTGGTGATGCAGTCGACGAGCCGGCGATTCCTCAAATCGACTAGTAGATTGAAGTGGGCTAGGAAATCAGCGCCTATGAGGGCGACGGAAACGTCGGCAATAATGAAAACCCATCGGAAAATCCGACGAAGGCCCAAATCGAGTGTGATGGAGCGCTGTCCAAAGGTGGGGATGCTGGAGTTGTTGGCAGCTGTTAGACAAAAAGAGCTGCGGTGTTTGCATTCGGCCGGAGTTGGTGGAACCACGCTAACCTCGGCACCAGAGTCGACAAGGAATTTGGCGCCAGCGATACAGTCCCAGAGAAACAAACGGCGAGTGTGAAGATTGGCAGCGCTTCCAGCAGCAGTGGCCTCTACTGTCGGGTGTGTTCGTCTCCCTGAGGCCGTTGGAGATGCCTTGAAAGAGCATGGCTGAAGACATCGCCGAGCTGCTCCCCCAAATTGTTGGTGATACCAGCAAACGCTACTTGGAGATTGTGGACGGCGGGTGTGGGAAACGGAGGAAGTACGCCGAGGGTTTGGTTTTCGCCGCGGGCCGTTACTGGTAACTGCAGTGAGCTGGGCTTTCAGGCGCATTAATACCTCCTCTAGCCGATCCAAGCGTACGTTAGCACCTTGAGAATTTGGGTTGATAAGTGACTTCTGGTCTTGGGACATCGCGCTGTAGGTCTCCGGAAGATTGTTGTTGTGGACGAAAAGTTTGCGGAATTCCAGTGTTCGGAAATTCGGGGTCACCAATTTGTGGCGGTCAAGGATGTGAGATCGACTTAAACCACGCACAATAAGTTCGTTTCGTCTACTGTCAGAAATCAGGGAGCTGTACACAGGGCAGGTTGCCGAAAGTTGGCGATTTGCTTGCAACAGAGAAAAGCGTCCGTTCACGGAGAGCGTCAGTCACGGTGTGTGTTGTTTACGCGGGTGTGCGTCTGGGTCAGCAGGAGGGGTGACTGGCTGAGTGTTGGTTGTGTGATTGGACAAAGTAGGGGAGGAATGGAGGACGCATACTCACAAGGCCTCAGGGGAATCAAGCCAGAGCGTTCGACGCGCGTTAGGTGATACTAGTTTGTGAGGGCAGCCGGGAGTCACTGCAGCTGGACAGGAGGGGCCCCAGTTCTAGCCGGTGTGGGTGGTCGTGTGTCAGCGGCCTGTCATTGCTTGTCACGGCCATCGACCGACAAAACGGAGCCGGAGAAAAGGGGGGCTGGAGCGGCTGCTACAAGTCTTTAGGAAGCTTGAGGAATCGTGTGATTCTTGCATTCGTCAACTGTTTGACGTTCTCCGTGGCGGACTTCACACCATTCCGTTTGCCACATTGGACGCCCCAGACAACGAGCGAAGACACTTCGCATCTAGAAATACAGCTGGGAGAATTTACACAGAGTCAAATGATCAAAAAAGCAAATTGTCAGGGAACGTGTCTCCTAGAGGGATCGAGCAGCCATCCTTCGCCTCTGCATTTGACCGCCGCAGCCATACCTACCAGCTCTGTACTAATTAGTCGATACTCCCTGCTTTCGGACTAGCGGAGTGAACATGTTTTGCAGTTCTAAGCAACCTGCTGTTTGAACTGGAAGGCAATATTTCGTGAATACCGAACGGTTGAAATGAATACCTGTAGAAGCTCAGTATTTGGAACATCCGAAGTTAATTTAGTGGCTCAGCAGTTCTGTGGGTGTTTCCCCGCTGCACAAGTCTTCACGTGCCTCAGGGTTTGGCCCAATGACAATTGTTACAGTTAGTAGATAACCCGAAGCTTTGAAGGCAGTACGGAGTACAAATTTGCACTGTTTTCTCGTAAGATTATAATTTTGCATATTAGTAAGCATTACCCAAGTACATCTGGCCCCCTTCGAATCCTTGGCAGGCATGTTGAAAAAAACGTGAATTGGTCCTCTGGACTGACCTTCCCTTCACATTTTCATGCATAGTTTCAGGTCAAGAAACACGACTTTATTCCAATAGAAGCGAAGACACGAGTCCCACGAAGCAGTCTTGAAGAAGGAGACACGATCGCTGGAACAAGAGCTTTATTAGCCTGATGTTTTGGATTCCTGCTCGAACCCACCATCTGAGACAAGCAGATACGGGTGGTTCATGCACAAGGGTCTGCAGTATTTATAGGATGCAGTCGCCATGCTGCCGCATACCTATGAATACTCACGGCTCTCCCCTTCATCAGGGATCGTTGCACTTGGTGTGCTGACTGTTTGATGACCGACATTCGCGTCATTAATTGCTGTAATTTCATCACGTGCATTGAATGTTAGTGTGATGATTGCCCGACCATCTGACCCATCGACCCTGGCGTAGGGATGGCTGTTCGACGAGGCCAAAATTCTCGCAAGAGGTGACAACCGCGTGAGCTGCTTGAGTCATGGTTTACTGGCCCCAGTCCATTAAAGAGTGCAATGACCTTCCCCTTCCATACGCGGTGCTGAGACTTCGCCTAAGTGGAGCACAGGTGAATACTTTTCCCAACGCCAGTGTCCGAAATGTCAGGCTAATAAAGCTCTTGTCCCAGCGATCATGTCTCCTTCAAGACGACTATATTCGTTAATAAATTGCCAACCTCGTAGGCTGATATAGACGCAAAAGCTTTGTATAATACCAGAAAATGGATCAGAGGGAAAAATATCTTGTAACGGGCAGGGGGAAAGAGATCAAATTCCCATCCGAACGTAGTCTAGGTTCTTGCGAGCAGTGGCGAGATAATTAGACCGTGGTTTATCTACGGAACCTGTCTTCCGTGGGTATGAACAAGTCGCCTCTGCGAGCACCTGTTCAACGACAAGTGGTAATCCAATCGGGCCACGTTGAGGCCAGAGTCCTGGCCGCTGCCAAGCAGGTAGATTGAGTCAGTTCTTGCGTTTGGCCTGACTGTGTCCTGATGAGGACATGCAAGAAATTGCATCCGAATTCGTTTGGATATGCACCTGGTAATCCGACAGCCCACTTCGAAGAAAAACTCAATGGAGGACTCAACCGACCCTAACTTCCCTCGTCGAAAGATTCGCTTTGTCCTTATTTCAATAACTGTGGCACTTTTCCTGCATTCCCCACTTACAATTTCCCCTGGAAGTAATTCGATCTATAATCAACGAGGCTTTAGACTCCAAAGAGCATAAGGCTACTACAGAAAGTTTGACAATTCTGGGAATGAAGTTATCTTCCCAAAAGTTACTTCAAAGTAGCTGGGCCCTGTTCACGTCACATTTGCTAGTCTGTCGTGTTCGAAGTGATTACACGCAAAAGACCGCAAGCGAGGATTTGCGTTCAGGGCTCTAAATGATGAGAAATCCTTGGGCTGGACCTGCCTCCGTCGTCGGAGAATAATGTGACACCGTGCCCCACAGTACTGAGTGATGCTCATAGTCCCGTGGACTGAATGTTGATCAGTGGTTATTCATGAGGCTGCGCCTTCGCATGACATTCTGGATATAAACAGTGATCTAAGGCTGAAGGGGAGAAGTTGCAGATTTGGCGCTTGAACTGACGTTTACTGTAGCCCGACCAGAAACGTTCGTATGACCTCCGAGTCCGTAGACCGTCTGGCTACAACTCTGCAGCCCCACCGTTTGAGGTGGGGCCAGGGGGCTACTAAACTGCGGGGCTAGATGCTGTGCTTGTATATTAGGCTCCGCCGGCCGTTTATTTCTGGGCCAGTAAAGGGGAGTTTGGGTTGCACATGGAAAGAAGACAATCTTCATGTGCCAAGTTACAAGATTGGAGGACCCGCTGTCACGACAGGAAACGTTTGGATTCGTATGCCCTATCAAGTGCGCTTACGGGCAAGGTAATCACGCTGATTTAACTGGGAGATAGCTTCGGACGCGGATGTCTGGGTACGCAACAGCAGTGAGGAGGAATGACGCCAGATGCCGAGTCGCGACTCATTCGACGGGATTCTGACAGATCGTTGAGTTCGACGAGGCCGAACGTTTCGGATAAGGTGATAACCATGTGGTCCGGACCTGATTGGGTCATAGTTATCCAGTAAGCAAACCATCGTCAACCACAAGGACTTCTTTCTCCACATTCAATGCTAAGATCTTGTCTGGACGCACTAATTAGTCATGCATGCAGTACACGGGGAGAACAATTTCTCCGCCAACAGCATCGACTGGTCTAACGGCTAAGTAGTTACCACGTCAATGAGCAACGATTCGGAGTCGGGCGGTAGGGCAATCATCGTACGAAGTGAGCATCTATGATGAATGCAGGAACTAGTGACTGTAATATGTTTATGTGGTGACATAGTAACTTCACAATAGAAACGCAGCACTCATCCTATCCCCTATCCTTATCTGTCGCTGTCGCTCAAGACTGAATCGGAAACGCCGGACGAGAGAAGTTCATGTCCAAGTACTCGACTCCCTTCTCAAGGTGTCCGTCCTTTCCACATGATGGGAATGTTTAATTTTTAGGCATGTCTACGGCCGTCCACACATTACCTCGGCGCAGTAAGAGCAACATCACCCCTAGTGGACGTGTGAGGTCCCTCCCTCTGGGTTCTCCTATGTCTTACTAATGGTCCGCACGCAACCTAACTCGAGTGCTAAGGGGAGATTACGGTAACAACTTATGGTCAGGTGTATCCTAACTGCCCCTCCGCATACCGCTGTCCTTAGGGTCATGGATAAGATCCTCCCTCAATCTCCCATTATGAACTGAACTGTATGGTTGAGAAAGTGCAGCCCAGGTTTCTCGAAGTTTCAAGAACAACTCCCTTTTATTGTTAAGAAAGATGTCTTGGAGGCACCTAGCTCCTTAAGTTTACAGAACAGTTTCGGAAGTCGTCGACCTTTAATGTGCCCGCACACATGGCCTACGAGCGCAAAATAAGGTTTAAGACAAACCAAGGGCAACGGTATAGAGAAAAACCCCTCTTAACTGTCAGTAGACCGTGGATCGTGCCATACGAGTGTTATGGTAGAGGGAGTTTTATGGGTGGGGCCTCAAGCTAGACAGTAAGCTGACAAAATGAAAGAAAACACAGAAATTGCCCGTATCTATGTGAAAGTCTTATCATACGCTATTGTACGGCAACGGAAATGAGAGTAGTAATTAAACAATAAACAAAAAGCAAATTTCATAAAATAACGGACTTTGCGTTAAGGTGTTAGGTCGTAGGAAGTAATCGTTGTCGGCAGTGTCATTTCTGCAACGGCCTGCAAATGCATTCCAAGATTAAACCCCATATGACACGACCCACAGTCTACAGACAGTTAACTGGGATCCTTCTCTATACCGTTGACCAAACCAGGTGCTCTGTTTAGGGTGTTAATTCTGAAAAATTTCCGCATGACTCATAGAGTATCTTATAAATTGTCGAACGTCTTCTCCACTAAATTGTCTGTAATTACTTGGCATTATAATTTGCTATGGCAAGACTTTATCACTTGTCAGCTCTCTTCTCAGGTAGTTGGGAACATGAGCCAATCACTTAAAAGGCAGCCAAGCCCCCAGTAAACAAGCTTGGCAGGGTGTGTATGTAGGACCATAGACAGTCGAAGGAAAGATGTCAGTACAAACAAAGCAGGGACAGCTGAACCAACGTCATGAGGATTGCCATAAAGGTGATACCGCTGCTGAATCAACTTTGGCCTCCCTTACAAGCATGTGACCGCATGCGGGAAGGTGAAGAATACCCGAGTAGGCTGTTGCAAGCAAAGATAGGACCGTCTTACAAGTGTTTCTCCCGGCACCCCCCAAGACTACAATGAGTGACCGATCTTATGAAATGTTGGCTGGAATTCCAAAATGCGTTCTCGACTAGGAAGGATTACTTAGGCGCGGTTGTCATACTGATTATCTTGGGGCATAATCTTAGAATATTTCGGAGTCAATAGGATGTCAACTTTTGAGTACACTGTTTTCCAATCTCCTGTAGAAACCGCACTCGGTAGCAAATGACTACTTAAGTAGCATGCATTTCTGCCGTTGATCTTTGATGGTCTTGTAAATTCAAATATATTTTAGAGAAACCACGAAAAAGAGGCATTCTTTCTTTTAGTCGTCTGATAGGGAATCACATCATCGTTCTGTTTTATAGTCAAATAAGGAGTATAATTAGGTTTGAAAAAAGTTTTCTGATTGCCGAATAATTGGAAGCCTGATCAATCGCTTGACTAGCGCTTAGTGATTTTAGTCTACAAGGTGCATGCGCTCCGCGTAAGAAAAATTGCATATTCCTCTATGCCTTTAAGAAGACACCATGTAGGGCTCATACAATTTTGCAACGGATGCGGACCATGTTGTGCAATTCACGAGGAGAAGCGATAAACGGACAGGTACGATTATATATAAATGGACACCACGCGGTCTTAAAAATCTCATAATTTGAAATTTTTTAAAACCTAATTATACTCCTTCTCCGACTATAAAATAAAACGATGACGTGATTCTCTATCAGACGACTGAAAGAAAGAATACCTTTGTTCGTGGTTTCTATAAAATGCATTTGGATTTGCAAGACCATCAAAAATCAACGGCAAAAATGCATGCTATTTAAGTTGTCATTTTTACCGAGTACGGCTCCTACAGGAGATTGAAAAGCAATGCATTCAAAAGCCGACATCCTGCCGATTCCTAAATATTATAGGATTATGCCGCAAGATAATCAGTATGACAACCGCGCCTAAGTAATCCTTCCTAATCGAAAACCATTTCAGAATTCAAGCCAACATTTCATGAGATCGGTCACTCACTGTACATATACGGCCATGCAGACAGTATAGACACACTCTCGTACGCAATCTTGTTTTCTTCCACATATACACACCCATAGGAATGGAGAAACAGGGGGGGGGGCAGGGAAAGGGCGTGGAAGAGATCAAAGAAAACACTGAAATTGGTCAGTTCTGGAAAGGCACAGAGTAAAAGCGAAAGTATGCTACAGCTGCTGCTGCTGCTGTCGATGGTCTTCATGCATCCGCCGGTCGCCCCCGTCCTCCATTAATCCCCCTGAGGTTTTATTATCAACTCGCGGGTGCGTCTAAGTAGGTACAAGCATGCCCACAGAGAAGTGCGCGAGCGCGGTGGAGTGAGGGCAGATGTCGGGAGGATGGGTTAACGTCAAGTAGGACACACCTCCGAGAAGTGGGGGATGGTCGGAATGACCGCAGAGGTGAGTGGTGGTAGAAGAGGGCGGGGGGGATGGGCCGGAGCCAATGCGGGTACACTTGACCGCACATTTTTATGGTCGGAAGGAGAACAACCTGTCTGCCTGTGTGTGCGTGTGTCTGGTGTGTTATAGTGACTTTTAGAAAAAAATAAGCATACAGACAAAATAATCTGAAGATAAAAGACTATTCGGTGTGGTTTGTCGCTATCAGGACTCCGTTGCTATGGCCTGGCTGGAGGACGGAACAGCTCGAACGGGCAGCGGTCTGGGGTGTTGCTGGGCCGCAAGGCCCGTCCATGAGCAACTGGCCGCCTTGTGTGGAGGGGATAGGAAAAGAGTTGTGTCTCATCTGTTGGAATTCCTCATCTGATAAAAGAGGACGTAGGCCTCTGAGGACACAACGTCACTCTGACGGATTTGGCTGACCCTAAAAAAGCGGAGAGGTAAAAGCAATTCAATTGGGCCGAAAACCTAAAGCAGCTGAGATTAGATTGCGGTTGGTAGCCAGGAATGGGGAAGCGGACGGCGACCTTAACCCTAATCCTAAGCTCAACCCTGACCCTGACCTCAACGTTAACCTTAACGGCAACCCTAACCCTAACCGAAATCGTAAACGCAACCGTAGCCCTTAGACATAGCCGTAACTGAAAAACCTAACTGTAATACTGAAACCTAACCGTACGCTCAGACCCTAACCGTAACCCGAAAGCCTAAGCCTAAAGGCATAACCCTAGCCCGAAAATCGGAAACCATTAACCGGTACCCCGATCCTAACCTCAAACATAAAACGGAAGCCAAATGGCCCAGATGTGATTATGGAATCCCACCAAATAGCCCCAGTAAACAACCTCTCTAGCCACCTGTAATACGGGGCCTGGCTACCAACTGCGATCTAGCCGCAACACTGAATCTCACCACAGCATCTAATGTGTCAAAATTCCAAACAGTCCCAACAGTAACCCAGCCGTTAGTGCATAACTCGGGACTTCCCATACTGGTGGTTGACGTGATAAGGAAACGAAATGAGCGCCTACTCTTTCCGTTTGAGTTTCAGCAAGTAAAGACAAATGGCGAACTTTCTTGACTCCGATTTGCTAAATATTTCAGTCACAGACATAGGGAGAATTTTTCGAAACGGGTTTTAAGAAGTACAAAAAGCCAACATCGGACTTAAACGAAGCAGGAGGCATGAAACCTAGACAACATGAAGTAGCTGCCCAAAATATTAGTAGGATAAAGAGCTAAACACCGTGAATCAGGTTCGCACAGGAATAGGCGAGTACGCCGAGTTACCGACGTCCTGAAGCAAAGAAGAGCCACCGAAAGACTGACAGAGGTCGCAGACTAGTAAACATCAAACTATCAAATTACTCCCGGCCAGATGATAAACAGCAATTGAAAGCCAAACGTCATATGTGCCATCCAGCTTCAGAGAAAGTTTTCTGTTTAATTAAATTCCCTGCTACTTATCACAATAATTTGCTCCT
>CACRXP010000113.1:1134809-1153071 GCA_902702965.1 Spirometra erinaceieuropaei
TGCGCGTATGGGGGCCAGATCGTGTGTGTGGCAAACGTAGACGAGCTGTCCTTAGCTTATCAACCACCTCTCCCAGTGTAAAAGTTAGTTGGCTGACCGGGTTGGACAGTCGACTGGTGCACAGGATAGGGCAGAGTGACTGATGTCGAATCTCAGTGCATAACTCTTCATCAAAACCAATCTGAAGCATTGGTGTCTAACATGCTGCGCTAAAAGCCGCGGCTGTGAGGTAATTCTCCTATTTATGGTTGTTGCCGATAGGAATTCCTAATGCCAAACCATTGACGAGAAAGTGGTGAAATAAACAGTCTTTCCTTAGACAGAATAGCATTGCCGACAAAGACGAAGGAGACTGAAATAGCCACTTCTGGCTCGTTAGCTATCGCCAGCCATACCAAACCCCGGAGTGTCCAACACCTGGGGCTCGAGCCCGCGACCTGTTTGTTAGAAGTCCAACACTTCTAACCGCTGAGCCACCGGCTCGTTGTCCTGTCGTTTGCGATCGGGAATATACAATCGTTCCGGAAAAACGATCGGTGAACGCCCATCTACCAGTCTTTCATAAGGACACTTCATGTAAAGATAAGAACTACTTTTACGCCATCGGTGGTACAGTCGAGTAGTTAAATAACGAAAATGTTCCCGCCATAGCCTCAAGTTCTGTTTGTGCAGACGCAGATTCGGATAATTTTCCCAATATTCCACAGCTTTGAAAGAAGGGAGATGTAACCATCCGCCCAATTACGAGAGTCGATGCTATGGTAGGCCTAAACCAGTTGCATTTAGCAGACAATATACGTTGCCAGGCAATGAAAAGTATCGTCCTGCCTATATGCCATGCTGAGCGTAACAGCCATAGCTGTTCGACCCAGATAAGTGTTCGAAGGTATTGAACGAGGCAAGGGGATCGGTCAATTAATAATCGGACAAGTTTGAATTTAAACGCTCATGTCAAAATCGCCTAGGTAGAAAATTTTCGACTTGTCACCTTTTGACTTCTGCTGTTCTACAGACGTGATCTGATTGAGAAGTTACAGTTCACCACCTACCTTCATCTGTCTGTTAAAACGTCTAACTTAACACTTGTCCTACAAACACAGTGACAGAGGGAGTAAATGACCAATGGAAAGATCGATGACGATTACTCAGACAGGGGGTTTACATTTCCCCAAAGTCTCTTGAGAACAACGTTCTCAGCCAACCTCGGGCTTGCAGCTGCCCTGAGCAATCATCATCACGGGCGATGAGATCAATCACTGCCCCGCGAGGTGGGCGCTGTCGTGATTTATGCGTCACTATTCGTAGCAAAGCAGACTTTTGCCGCATAAGACTCACTCTCTTCCGACACACACTGCTGTCTGATGGCAACAGAAAGCAAAAACAAACGGAGGCGGGCGTGGACGCAGTAGCTGACAAAGCTAAACAGCTCATTTATGCGTGTCACGCGCGATCTGGCCCCAAACTCCATACGGGCCAGGCCTCACTTATGGAGTTGGTTCGGATCGCACGCAAGGGAGCGGTAACTATCTGGCGGGTCACGTGTGCACACACACAAAAGCAACGAACAAGGACACCACGTGTGATCACTTGAAAACCGCCCATTGGCGCACTGTTAAGGCAAGCAAGCGGCTGTAACGCCAAACGCCAAAACCGGCTGACAATTTGGCGACCTAAAAACTTGGCGGTTCTATGCGCCTCGAAGCCGCGCACACGATAAGGTGATCACGCCGAATAATGACGCTATTGCACCTAATCCATGCCTCCTTAAGCACTCTCAATGACTCCGACGCGCAGTTGGTCACTACCGAATCCATGGCGATTCAAAGCCAAGTAAATCTTCAAAATTGCGCGGGATCGACTTGCAAAGCGTCAGCTATAACGCAGGATGAGAAACGGACCCTACACCTCTCGCTTGAGTTCGCAGGCGGTCGCGTTGCGACTGGCAGTCAGTAATCGAAAAGTATTTCCAACAAAAATGAAAGCATTGGGATGGATATTTCGGGCTTATTTTTAGTCGTCAACCAGTCGGGTGTCAAGATGACCTCCGATTTGGACTCAACACGACGATCACTGGACTTGGCATTCGGCCACTTGAGTGACATACACACGGTTTGTCCGCTGTGATCGGAAATATTTAGTCGTGTGGGGATGGGGTTCGATGGTCTGGCGTGCTTGCCTGGGCGTGCGACTGGCTTACGACCGTAAACGAACAACAAATTATCATTCGTGTCGTCCTTGCCTGTCTCGGTGAGTTTTCTCAATAAATGAAACACAGCGTGTGTAAGTGCTACTCCGACGTAAGTATCGCAAAATGTATTTGTGAATGCCCAGCTGGAAAACGCCAATGGGGGAACACCTACACTTTTGGCCTGTTAATTATGCGAGGTCAGCAGATGCGAGTTTTGGTTGGTCTGGGTAAGGAAAAGCATGGTTAGACCTGGAAGCAAGCGGTGTAAGGGCGCGCGCTGTGAACGTGTACTGGTCTACAGTCAACTTACGGTGTCCGGAGAGCGACCCTGCAACATTCGGTTAGGGAAAAAAGTAGATTATGGCAAGCCAAGCGCGCTTTCGAGTATGCGACGAGGTAAATGGCTGGTGTTTATTTTAGTTTAGGGCATGCTTGTGACGTGCAATAAACATAAAGAACTTCACCAAGGGGGGAATAAAGCAGTTCGTACGTAGAGGCAAAAAACTGTATCGGCACCCAGCGGAACTCAACTATATTGACCGGCCAGAACTCTTTGACTAGCGACTACTCACAGTAGACGACATCCACAAATCGGTTACCACTCAGGAAGGCAAACTCATAAGCCCAAAAATTGAAACTGGAGGTCGAGTGTGGCTAAAATTCAATTGGCTTGTCTCCGTCCCTGGCGCACCCTTGCGAAGTAGTCTATTGGCATCCTCAAGGCCGAACTCACCCTTCAGGCGTCTTTCGAAGTGTGCGAGCCAAAAAATGTTAACTTGTAGAAAGAGGACCACGAAATTTAGTCCCGATCAACAGGCATCAGGTACGCGTGTATGCAGCACACACACACCAGCCTCCAGGATTTTGTTACCAAGGTGTCTGATATAGAGCCAGAATGATAAGATCTGCTGCTAACCTAATTGCGCAAGAGATGAAACAAAGTCGAAAAGGCAAATAATTGGAAACGACGGCAAGAAAATGCAAAAAAACATCGGCATGACGACGCAGTCGATTCTTGCTGCACATCACCATCAGAAAAGACAAAAGAGAAAATTGAAAGACGAATGCGCGATGGGGAAGCAGAGAAGGGATTTCTCTAAATAAGGATCCTAGCAAACTGCATCAAACATGCTCGCTATTTGCGCAGCATTATTTTTGGAATCACATGAGAGTGGCGTTCACCGATATATCTTAATTTCCTCTTACTGAAAGAAAGTAGATGGTTATGTTAGAAATCCCCAGTCATGAGGGAACAGCAGAAAATGGACGGTCTTTGTAGTGTTAACTTCGCGAACGAAAGCAGTTAAGAACGACGACAGAACAGGCGGGACCGACCCCCTCTCCCTCCTGGATAACACGACCCCGTTTTCAGTCAAGTACCTAGAGTAGGTGGGCCTGAAAGCTCAAACGGGCGGTTTCGGCGACCATCCTTTTAGTCGGCTCTTGAAATGATGTGCTATCGTGTATTCCAACCTGACAACTTCTTCGTTGACGCAATTAACATTCCATCGTCTGGACAAGCGGTTTCGCAAAGGGTAGGTTAAGCCGAAACTGACTTTTCCGCAACCCCAAAAATTACGTGAAACAGCGATTTAGCGGCTACATGTCCCATTTCCGGTCACCACCACTATGCCAGAGGAGCGCAAGAAGTGGGGAAAACCGACGCACGTTTTTTTATCAAGAAAAATAACTCATCTCGGACAGAAGCCTGCTCCGTGTAACAGCAAGTAAAACGTTTGAGTATGCGGTTTAACATCATTTCGTTCTCTTTTCAAGGGTCTTTGCTGAGCAGAGAATACCCACGAGGTACAAGGACTCACGTGCATATTTTTACTGAGGCCTCAGCCGTTGCACTTAGAGATGCTAAAGGATGGTGTGCGTAGCCAAAAAGCGGAATAGGGATCGTGTGCAGGAAACCCAGAAACATCTTCAAGTCTTAACTTCCAGAGACTGTTCGAGAGCAGTGTGTAGAAGCAAAAGTAAGGTCAGTTAAAAACGGCGACGGGAAACTGCAAAAAGGACCCCATGAAGAGCTGAGGACTCATTGGGCTTACCGGTTGTTCCGCGCCGTCTAACACTTCCTTCGAAGTGAACAGCTCAAAACAGTCGATTATGGTTACGGGAGTCATCTAGAAAAGACAGAGTGCAAGGCGACAAGGCAAAAATGAGAATTATTGTCCATCGAGGCAAAAAAGCAAACAGGCAAAAGTGGAAAAACCAGCAAAGGCCGAGAAGGCTGAATTTCGAAGAAATTGCCATTTGTTGCAATGCTATGCGCGAAAAAATAATCAAATGCTTATTCGAGCAATGATGGCCAAATAGCCAAACTCATAGGTCTGAAATGAGAAACTTCCCAGCACGTTAAACCACGACGATGAGGCCACAGACAAGTATGGTAAGTCATAGGATATCAGTCAGAACGCAAGACAAAGCAGAATCAGCCAATTTTACGTGCGGATACCAGGACTAATTAGCTAACACCACTGTAAGGCAACTACACATAACCCCATGGTTCAAATGAGTAGAGCGGACGGCCAAAGTGCCCAGTGCTTCCCATTGGTCCTGAGTTGAAATTTCGAGTGCAGCACCAGCTGGTGGCGGCCAGAAATGGCCAACTTCTCCGGTCTCTGACTAACACTGGGTGCGCCAAAATGTGCTCCCGGTCAAAAAATAAGAATATGCACACGATGGAAAGGGCGCCACCATAATCGGTGAAATCCACTTATTGCTGGAAAAATGGCAGCTTTTCATACGCGGGCACGAAAAGGACATTCGTATTTATATGTGAAGAAAACCGGATCGAGCACCGGGACATTTTGTTTGTTGTTCTGAGCTTTCGAACTCGTGCAGGAGTCCATCTTCAGAGAAAGTATCAGCAGCAGAACAGTTATAGGACGTGTAAGCCAATCATCGGCCGACGGCGCAAGACTGGAGGTGATCGCATAGGGCTCTATATGCCGGCGCAAGATTGACAAATCGATTGACCGAGTTCTCATGCTACACCCAGGATTCAATCAATTCTTGGCCTGTTTTGTTTTCGGCGTGGGCGACTATTTTGGTGGCTGCGAAGTTAAACCCATGACCCGTTTAGCAAGTGTGGAAGGCCACTTGTGATAATGCGCCGCCTCGTCGCACAGCCATCTTCGTGTATGCGCGATCCGCGCAGGCATCCAGTCTGACCTGTGTAGTTACAAGGACAGTTTTGGCACGGGGTGCAACACACTACGCCAGATTGTTCTTCAGGCTTAAATCGGTCTTTAATTTTCATGGCATTGCTGCGCATGGTGGCATTGGGGCGGTGTGCAATTCCCACACCTAGCTCCGCAGTAAGGCGCTCGGTCGCTTCTGAAACGTCCTTGATGCACGGCAGCGAATGCATATCGTTGGTGGCTTTATTTTTTGGATCCTCCAGAGGCGACCGCGTAGGCAGCGGCTTATGAATTCCTTCGGATAGAAATTTTGAAAAAACTGGTCGCAGAGATAGCGGGCCTCACGCGCTCGTTCCTCCAGTTTGCTACAATAAGTTTGGATCCGTTTGAAGGGTGTCTTCACACAGCTTTGTTTGTGAGCCACCGGATGGTTTCTGTAAAAACTGATAAAGTGTGTGCTGATCGTTGCATTCCTATAGACCATCGCTTAAAGTTCGCCGTTAAGGTTCCGTCTGACGAGCACATCCAGAAAGGGCAACTGTTGTTCCTGTTTTTCTTGCCTCGTGGATTTTATGTCAGGGAAGAGTGCGTTGAGCAGGTCGAAGTGTTGCAGCATTTCCTTCTTTACGA
This sequence comes from Spirometra erinaceieuropaei, assembly GCA_902702965.1. NCBI lineage: Eukaryota > Metazoa > Platyhelminthes > Cestoda > Diphyllobothriidea > Diphyllobothriidae > Spirometra > Spirometra erinaceieuropaei. The sequence goes on from CACRXP010000113.1 coordinate 1,140,777, forward strand.
TAAAACAAACGTGTCGCCAACGAACGCCAAATTTGTATTTATTTTGTACCGTGAGTAACGCACCTACCATAGTTACTGCGGCTTGCGCGGAAAACCGGTTTAGTCTAACATTGAAGGGCTTGAGCAGTCGTTCTCAAAACAAAGTTCAAGTAGGCTCGGACCTAGCGCAACGCATGGGAATAGCGTTTGCAAGTGTTTCTTCTCTCAAAATACTGAACGGTTTACAGACGAGACGTTGTACACACATGAAGCTAGCACAGGCCTCGCGTCAAGAGTTAGCCACTTCATCTTGTCTACAAGCAGTGTCATTAGACGCCGCAGTTGGTAATGGAAAGCAGTGCTGTTGGTGGGAGTGTTGGCAGCACGTACGTGTTATGGGCATAAAATACAAGACGTGCGTGAGTGCTACCGTGTGTGTGTACGTACGTATGTACGTCAGTGGGCACAATCACGTGAACCATGGCGTCAGTTATTTGACGCGGACAACAAGTGTTACCCCGCTCCTACTACAAAACAGCGGAAGGTAGTTGAGGTGTGCATTTCGCGGCACAGGAGGGAGAGTTAAACTGACAGGACGACGAGACCGTGGCTCAGTGATTAGAGCATTGGACCTCTAACCAACAAGTCACGGGTTCGAGACTCAGGGGTTGGGTGTGGCTGATTGATGACAGTTAATAAGCTGGAAACGGCCATCCTAATCTCCCCTGTCTTTGTCGACAATCTCAGGGTGAACAGTCTGCACGAGTTAATTCGTTTCTAAATTGTATAATGGCTAGTGTAGGCCGTATGCATGGGCAGCTATCGGACAAGCAGGTGCCTCGGGATGACTTGGGTAATTATTTAAAAGAGCGTGTGGGGAATTACGTAAGCCGATGAAGGTAATGGCATACATGGTCTTCATGTGGAAGTCGGTACTGAAAGTTACGAGGGAGGATGATGAAATAAAGGATTTTGGCACAAAGTGAGAAAATATATTGATGTTAAAAGAGAGGAGACGCCTGGGTTGGACAATAATTCCTATTGCTGACGTCTGGTCCTCCTAGCAGAGAACAAATCTTTCCTCACAGTGCCGCACTGCACCTGAACCCACAGACATACGCGCCTTCTACCTGCCAGTAGAGTTATCTTATAAATTAGACAGACATAGAGGAATCGTGCAAAATTGTCTTGGTTTTAGTGCAGATAGAGGATGTTTTGCTTTTGAGCGACACCCAATTCAAAAAAGACACATAAGTACAAGTGAGAAATCTCTTGAAATGCTGCAGAAAAAGCGCTAAAAATCAGACCAGTTTCACGCACGGTTGACCGTTAACTGGTGTGGTTTAAATGAAGAACGGAACAAGGGCATACTATATTGTCTTGAAGTTCCAGTTCATAATCCGCGCAAGGACGAGCAATTCCTTATCAAGGAATTTGACAGGCGTAGGGAAGGGAGCGCGGATGGATCGTGTCTGGCTTATTGATCGTTGTTTTGGTTGTCTGTTTAACGACGGCAAATAAACCAGAAACGGCAATTCTGCTCTCTATCTTTGTTGATAATTCTTTTCGAAAAGGCCTGCTTTTAGTTACAAAATAACACACTTAATAAAAAATTGCCTGTTTTAAGAACCGACTGCTTGAACTGTGCGCCAATAATAGTCGTCCTCGGTCCTCGGAGCAGCCAGTCAATGATGCCCAGGCCTACGACACCGTTACAAGTTCTACAGGTAGTGAGTCTCAATGAAAACGGTACAAATTGCGGAGCAGTATATACATATATGATTCTCTGGAGTTCATATACCAAAAACCGCATAGAGAACGCTGTGAATCCAACTGAAGAGCCGAACCCCTCGAAGCTGTGTCACGCAGCGGCAGAATATCGGCGAAATACGTGTCTGGGCTTTTAGTTAGTACCTATGTCAACAGTACGGTATAATACGTTCGTGTATATATATGTACATATGCAGAATAGCATTATTGACGATCGGTGAGCGCCTTCTACTATTATATATATATATAAGGTAGAGCCGTTCTAGTTAAAAGTAATAATAGCTAAAACAGGATCAGGAGGGCCTGATAAACTTTGCACAAAGGACAGATTCCAAAATGCGCCTTCGGAGCGTCGATTGCATCGAATTCATGTCAGAAAATTGCCAGATCCCATCTGACCTGAAAGGCCAAATTAGGGGAAATATAGGCGTACCTATATAACACAAATACCTCCAGCTTCTCGAACGTGGACGTTTATATGCGAACACACATAGTGCCTTCAAGGCCACTAAACTACTTTTAGCCAGTAGAGAGCGTAACAATCGGAACATGAGAACACCAAAGCTCGACATCCAGTCGCTATTCACAGCATTTGACGACTTACGCCCCCATATAATTACAGTAGACTTTAATTAATCAGGTCAGCAGTAAATTGGGGCAGCCACTTATTTGGGTCAACCATTGGAGGGCAGAAATGGACCGCGTGTATTATCACGAAACTAATTCACTTAGTCAAGTCGGTAAGCAACTAAAATCAGACTTCAGGCAGAAATGTCCAGGAAGATAGTCAATGAGACGATTGGCCGGTCAGAAGCTCAGTCGAGTGACTTGGACACGTCTGTAACTAGTTCGGAAGCGTACTGAGCTAAGCGAGGAAGCCACCGAGACGCCGGCAGTGGTGACAGCCGTCTGGCCGGGCAGCCTGGTGGCTGAAAGCGGCCAAAGTAGGGAACAATTATTCGACGGTTGGCGCCTAGGAGGGAAGGAAGAGGGAGTTTTGGTGTCTAACGATAATTTGGCCCAAGCTAATGGCGTCAGCACTGGTCGGAGTGCCAAGGAAACATGTAACACCAGGGGTGGCAGAATGACCTTACTGAGCTAATTACAAGACCAAACAGCATCATAGTCTGAAAGTCTACATATGGCACGGCAGCAAGACAACTTGCGAGGGACTGTTGCATCGCTCGAAAGACACCAGCGAACATTTAAAAAACAGAAACGGGACGGGAAGCACGCAGACATTAAGGAGGCAAATCTCGCTACCGAAATGTTTAAAGCCTTCAAGCACACTAGAAACTAAAGAATACTATCAGCAAACGGTCTGTAAAACTAAAAGACACCACAAATGTACCTTAGGGATAGGGAGACTGAGGTCCCAAAATGGATCAAAGGTGGTCGACTTGTAACCGCAGGAGGTGCACTCCAATGTACTCATCAACTGGCCCATAAACAAGTCTAGGAACAGTTGCAAAAACCAATTATGGTTAGATGAGTGGAAAACAAGGGAGGTCATGATAGCCTTAACAGTAATTAACCAACGTTCTAATCTAACAGTAATTAATACACGTTGATGGCAGCAGTTTAATTACGAACGTAACTAAACGGCTGGCGGAAAGTCGGCGTCTATTGTCGGATCCTTCTACAAAAGGTGGATGTGAAAGAAGCAAAGGCGCAGTCACATGGTAAAATTTCTGCTTTCTACCAGGCTTTACTGTTGGTTTGAGAGATACCACGGAAAGGGCTTGGAAGAACTGTCTCAGATTTCTTCTTTACCAGTCACTATGGTGTCAGGTGTCTTAAACATCGGCGCGTGAACGGAATCCAGACAACTGCGTAGCCGAGTTAGAACACCTTTTTTGACTTTGGTTAAGGGGGTAAAGACGGAAAGTAGACGAAAAAAACATAAAAACAGCTAACTTACCAGCAATGATACTATTATCGATTGCCTTGTACCTGCGCCAGTATAAATCAGCTTTCTGAGCGTCGCTGAGACGAAGAAGAGAGAAAAACTGTTTCAAAAATTAGTACAGAGAAAACTTGCAAATTATCAAACTAACGATGGGCAAACACCATGTCTCTTGACACTGAATTTATTTGAGCGATATTTTAAAAGGAATGGTGATTTGCTAGTAGCATAATTAAATAAAACAAGTCGACAAATTCAGAGGTTAAGTAATGCAGTACTGATTATTGCAGGAGCGTTCTCCACTTCATCAGTCCACTTCTCAGCTTATCAAAACGCCCAGAAAAGGAAAGACGAATCAAAAATCGCTTCCGTCAAAAGTTGAAGATTAGTGAAATTTCAAGAACATAGTAAACAAACTGGGCGGAAACTGGCGCTAAAAATGCAAGAGTGCTGTTGATACGGGGATGCGAATTTATTCCAACTAGAGTTAGAAAAGCCAGACAGGAATGGAAGAGGCGGATCCCATCGTCTGAAAACACACAACTCTCTAGCTCATGCGGGTTTATTTCAAGGTCAGTGGGCAGGGGTCTTTGGACCTGGAGTTAAAAAAATCAATGGAAGGCTAAAAACATGCAGATAATGGTGTATACAAAGCTGTTCCTAGCGGATAAAAGAAAAGTGCGTCTGCTTACGGCATCTTGTCTTCCTTGTCGTAGTCGGGATTCTCAGAGGGAGGTCGTTTTTGCACTCGATTAACGTCTTCATGTAGGCCTTGGAGGAGGTAGCGCAAAAACTCCTGAGCATCCTGCTGTCTTGGACCCACAACCAAGGTAAAATGACGAAAACATAACTTTGAGGCTAAATTCACGCAAAAGTACTTACTATGCAAATAAGCAAACGGCAGGATAACGAAATCACTTTGAAGGGCAGAAAACCCACTGCTGACGGCAGCATATGCTATGCATATAAATATAATTCGTCATACTCACAAGACAAATAGTGACTAAAACGTCAGACATGTGGCCCACGCACTTTCTGCCGCTGAATAACGAATGCACAAGGGGTTAGACCCATTATCGAAGCAAGTGTTTAGGGTCTTAGCAAGCACTTACCATGGGAGTGCATGGAAACAACTCTGCCTATACGGAACGTACTTACGTTGGTTGGGCATATGCTAACCTATGGTGTTCCGTCATAGTTGGCAGCATTCAAAAGTCAAATGCGTACATCACCTGTTCCGATATTCGCCTGGCTATTTCGTATTCCCAAGTCCTCTGGGATCAATGCGAAGCCGTTAACAGTAAGGCAGGATGGGAGCTTTATGCTCGGCTCCCACTTTCAATTCGCTAGTTTTAATGCCGATTAATTACGTGAGTCTGGTAGTCATCTGGCAGATTGTAGATGGAATCCTGCTTGGGCAATCAGTTTACTGTATCAAATTTGGTGAACTCCAGACGTTACAGTAGATTGGGCGGGTAACTTGACCCAAATTTGATTACACTCACGGCTCCCGCTGGGGCCTCGTGGCTCAGATGGCTAGAACGCTGACTGTACTAAGGCCTTCCCCTTGCTGTCGTGGGTTCGAACCCCACTGGTGTCGACGTGTTTTTCACAGTTGGGTCAAAATGAATTATTCAAAATCTGTCAAAACACCAATCAATTCTAGATCTCTAATTGTAATCTGACATTACTTCATCCTGAATGGTGGTTGGCACTTTCATTTTCCAGCCGATGCACGCTAAGTCAGTCAATGAAGGAAGTAAACAAAAATACCGTCTAAGGAGTATGGCGCCCTTCCCAAAAAACATTGTTACTCTTGCCCCCTCTATAAGCAACATAATGGCCTTGCTCGCCCTTCTTGCCTCGCTTTCTCTTCCCTACGATCAGTAGTCCTACAGTTCTCGTAAATTACGTTTGGTCTCTCCTCCCCTTCTTGTTCAAACTGCAGTTCTAATAACCTGATCTCTTCAAAACCTGAATATTCGATTGTCTTCAGATGTTTCAACAGTAGAAAGGAACCATGAGGTTTGATTTAGGTTAGCTGAGGCACTAACTCCTGCAACCAACAGAACTTTGCTTTACATTGACGGACTGGTATGTGCGAAACCAACTGCTGGCTCTGTGCAAATGTTATATCGAAGTGATTGTGTATTATTTACTGTAGAAACACACGCAAAGGGTCATTCAAACAAAGGCCACCGCGTCTAAGCATAAGAATAACCCGTTGCGCATAAATAACGCACGCGAGCATCCGACAATGTAATAAGGTGGTACTTACCGTGTAAAGTATACAAATGGCCAGACAGAAGAGAGGCCAGCGGACTTAACAGTTCGACCGTAACGAGTGACGACATCCGCCGTGTGCCCCACACAGTGGACGCAACACTGATAACTTGTGCATGAAGTAGTTTATAGTGAGACAGACTGATGTCGCGTCTACCGCACTCTCTCCGCCCTTAATCACGTCGCTCTGAAGGTTGAACAATGGCTGGACGGCCGAAGGCGGGCACTAAAACAGTGACTACCGCAGAATGCCCGGCTATGAGCGTCCCACGCGACCTAGTCTCCACATCATGCACCAGGCGGTTCGGATCTCATATGGCTGAGGGTACCGTAATGGCCACGTTGTCAAGGAGTCACTGCAGCCTGACTCTCAGACCCCTAGCCGCTTCACCACCGGGACCCAGTTATGCCATCAGTCGGCAACCTTCCAGGCCGGGACTCTTGGCGTGTTGTGGGATAGATTCAAGCGCGTCAGATTTATTATGGTGAGGAAGGCGTTGACGTGTCATGAGGAAAAAAGTCTTGTGTGGACCACGCCCTCTCTCTCCCCTCTCCCATACACCAGTCGACTCTCCGAGTCTGTTAACCATCTAATGATGGGATTGGGCGCAGGGGTTGACGTGGCGTGTCCAAGGCGAGCCGTTTGCCTATGAGCCAACAGTTATAGGCTCACGCAGACATGGCACAGCACGTTTTGGGGGCTACATCTCAGTCTCACGACTTGCCTGGTCACTCTGCGAGATGCCTAATCCATCCTCAAAACTCACAAGCACTATGTCAGTACTTAATACCTCCCTCCCATGTGAAGTGGAAAGATGCACTCATGGCTTAATGATATTTAATCAACTACACCCAGGCAATTTGATCATATGTGAGAATGCACAGGTGTGACTGAGTCTACTAGATGCTGGTAATTTAAGCTCGCAGAATGTCTCATTCGAAATCTTATGGAAGAAAGTGATAACTAAACAAAGAACACGAAATTTTCAACTTACGCATAGCCCATGAAACGAGGAGCGAACTTTTGAACTTGAGCTTTGAAGCGTTGCGGACTGATGTACGACTGGGTACCGTTTGTGGGCTCCCAAATCTGTCGCATCAGGTCGGCATACACTAGAAAGCATAAAATTAAGAATGCGTTACCAATAATATTTACGATGGGTACGAGTGTAATTTACACATTATCCAGAAGTCCAGACCACGGGGAGCCAACACTAATTCACCTACAGGCTTCTAGGATAAAAGTGCGCAAATGATCAAACAAACGAACATGCCAAACGGTGTCGACTCATCAATTCGTACTTTAGATGAGCGACTGCCCAACAGATTGCTGGGAGTTTACAGGACCTAGCTGGGTTGCAGTCAGCCCTCGTGATAGTCCACGAGGAAAAGCAAGGAGCGGGAAAAATGGTTAATGAAATTTGACAAATAGAGTGCATGTCCTGAGCTGGTTGGTCCAAGTTCATGCGTCAAGTTCTGAAAAAGCCTCAAATTCACTAAAACTGAACTAAAAACTAAAAGCTGTGTGGGGCACGCAGGGAGACCCATAAATGAGACGAACTTCTTGACGCTTCATCACGTGGTAGCAAGGACATAGGTGGAGCACTGATCTCAACTTTTAGCTAGTACCTAGGAAGGAAGAGTGGTGGGATCATTAACACATGAAATTACACTTATGGTAGTTCTATTTGTTCGTAGAATAGGTCCTACACGGGTACGAGAGCAATCACCCTATCGATCACAAACGGAGGGTTGTCGAGAGTCAACTAACACAATTAAAAAACACTGCTTTGACAAGTAAACTTGTCAAATCAAACTTAGTTATCTGCTCAGACTGTTTTTCCAAAATGGGTACACTGGGTATTCTGTACGTCGATACACGAAACAACAGGAGTCGAAATGAAAAGACAAGAAATAAGGTTGTTCCAGTCAGATGACCAAATTAATGAGCTACCGAACATTTCCGTACGTTAAGAAAGTGTCCGAACTCGATTAACGGCACCTGAGAAAGGAGCAAATACAGATGACGCGAGAGCCGGGGACTACACTACACATCCAGCCTGTACACTCTAGGGATACGGCTGACTATTTGGCAGGGAAGAAGTCGTCTATAAGATTCCATGCGATATCCGCAATGCAGTGCACTATGGTCATACTGGGAAGTTAGCCTTTACACATGTACACGAAGATTAATTGGCGTTAAGAGGGCGATAGCTAGGATGCCGGCTTATTTTCGGTCGTCTGTAAAAACCGCTCTCTGTGAAAAGTGACTACAAAGTAGTGTGAAGTTCTCCTATTGATTTTCAATGCCCCTACAAATTAAATCATATTTTATAGAGGAAGTGCAAACAAATACTTTCCCTTGTGCTCATTTGGTAGCAGACTTCCTTTTCTTTACATTTTATACCCACAAAGAGGGTATCTTTCGGTTTAAAAAGTTTGTCCACATGAGATTTCTTAAGACCTTGAAATTGCTATTTATACAGCATCGCATGAGCATGTCAATTAATATCATTCATCCAGTCTAAAACCTGCTTTACTTCCACTCCACAATTATATAAGTGCTAAATGACGCCTTCCTAACAGCGTAGAGAAATTTGAGATATTCTTTTGACGGAATGCATACAACATTTAGCTTAGAAACCCTGAACGCCAGCGTAACGTCAGATGGGAAAAAATTAGCTAGGAATTAAAAAGCGTTTTTACAGACCGAAAAATACTCTCTCTTCAGACATAAAAATTGAGAAAGACGTAATCTGCTACCAAATAGGTACAAGAGAAAATATTTTTGTGCACGTTCCTTATAAAATATAATTAAATTTATAAGTACGACGAAAGTCGAGGGGTACATTTCACATTATTTTAGCAGCCACGTTTTACAGAGTGTAGTTCTTGTAGAGGACCGAAAAAAAACATTTAAAAGCTGGTGTCTTGATGTGGTCGAAATATCTTATTATGGTACATGTTCACTAAACGTACAACCCAACTAACGTAATAAATTCGAAAACAAAAAATACGGTTAAGTTCCGGGAAACCGTTCCGGAATCTCTCCCCGCGATCTCTATGCGGTTTCTGATATTTGAACTCCACAGAAGAAACAGAGTAATAATTTCGGAAATTAATATGCGCGAGACATGGAGCTAAGTGTCCGAGACCTGACATTTTAGAGTCAGGTCCAAAAAGGCAATGAATATTCGAGTCAAAGACAATCAATCACTATGGAAAAGCCACGTAATTTCCATCTGACAAACAAGTGGTACTACTTGTAGTATAATTTTATAATGACAGATGGACATGCCGTACTCCCGACATAGGTATCAGCTAAAAGCTCAGACAAGTGTTTCGTCGATATTCTGCCGCTGAGTGACACAGCTGCGAGGGGTTCAGCTCCTCAGTGGGTCCCCCAGCGTTCCCCATGCGGTTTCTGGTATATTAACTTTCGAGAAGAATCAAGCGAATAATTTCAGAAATTAAATGGAACTCAATGGCGAGACGCGGTTTTTTAGGGTCGGACCAGAAACTTCAATTAACATTAGAGTCGAAGACAATTAACTACTGTGGAATAACCACGCAATGTCCATCCTATGAACAAATTGTATTACCAGTAGTATAATCTTATGTGACAGATGGTCATACCATACGCCCAACATAGGCACATACACATGTATATACAGGGCAAAAAACTGTGTCAAACATAAAAGTTGAAAGTAGCAAAGTTATAATATTCATATACCAAAAACCTCACCTTCAAACAATCTTCCACGCATACTACTACTCTCGTTAAGGTCACTCGTGTACGACCTGTCGAGGCAGGCTTCGGCCAGGGATTGCGTATTGCTAAGGCATTGGAGCACCGAGTTCATGAAACACTGAAGGACAGAAACGGTGTTTGCAAGTTGGGAAGACCAAACGAAAGCAGAAATACTAATGGCAACTGTCGTGGTGCTGGTGGGCTAAAGAGGGGGAGGAGCAGAAGAAGCAGAAAGTGTGAGAGGAAAGTTGGGGCATGCAGAAACACACCCCTGGGGGCGGCGGCGGCGCGGCAGCATCACGTGGGTTGACTGACGAGGCGCTAGTTGACACACTAACAGGCCACAACACCCCAGCAACAGCGGTGAGACTGAGGGCATAAAGCCAATAAGTGTTTTGAGATGTATTTTCTTTGGTGTAGAAAGCAATTTACCGCCTCAAGACAATAATCGCCTACCCACAGTCAAAGTATGGCTAATCGCAGGCTTTAGGTAGGCGGCAAGTGCTCTGAACGCTCGTATGCGGCACTGGGCGTAACCCGAAGATGTCTAAAGAGCGTAAATACATACCGTTGATGTGTTTGGCAGAAAAAGGTAACTAATTCATAGGATGTAGCGAACCACAAAAGATCCCATCTAGTTTCGCTTAAATCAGACTTAAGTGACACTATGAACCATCAAACTTCAAAAAAGAACGCAAGACAGTGTATGGCAATTAAGAACTCATGCTTCCACTTAGGAGGCTTGCAGAGAGCTTTCAGAAAAAAGTCAACATGCATTATGGTAGTTAGGTTTGCACAGCTAGTAAAAATATCAAGTTTCCCTAAAATTCCGGCACTCGAAACCACGCACTAAACACAGTCCTTACATTTGTCAGAGATACCGCATACCGGCAGAGAACAAAAGGTCCACTTTGTGCACGGGTCAGGTCAGGTGACATTGACGGCCTACATGCACCGCCGAGTTAAATTAAATCAGGTAGGACTACGCGACTGACATTAGTAGACCAGTTTTAGCCAAGCCGAAAATGCACCACCCAAGTACATCATTCGTCGAAGCTCACGAGGCAGTGAGGTGAATTATCAAATAATCTATTAGATCAGAAGACCTTCACGACGATCTGGATGGAACGCGCCTTTTGTTGATTTTTGGTGTTTAAACAAAGTCAATTATGTTTTTAAAAAAAGAGACTAACAGGTCTTCCGCTCCTATAACCATTTTGTAAGAAATTATCTCGTCATAAAATAGTACATATAAGAATGGAATACTTTAGATTAGACTAATTCGCAAGTGAGGGGGCATTCTCAGATGTTTGCTTGAACATTCGTATAGTCCATAGGTTCATAACGCACATAAAACATAGACAGTAGGCGAGGCAAGTCATGAAATGTCGCAAATTAAATTTGAATGAGTGGAGGGGCGTGCAGCGGATGTTGTCATTTTTTCTTGACAGCTTAATAAGAGGCGCCGACAGCCCCATTATGAATAATAATTTGTTTCAAAGCTGTTTCATAAATGGAAAGCTGAGTGTTTTTTAGGTTAAATCGGACGTTCCCTGACATGCAAGTAATTTCCTGTGCTGTCAGCATCACACTTCAAGGTCTCTTGTTTGTGCGCGTTAACATAGGGAGGAAACGTTTACGATAAATCTCTTCTGAAATCCAAATATCGGATTCTGCGTTTGTCACAGCCAGCTGAGGCTAGATACGAAAATTCATAATGTCTGCATTAAATGCGAGGCTGATTCAGCATTAACAATTCATCATATGAGCTAATTGTGAAAAGTCGGCGGTCTTGGTGAGATTCGAATCCACGCCAGCAAAGGCAAGGCTTGAGTATAACCGGCGCTCTAACCACCTGCGCCATGCGGCTCCACCGGGAGCTATGAGAATAATCACATTTGGGTGAAGCTGTCCACCCGCCCAATTGCAATGTATGAAATCCACCAATTCTGATAGAGTTAGCTGAGTGGTCAAGCGGGCTTTCCCAAGCAATCAATCTAGAATAAACCTAATGGCTACCAGGTGCGGTCTCGTAGCTTAGGTGGTTAGAACCTTGGTTGCATTCAAGCCCTGCTCTCATTGATTCGACTCCTGCCGAGGTCGACGAGTTTCTCACAACTGGGTCGAATGCTTTATTCAAATCTACCAAAACACCAATTAATTAAAAACTCCGATTAGCGCATAGATTGTAGGCGTAAAACGCTGTACTAAATGTGTTTGAAAGTAGCTTGCCGTACCACACTGAAAATTAGAGGGCGCAAATAGATGAGGTACACCCGCGAAATGCTGCCACTTTTCTTTATTACGCTGTGTGATAAAGCTTCAAAATGCAGCTGCCGTTTGTCGTAGACTTTGAACGGATACGAAAAGTAGCAACTGAGGAGCTGCCCCGTGAGTGGCTAGTGGATACTTTCAATGTACGTAAGGTAACACTATGGTAAATCGTTAATGATGAAGCGGCATCGAGAAATAAGTAAGGTGGACTGAAACAGCCCACGAGTCGACGCTTCCATTGGTCGTGCAAGTGTTAGTATACGTCTACTAAGACTATTTACAGGCAGCATTTGTCAAGGTTCCTTCAGAGCAAACTTGGAAAAAGTGTGGAA
>CACRXP010000113.1:1153435-1170443 GCA_902702965.1 Spirometra erinaceieuropaei
GACCCCTGGGAGTTTGAATTGAGGTCGAATTTAGTGGGGTAATAACCTGGCGGTCATTAAATTTGCGCGGCATATCTTCGGCTAGAACGGCATTCACCGACGGCAAATGGACACCATAATATTGCGGGATAACGGGCCCGTTAGGCGCTAAAAAGAAATATGATTGTGACAAGATTTAAGCTTATAATCGGATGGTTGGACTACAGCCAGTCTCTCCGTTTGCGGTTTGAGAAACATTTCCATTCCTGCTAATAATCTCAACCTCAATCACACTAAAAATCCTCTTGTGCCAGTCAAAATAAGTCGGCATAAGCCAAGGAGAAGCTCTACGACGCGGTAGGAACTTGGTTTCCGGACCTGATGGGTCAGTTGATCACACACAACTTAGTCGTTTCTACGTCTGCGAGACTTACTAATGTACTATACGCAAAAGAACGACCCATTAAGTACTTAAATTTGTAGTATGACTGGCTGATGCCGACTAATAGGCCAGAAATGGCCATTTCGGTCTCCCTTTTCTTCGTCGGTAATAACATACTGCCCATATATATATACATATATATATATATATATCAATGCGGAATGGGCGCACACCGATCTATTGGCTTCACAAAGCAAACAAGCTCCGTATGTGTGGCAAAGGTCACAAACAGGCAACCAATTACCAGGCCGAAGTCGGCCAAGTCATAATAGCAGCGAGGAGGGACGACAGAGAATGCGGGTAGATTGATACAGCACTGTTTCGGGCTTATTCTGCCTTCATTCAGCCAATCATAACCCTGACCACCAGCAGCTGAGACCAGAAACACCAACATGCGCACAGACGCACCTGGCGCAGTCGGTCCACCACTGAGGCCTACCAGATGGGTCATAAGCACTTCATGGAACCGAAGTTCATCAGTGCCTCGCCACCTGTCATTCTCTGTCGCTGCAGATCGGGTATTTATCAATGCGGAATGGGCGCACACCGATCTATTGGCTTCACAAAGCAAACAAGCTCCGTATGTGTGGCAAAGGTCACAAACAGGCAACCAATTACCAGGCCGAAGTCGGCCAAGTCATAATAGCAGCGAGGAGGGACGACAGAGAATGCGGGTAGATTGATACAGTACTGTTTCGGGCTTATTGTGCCTTCATTCAGCCAATCTGGTCTAGATGGCGTCGCAGTCAAGCATAAATCTTCCCTAGATGTAGGGATTTCTGGCGAAGGCATTCCTCACTGTGGTCCTCTGTGGAATCGATGGTGTCCCTGTTGCCTCACTGGCAGTCGCCAAGAGCCTATTTACTTGTGCAGCCCAGCGTCGATTTGACATTTCTCAACATTCGGTTTACAGGGAGGAATAGACTTGGTAATTTTTTCTAAACAATCTGCCGAATGAACGCATCTAGCTTGTTAGAGATTTCATGTCTCGCATTATGAAACATATTGCAGGTTTATGCACCTCGACGGACTTCCAGCTGTGGCGTGAGCAAGAAGGACCAGTTTACTAAAAATGGCGTTAAACACATTACTTAACTTCTGGATTTTTCAGCCTTTTATATTTGGATTCTGTTACAAGGATTCTTTAGTGTCTCTGCTTCTGAAAACCATAGCTGGTTATCCGAGAACTAGGACTTACGGGTAGGCGTCTTGCTCTATCTTATCCAAGACCTCACCTAGCCCCCTGTTTGGAGCTTCCAAATGAGATTAGGTATCGGAAAATCAACTTGGCGACTCATTGGACCAAATTTTCAAACCCACTGGTTTCTGCTTCGGCAAAAGAAAACACCCAAAAGCGCTAGCGCCTGCATCGCTGCAGCCTATTTAACGAGTTGATTAGCGATGTCAGTAGTTGCATCCATTAGCTTGAACCAAAGGACGATGGTAAGATGCCTTTCGCAAAAGCGAGGCACATTTAAACACGGCCTAAACTAAGCCCGTCGTCTGGCCCGAGGACAAGCGCATATGCCTCACATATATGCATTGCTTCTTGGAAAAAGCATGGGTGACCTCAGCAACGAGGCGTTCTAAACACGGGCTGTCGGTCTAGGTAAAGCTAACCAGCACAATTAAGAAGGGGGAAACAATGTGGACTGAGTTCGAACTGAGTTAACACCAGTTCAAATACGGAAAAACCCTCGTTCAAAGTGGTTGACAGAGAGATAAAGATGCATTAATAAGGTGGCTGTGCATGGAACTGGATGATAATTCGGACTTACGGTGTTGCCTAAGTTGCTCAGGCCGACCAGACCACCCTGCGTGTTGCTGGATCTTCGCGACCCGGACACCGAATTCTCTGGCTCGTAGTAAGCAGTTGATGCATTGTTCACATTAAGTGGTGGGTTATACGTCGTGCGACGACTATCTACATAATCATCAGATGTGGAGGGGCAGCGATATCGCGATTCCGAAGCTAAAAAAAAGTATATAAATACGCGAGGTTATGGGACCTAGTAGGACGTTACAACCTACCTGAGCATGATGGTGAACGGATGTTGGAGACATAACCGTTCTGAAAGGCATGAGTTCTTGAGCGACTACTGTCACGCAGGGTTAGATTGGACATCTTCACAATGACATCCCTCGACCTAGCCGGACTGCTAGGGTAGTAGGAAAATTGTGAACTTTCTTGTTTTCGTGACGACGGATACGCGGACTGCATATAAAATAAAAAAGCACAGTAGGTGGAGGAACTAGTAAAATATACAAAATCGTATGAAATATCCTGAATACCTCAAAAACTGCCTAATTAGGACACGGGTGAGCTTGAGGGAAAAAGGAAAACACTGAAAAGTACTGAAAGTTGAATGAAGCTGTTTAGAGTGAAAAGATTGCGAAGCGTGTCCGACAGGAATAGGGGAAACTGACAAGACGAATTTATTTTGCTTGCGGTCGTCATCCAGTCACACCCCAACCTTAGGCATTTGGGCGAAGAAACTTCAAAACACTGTCAGGCGGTTCCTGCGGATGTACGCCCTTGTCTTCTACTATTTTAACAACCGGATCCACGTTTTATCGGATACGATCGCAGATAATGAATGTCACGTGAGAGTGTTGGTAATCAGACCAGGGTTTCCACGATCAGGACATGCCGTCAAACGTCGCAACCACTTAATAGAGATAACATTCCCCAAAATGTGTCGCCTATAACATCCCGCAGTAAGGTATCTGAAGACAGTACTTACTCGGGCAGGTTTGTAGGGTGAGGAGGTGGGGGGAAACCGACTCCTCGAAGGGGTACACGCTTGGGAGAAAGCCAAAGTTGGAAACAATAAAGGTGAAAAAGGGTTCCAATAACTTCATACGAAACCTGCGACCCTGAATTTACTTATAGAGGGAGGAGTGACACATGATTTTATTGTCAGGAACACGTCATTGGTTCGTTATCTGGTTGTCGCCTCTGTTAACATGGGCACACTTGAAAACACAAGGCTGGATAGGAGAACAGATGGACTGACAGCTATTCCGTGAAAACCGACGTAAACCAGCAATCGCATTTTCTGTTAAAAAATACCGAAATGGGGGTTTGGATCCAGTAAGTGTTCGAAAACAACAAATAAATCACAAAATCTGACCACGAAAGTTAAAGAAAATAGAGTCACAAAAGACTTCGAAGTATAAGGGAGAGGTATACCTTCGGCTCCATGCTCCTAAGGCAAGAGAGGTCAGATGCACCGTTGCGTTGAGTGTAGTCCAGATGTGGAATTGATTTGGTGCGGGACAGAGGGCTTCTACCGTCATTGCCTATGTGTAAGCTGTACGAAGAGCTACTGAGAGGCTTATAACTCCGACTCGATGACTGATAGGGCGGCCGGGTCGGAGGATCCGTTTTCTTAGACATGGGGTAAGCAAACGTTGTTTCTTCGTGCTGAATGGGTCTAGAAATTCCAGAGGAATACTTCCGGTAGTCGTAAAGAACAGGTCGGCTGGCTACGGCTGCAGCAAAGGGGGAAGGTGCAAAAGATCCCCCAAAGTTCAGGTCATTTGCATGACAGGTATGACCTAGAGAACGAGAAATGCAGACCAAACCCGATTGCCTACTGTTTTGCGGCTGCCGTCCAGCCGAGCCTGTATATCTAGGGAGTGTGCGGGGGAGCTTCTGACATCTCAAGGCCGCACAGTCCCCATGCGTTCCACAGTCAAGATCTCGTCGAATATAAGGCATGCGCCCAGGAAGTTGACCAAACTAAAGTGAAGGAGTTACTTTGTTAACTACAGCATATAAGACCTTAAAAATAAACTTACACTAGGCGTGTACAAAAACTGGCAAAGACAGCCTAAAAACCAAATCAAATCATAGAAACAGTACACTGATCAGCTACCCTGAAATACAAGACACCCATTATGTCTCCATGGGTGCATTTATACGCAGTAGTGGTTAGATATTTGACTGACTGAGTGAGTAAAACGTTGGCTGAGAAATACAGGTCGGTGATTCTTTTCAAGCCCGAGAGTTGCACTAACTAAGTTATTTATAGCTGCATGGGCATTAGCGATCAGACATCGACTGTTTGCACTGGCAATAAAGATAAAAGGCATGTGTTACGCATTCAATCAGGTATTTCCCCGCGATGAACGACGCAGGCTTATACAGTACATTTGCTATTATCGTAGGGACGCCGTATACTGGCACTCAATGCATATCGCATACACTGCCAAATCCAAAGACGACCTAACGTTTATATGATCATCAAGCAAAGAACGAGCTGCGTGTCGGACACAAAGTTGGGGGTGGCCAGTAGAAGACGTCGTCTTTCGCACCGACAAATCATTTGGGTGATAAATTCGGAGTATATATTCATGCGAGATACCAGTACCGGTATATGAATTAGAGGCCTAACATTTCGTGCTACTCCGGGATAATCAACGGTACGCAAGCTCCATAATGAATACTTCGGTAAGAAAGACATCTGATTTTTACAGCCTAATTGGTTGAGTGTCTAAAGCAATTTAACAGAACGGCAAGGCCAAGGTCCAACCGAATCAGCATGTTGGGACAAAATATATTATTTATGCAAGAAAGTGTTGGTGTGAGAATGGACGTTAACAGAATCTTTTGCACTTTAAGCAAACCTTTTAAGTTAAAAACATTGGGAGGCAGATCACATGGAAATGTTCTGCATTTAGTGTCGACAAAAGAGAGCAGATACTGTTACCAACCTAAAGTCTCTACCGAATAAAAAGCTGAACGTAAGTACAGTGATTCAAGTTACCAATGTTCGTGGGACCAAATATCAGAGGGAGAGTAAGGACACTGTTAGACTTGCAAATTTAAGATACAGTGCCCTAATAGTGAGAGTCAGTTAACAAACTTGAAGAAAGTCTGGGAGAATTTAAATGTCAACACCCTACTCAGTCGGTAAAGACGACGAAATAATCTGTTTCGCAACGTTGGCAAACACAGTTGTGGAAGCTCAATCGACAAAAAACGCAAGCATGAACTGATGGGAGTTGACAGTGCAGGTGCTCATCGCAGCAGGTGTCCGCCGGTTTTGTAAGTTAGTTGTGTTCCAACGCTTCAATAACAAAATTTGTTTGAAAATTGTCAAAATATCCTGCAAATAGTGGAGTGGAATCGATCGACTTGCAACGGTCTTGACTCAGAACAGTTACGAACTACCTATACAGATGTCACCTGTCCCATTTGGATAAAACCTTTATCTGTGAGAGTAATGGTAAGCAATAAGTATTTGTATAAAACGTTCTCATACGTATGTACATGAAAGAGCCGGCTGTGAATTTAGAGAAGACTTCGACGAGTATGAAGGTTCATGCGCATAACTGTGGTCAGTTTCGTGTAACAAAATTCAACTGAGAGATCCCAGTAAAAATCACAGAGGACACTGGGTAGACGATAGTAAGCCCGTGTATAAGGCGAGAATTGTTTGTAGAATGTTGCCAGGAGATAGTGACAAAAACTTTGAATGTTGAACAACGCGTAAACGGCGAATAAAGCTGTATGGTATCAGGTTTAAACGGCGAAGACCAGCGCTAGGCGGTAGGATCTACCTTTGCCCGAGTGCAGCTAATGTCATTAAGGTTGTTGCATTCGTAGCCGTTCTGGAAAAAATCAGTTTAGTTTAAAAAACACCAACGTTTGTTATATGCGCATTGGAAAACCGCAGAGCAGAGCATCCGATGAAACACGATTTTGCTATTAATTCCATCGGACCTTATCGTATAGAAATTTTAAATACTTTCCCGACTCCCCTCAGTTTCAGGCCTTAAGTTAAAATAGATGGAACCTAAACTTGCGTACAAAGCAGGCCTGCTTTGTACGCAAGCCCAAGATTGCTAAAACCGTGTCGGCGTGTTAAATTTATTCCGCACACGCTTAAACGAGATAAGCGTGTGTCAATATTGGAGTGGTCCTATGATCACTTGGCATGGTCAGTACAAATTATCCTGCATACAAGACTCGTGGTGAAAGACTCAATTGACACATTGACCATTGTGCTCGAGGGAACATCATTGCCGCGTCTTTAAATGCTTTCGCCTAACACCTGTATAGACATCTAAGCAGCTAAATTGAAGCATGGTTTTTTGAACTCAGGAGATCAATGATCCGAATTATCAAGGCAAAAACCTGCCAACGAAAATGAGGCGAAGTCAACATAACAGGCCGCTTGCAAAAATTTTAGGACTAAACAAAGGTTGGACCTGTTTGCATTAGCAGTCAAGGGGGACATGTAAACAAACTCACGCATTATATGAAATCTCTAAATACCATGTTGAACATCGCTCCGTAATTACCATAGCAACCAGAATTTAAACAAATCCCTAGTTAGGAAAATACTTCTTGCTTATGTTTAGGTTGTTTAAATAATAAACACATTTTTCTGTGTTTAAATTTGTTATGCGTAACCTTTGATATGACCCGCATATTTTAAAGTATTCGGGATGTTGGGCCTTCCAGGTCGTGTTCCAAAAACGGTAACGGTCAGAGGTATAAGCTGCTTTTATATCACTATTGTCTAGTTCAACGGGCAAGCGGATTAGTTAATCCTCATATCGATGGCAAGAAAAGTGAGTTTCTCACTATCTGGAAGCGTTTATGACATCAATTTTAGAACCAAAAGCACTGAAATGGCGTGTTGCCGTAAAGTCAGGAAAAAAGAAGCTAGAATCTGACTCTGTCGTCGATGCGGCAGGGAATCCGTCGTGGGACTTTGAAGTTACGCTGTAATATTTAGATTTTGTATGACCAAGTTACCTCTCAATAGGAAAATAGCTAAAATTGACGAGCCTGTGGCCATAAAAGTAACGGATTCAGATGGACACCACATTGGACAAGTTATAATTCCCCTGGTAAAAATTCCGCCAAGACCAGCTGACCCATCTAAACGCCCTGCTTCACCATCCAGACTTTGTGCTGCCGAACTAGAACCGACTCGCAAAGTATCTCA
The DNA here is from genome assembly GCA_902702965.1 of Spirometra erinaceieuropaei. Taxonomy (NCBI): domain Eukaryota; kingdom Metazoa; phylum Platyhelminthes; class Cestoda; order Diphyllobothriidea; family Diphyllobothriidae; genus Spirometra; species Spirometra erinaceieuropaei. The sequence continues at coordinate 1,160,822 of CACRXP010000113.1, forward strand.
TGTCACCGGCACACTTTATTATTGGGTTTGGGCCGAAGACTTTTACGATGACGATGGACCACCAAAGAGCTCGAGATCTTCCGCTCTAGGATCTGTTCATCTTCACCGAAGTGCCTCTAGATTATCTGGGTGAGCGGTTTTGATTTTCGTTTGCTCATACTTCCACATTACTTTTGGAGTCTTTAAAATACTCAGTTGTTCAAATTATCCCCTTTTGAAATTTCCCCGTTGGTCTCATTCAAATTTTCCCAGTTGGATTGTGGTTTGCCATTGCGAATTTTTTTCTCAGATTTCTTAAACAGCGCATCACGTATTTTTCTTAAGACCTCTGAGATAGTTGGACCATCTGAGATAGTTGGACCAATTTTTTGTCTTTGTGCATCTTATGGAAATGGCCAAGCAGCAATGCATTCGCGGTCTTTGCTAACAGCTGGAAAATTCGCGTAGTAATCCTCAGGATTTCCGACTCCGATATTATTTTGCTGTATCCTAGAGGGTTGTAATAACCACGTGCGATTTATCAGGGAATTCATAAATCCTAATGTCTTGCTCTTTTCATACGATTATTTGGGCAAACTTTCCGCCACTTACTGCAAGAAGTATGAGATCCCCAGTCCTATTTGCCCCTAGAATTTAAATAGGTTTTAATTACCAATCCATTTCAGACTTTGCGCCAACAATATAAGTCTTCCGGGCAATCGTTTTACTCTTATTTACTTTATTTCAAACGAGTTGATAAAGCAGTACCTTTTTTGATTGTTGGCTGAAAAAGGGATCGTTGTACATATCTTACGTGTAATCTTCTTTCCATATCCATTATGTTGGTTTTCAACTCAAGTAACTTTGAACCTTAATCTTTTGTAACCCGGTGATCCCTGTAGCAGACATGCTCCATTGCAATTAGATTTAAACTCAGAAGTCTAAAAAACTGAGTTTTTGGAGCACGCCTTTGCAATTAATTTCAGTTTATGCGTCAAAAAAGTACTGACATCACGTCCTCCATAGAAAGGCACGGTCTGAAGAATTACAGAAGCCAACTTCGACACCTGTTGTATGCATTGATTCTTCCTTTTATTTGGTATTTTCAGCGCTGTTTTATCCACCCTCAGTTACAGGAATCATTGACCCATGCCATGAGATCGTTCGCTATGTCCTCAGGAATCGTTTTCCAAGTGTAATTACTGCTCAACATTGAAGACCATTCGCCGCACGCTCAGCACCTGATCTGACTTGACCACATTTGTGCACAGTTGCAGTTGGTCATCATCATGGCTACTGCGATTCTGTCAAGTATTAGGTTATATTTTTACCGCAGCTGACGTCTTAGGGCCCTCAGGAGGTTTGACGCATTCATAAGAATCGGCCACCAGCAAGAACTGCATGTATCTAACGCTGGAATTTTATGTCGACATGTGATCTACTAGCCGTAGCTGCATTATGTTATGGACGTACCAGTTATTGCACATTTTCATGTTCCTCGGCCGAGCAAATCTCGAGAAGCGGGTCCTATGACAGCAGAGTAGGACGGTTTACTTCGTAACCTCGTATGCTCCGATCATTGTCTTTGACCCTCGCGATGAGACTAAAAGAAACTCCTAGTCGATGAGGGCGTTCCGACATTTATGTAACAGATTGTCTCTGTCTGACATTAGCCAGTCAACAACATGACGCTCTCTGGTCTCTCCGCAGTCAAATTCCTCTGTTCATTGCTTTTTCATCCATTGTTGTTTGGAAGCATGCACACTACAGTACCTGGCCTATCTCATGAGATATTAACGGAAGTCCTGGAATTTCTTACCGATTAGAAAGTATTGCTTAGATGGCGTTGTTTTACTCATTATTGTGCTCGGCAGAGATGACTGTTAAAGAAACCCGAATTTCCCACGGATTCTCGAAGCCCTTATTAATTAAAGTATTGAAGAAGGCGGGAAGGCGATCGCTGGGACCAGTTGTTTGTTTATCCAACGTTCCGAACTCTCACGCGCGCCCAGCGTCAAGGAATAAAAAACTATACAACTCATCGCATATTTAATTCACCTCTGCCGAGGATTACCTCCAGCTGCGCTGCTGATTTGTTCGCGCAGTGCTTGATAAGCGATTGGCAGATTGATATGTCGATTGATCGTGTCCACAGTTGAGTGCTACGCTTCCTGCAGCAGGCGCGCAACTCGGTTGTCTGACTGCCCCAGTATTTTCACACTCTCGAAGTCAAAGGCCTGCCCTGGTGAGAAGGCGTGGGCGGCTACCAAGGAGGGTTTGTCGTTCCGTCTCACAAAGTATATTTTCTATTACACTTACGCAACATATTCATTTTATGCGCATTTGATGGCAATCTACTTCTGAAAAGTTTGTACTTAAGGAAAGCGTATCTTATAATTTTGGGATCTTTAAAGTCCGTAAAATTCTCACGCATACAGCGTCGTATTTGCCAGTTTACTAACGCCGCTTATGAGGCGCACAACATGCTTCACGCATATTGCAAAATTTTATGAGCTCTACGTGACGTCTCAATCACAACATTGAGGAATATGCGATTTTCCTCATAAGTAACTGTGCATCATGTAGTTTAGAAACCTCAAGCTCAGGAAGGGTTCATAATTATTCAGAAATTGAAAAGGTCTTTCAAAGCTTAAAGATGTATTTTTTTCGAATATAAAATATTTTGAAGCGACATCCAGTCCCGCACCATCTTTCGATCATTCCCGCCTAGTCGGATCTGGTCACATGCCGGTCGAAATTATGACAGTATAGGTTTTTTAGCTTCTTGAAATTTAATGTATATCTTAGCACTTACTGACCGCTACTCAGCGGTTTAAATATGCCTGAAAGGCTGACGTGATTTCTGTCCCAACCCATGTGGAGCAGTCACACGGTAGCATTTCATACGAACCCGACGCAAGTGCGACTACCGACAGCGCGCAGTTGCTGAATCCACTTTTCATCAAGTGAGGAAAGAGTATTACTGTCCGGCAGTTGGAGATAAATATCTTTTTGGTCCCTTTCAACATTTGTTGGAGATGAAATTTTTCGGCTGTACTCAGTCATATCCACATGTAAATGCAAATATGGACCCACAACTTTCGTATATCGCAGCTACTGACATTACGCTAACTCCATGAACATTAACTAAAAACCTATGCACCCATTTCGGCGATTTTGTACCGCTGCGTGATGCAATTAGGGGGGGTGTCAGTTCATCATGAGGTTACTGCCACATAACCGCATCATTTTTCACCTGCATGCCTTTTATCTTCACCCGAAGATTATGTGTGGGCTCGTTACGCTTAAACTCAGCAAGAAAGTTGACCCAGCTACTTTGTCGAATTCAGTCGGCCTCGACTCGCCTAATTGACATTGTCAACGTAATTTCGTGTGGCATGGATTGGAGAAGGAGTAGCAAGTTAGTTATGTGGCGGTTCCGACCTCATCGGCGTTCGTATATGTAATCCTCGCTGTCTGACTAAAAGTTAGGCCGCCGTTTAAACTTTCATGATGGGCAAGGAGTTTAGATACGATTTTCGATTTGTCACTTCGAAGTCAGAAGCTTGCGTCATTTTCGAATCCTGTTTTGATATTATATGGCCTATTTTTCTCAAAATGACCTGGCTTTTACCTTATTGCACACTATTTTCAGGCGTTTGTGCGGAGGTCCTGCGTTCCATGACTAGATGCCGGTGATAGACTCAAGACTACAATAGAGGGCTCACCGTTCATGAAAGCAAATGCTTATGCAGGAATCTCCAGCGAGGCCTGTGCTTTATTGCTACTGATGGGGTTCCATCATCAGGTTCGGGAATCTATATGAGTTACAATAAATTAACAGGCATACCTTTGTTGACTTCTCTACGAAGTTTTGACATCTCACAAGTTTCTGGAGCGTCGTGTGTGGTCTTTTCAATCCCTTACGTTTCCCCTCTCCATAGAGATACACTGCGAGTAGCTTTTAAGTGTTTGATTTCCTAAGTTAATTGCTTAAGTCGCAGCAGAATGGCCTCCTTCGGTTGGCGTCGCGATGCTTTAAATGGACACAATGTCAATGTCACCGAGTTAAACAAACGAATTCCAAAGATCACCCGTTGGAGGTCGGGCATTAGAAACCAGCCTTTTTCGACGACAGTGGCCTGCTGGCCTTTTACACTCCCGTAGAGTCCTTGCTTTCGTTTTCTAGCATGGTTGAAAGTCTCGGCGATATGTTGTTACCTTACACAGTTTTGCCCATATGTATTAAATTTAGTTTCCAGTGTAACTGAACTCAACAAAATAATTCGGACAGTTTACTAATTGGGACAAGACCTTTTCCTCGCTTTACTCTTATTTCTATTGTGCTCGTATTCTCGAACTTTAGTTTTTGATTTGATCAAAACTGACGCCACAAGAACCACATAGTAACCTTCCACAGACTGCATTTTGCGTCTTTTTGTTATCTTAATGCTTCTGATATCCCGAAAACAAATGCGTCAGGCCATTTGATCTAGGCAAATTCAAGACACCTCATTTTCCACCTTTTTGTGTCAGTTGACTTGCAATCAGAAGCGAAAAGGCGAGTTCCAGGACGATGTCGCGAAGAAGGAGACACGATCGCTGGAATAAGAGGTTTATTAGCCTGACGTTTCGGATTCTCACTCGAATCCATCGTCAGACCCTTATCTGCCTCTGCCTCTGATGGTGGATTCGAATGAGAATCCGAGACGTCAGGCTAATAAAGCTCTTGTTCCAGCGATCGTGCATCCTTCTTCGAGACTTGCAATCAGTCCTGATGCTCAGCTACCGTGATGACAATACTTGATTTCTAATTTCACCGCCAGGCCGTAACTACAACGGTTTTCTTGCTTATTTTTATTTAGCCAAATTCCCATTTGTTGAAAACTTTCTGGTTTCGGTTAGACTCAAATGCACGGAGAAAAAAGCAGGGCTTCAGTACACCCAAGGCTCGACTTTTTACTTCCCTTCCCTTCCGACCGATATTAAACGTATTTCCAATCTGCTCCTTTAAAACAGGATTGTCCATCACAAATCCAAGCATGGGGCTGACGCCGCGTCTGTTCAGGGGAGTACAATTAGTATGTACTCGAAAACCGGCGACAAATCAGACAAACCATGGTACAAAAAGCATACAGGGAAACACATTCGCGAGGCTCTCCACCGTTCCCACAAAACGGACTCGCGGAACGGCAGTGAGATAAGTTACACAATGTCACAGTCCATGGGATCTCTGTTTCCTGATACTGTCGGTAAGCGCGTCCTACATTGCTATGCAGATTTGTCTTATCCTTGAATCACGTATGCCTCTGATTTTATACACTTAAACAAATTGCATATTTTTTTCAGTACTCGTACGGGTTCGCGTTCTACTGACCCGATTGCGTGACTGCATACGCTCCTTCCCTGACACCTCATCCAAATAGGGTCCCCACAGCCGGTCTCGTGGTAGCAAATAATGTCATCACTATTGCGGGACCGCAATAGTGCAGTGCCTAACACATCTTCCCACACCCACGTCGTTTCAATGGCGGGACAAGGTCAACACGATTGGAGCAGAGAGTGGGTGCAGTGATTGACAAGGTCAAATAACTCAATTTCACGTACAACGCACGTCCTGGTGCCTACTCTACTCTGTGCGAGTCAGATATCAGACGGGGACCGAAGTAGAGTTGGTGGGAGTGCGGTGTGGGCCACAGTGAGAGGGGGCTATTACAGCTTACTCCTCAGTCGGCCGACTTATACCAACAGCGGGCAGCTATGCAGACCACACCTTTTAGCACGTCATGATGGCTAGAGGCGCAGTTAATTGTTGATAGTGCGCGGATTAATCATTGGATTCGATCCGAATCTCTCACTCCTTCCTTTCTGATGGCCTAAGTCGTTTGCCCAAATCCAGCAGACTGAAAATATGATTGAGTTCAGTGGCTGACACTACTTGGAGTCGCTCGCCGTCTAACTCACGCCATACACGGGGTCCAAATCTCGCATGTCTGAGAGAAGTTGAAGAGGGAATAATGGGGGCGGGAAACGGTTACAGTTTGATCTTCGTTCCAAAGGAGAACCGACTTAGTCGGTTAGCTTCCCATCTGGTCTATTTTGTTGATTGGGAGGGTGGAGAAGTGTGCTGAATTCCCATGAGGCAGGATATCTTATCATCGGACCAACCCTTCCTCTTGTCGGTTGAACGCAGATGTGATTGGGCCCAGTAACTGACGTGGAATGAACCTCCGTTGGACGTATGTACAAGAGTAGATGGGGTTATCAGCGTAGTTCGACTAGCACATTCCTTGGGTCAATATAACTGTCGTCTTTGTCTGACACAACAGTAACGGAATCAGCTTGGGGACTTCAATGACAAATAGTACAAGAACGAGTAAACTGGATCGACAGTTTCTTGCTTCATATTGACCCAACTGTGAAAAACCTTGTGCCTCGATGGGATTCAAACCCACGGTCAGTTACTCGTTTTTAAGCTGTTTAGTCGTGCCAGACATTCCCATATCTTTGGGCGATTTACTACAATTTTGTCCATCTGACCCATCTGTGAAAAACTCGGCGCCTCGGTGGGATTCGAACCCACGCAGCAAGGGGAAGGCTTTAGTACAGCCAACGCCCTAACCATCTGAGCTATGAGGCCCCACAGGAAGACGTGAGTTGAATCACATGAATTACGTGAGCCTGGTAGTCATTTGGTGGATTCTAGGTGGATTACTTAGGAAATCCTGCATGGGCAGTCAGATTGCTGTATCAGATTTGGTGGATTTCAAACGTTGCAGTATGTTGGGCGGGCAACTTGACCCAAATATATTTACACTCTTCCAGTGGGGCCTCGTAGCTCAAGCGGTTATAGTGTTGGCTGTACTGAAGCCTTCCCCTTGCTGTCGTGGGTTCGAATCCCACCGAGACGCCGAGTTTTTCACAATTGTGTAAATATGAATTATTCAGAATCTGCCAAAACATCTTCGAGTTCCTTGATTATTGACCGTCGACTGCCAGGCATACCGCTCACGGCCAAAGAGGCCCCGAAGTGTAGAGCGTTACTTTTTGACCATTAGACGCGGCAAAAAACAAACAGAACGAACCGGTTCCTTCGTGTTGTTGGATCGGTAGAGCACTACTCTTATACTATTCGTGATTGCATTCAACATCTCGGCGAATCCGTGGCTTTATTGCAAATCGTTTCACCAAAAAATTTCGGGCTTCGCGTTTACTGCATTGTGGCTGACTGTTGATTTTGAATAAGTCAGAACTGGCCACTCCAGTCTTCCCAGCACCACTGTCTTGCTTCTCTGATCTTTAATAGTTTGCCTCTTTGATGTTATTGACAGGAGCCAGCCTGGCCTTGAGGCGTGGAAAAGTATCGGAGACTGCCACTTTTGTGTTTAGTTTATAATAAACTTTTGAAACCTCGCTTTCTCTGTCTTTTACTCGACCCTATTTCCATTTCAGTTCGCAAAGATAATCCCAGCTCCTACTTAGGTCATGATGGTAGCGTCCTAGGAGCTTCATCGGTCGTTTCAGGAAGTGATCTGTATGGCGGAGACTCTAGCCACCTCAGTTCTGGAGGTCGCCCAGTAACTGTTCAAAACCCCCTTCCTGGTGCGTCTCTTCTACATATTTAGGCCTCTCAAGGCCTGTGGTTTAAAGTTTTCACGATGAATATCTACTATTTAGTGGTATGTAAATCTCATCGCATTTACTTCCTCAGCAGTGCCATCTCCAGACATGACGCCTGCGCTATCCAGGGCAGGCAGCCAACGAAAGGTCATCCAGCCAAGCGCGGAAGTTAGTAGACCCGCAGAGATCAAGAGGCCTGAACGCAGCCCGTCTTCCCTGCTGTCAAAGGCGCAAAATCGAAAGTCTTCATCGTCATCAGTCAGTGCCAGTAAGACCGCCATCAACGAATCGCCGCAGCCAACTCCTCCGGCAGCACCGCCTAGGTCGTCGGAATCCTCTGCGCGCCGTGAACCTGTCTCCATTCTCAAGCCTCCTAAGGAGGTTTCTGACTCCGACATGTCTAGCAATTCTGATTCGGACGCTGATGAGCTCTCTTCTCGTCCTCCCCAAAAGACTTCCTCTTCCAGTGTTACCGCAAATGCCGCACCTCGCTCAAATACTCCGCCAGAACCGGATCCTGTCCTGCTTTCTCTTACACCCACAAGCGGGTCCGCTGAGGGTACATTGAACTTTTTTGTAATGTTGTTTCGATGGCGACCGGTACTGCGCCCGTCTGTAATTTTGTGCGCCTAAAAGATTCTTTTCGTCCCATTGATGTGCAAAACCGATGCACATTCCTGTAACCCACTCTTCTATCTCCAACTTAGGAGCCCTGATATACTCATTCAAGCCGATGATGCTGGATTTGGCGATTGAAAAATAAACCGCAAAATCTGCTCGCTCAGTTGAATAACAGTCAAAACAACGTAATATAAACAGAACACGTGTTTTCCAACAGTTTTGACAATTAGGGGAGGAAACAGGACATTCACTGTTGCATGGTAATTTTTTGTCTTGTCCATTCAAGACGCAGGACAATTAGAAACGCATTTTGTACTTTTCCACACTCACCAATACCCTACCACTTTCCGTTTCTACAGTCTTTAGGATATCAGTTTTTCAAAAACCAAAGAATTCCCTTTTAACGCTTACGAGATTTTACTAATCATTTTGGACATTTTTCATTCTGGGTGGGCGCCGAGCTCTCGTTTATTTAGCGGCCTGGGACACTCTTATTATTATTATTATTATTCAAACATGAGTAGCCATGTTACCTCAACACCGCCTTTTGCCGTCATAGGGTTTCAAGTTAAAGGAATATCTGATGGGCTCAAGTGCATTTATCCCCCGAGATTGCAGTGTCTTTAATACTGACCAGACCATGCACCAGTTAGGTTCTTTTCAAGAACTGTTTCTATCAAGGTCAAGTGGGAGTAGGAGGCCCGCTTACTGCTTTGTTACTGCCATAAACCGGCAACACTAGCTGAACTCAGGTTTAAATCCCCAATCTCCCCGCGTGGTTTTGGTGCGCGGCTGGTTGATGATGGCCGGTCTGTCCGAAACGACCACTCCGGCCTCCTTCCTCCTTGTCGATAATGTCCACAAATAATCGATTGCCCATCGCTATACTGTTGTCCGTAAGAGCTGCAGACCATAGCTCCAATGCAACACTTAACGCCCTTTTTCTGTCCTACAAGCAAGTCACTCACAAGTGACTTTCCTTTCGTGTCTGTCCACTGGGCCATAAAATCAAGGTCGTCAACGATCAGCACCCTGACTTTACTTGGAGAAAATGCCCTTGACAACGCAAACTGAACTATGCCAACCTCCCAAAAGATGGGTTAACTGATTTTCTGACCTCTTCGACGATTCACCAATGGTCAATCATTTCTCGCTGTGAACGTTGCTTCTACTCTATTATTTTGACAGGTGACTTTGAAATCTTCGTCTTTGCCAGTGGACTAACTGACTCGGTAATGAAAAGCGCACTTCTGCTGATTGATGGCTACACAATCGCGACTAACAGATGGAAGGTGGAGGTCGGCCATTGGGCGGAGGCTCCTGTCGGGACCACACATCGCCTGACAGTTCGTCTTCCTCCCATGCCTGTCGGTAGGGTTTACCTCGAATTAGAGACCATGTT
>CACRXP010000113.1:1180860-1229549 GCA_902702965.1 Spirometra erinaceieuropaei
TGCTTGGGCCGTCTAAGTTGTGCGCAGACTTTGCAATGTTTGTCCTGACTGGCGACGCATTGTGGTTGCATTTGGGGCGGGTGTCTTGCGTAAAAGCACACGAGCGAATAGAGACTATGAGTAGACTGAACGGTGACCTAATAGGCGTGGGTGTCGTCTGTCGCACTACCCTGAGTTTCTGGAGCTAACAGGCCTGTCGAATAACACTGCCTCTCTGCCTGTCTGTGACCCTAGCCCTTTGTTCTTCTGCCTTTCTTTCAGAAATACGGGCGGCACTAGCTGAGGCGGAGGCTACCATTGCTAAGCTAAAGTTGACTGTCACGAATTTGGAGGGCAAGCTGGCCTCGAAGACGGTCGATGTGGATCGGGTGAGCTCTGATCTTTGCAAATTGCGTCTACGCCTCTTGGAAGATGGCAAGATTGAATACCTGGAGAAGCGTGGATAATGACGATAATGCTCCTATGCCTGCCTTAATGCACGCTTTTGCCGGATCGTCTAGTGGGTTGAATGCCCCTCGCGGCCGCCGCACATTCCCTCATTACCCGTTCATGCATCCTTCACTACCAGAACTGAGCACTCTGCCATCCCATCAAGGTCTTTCTTCTCACACACGAACCCTCCACCTCCTATTGGTCTCTATCTCCTGTCCCAATTCGGCTATATTTACGCAAAACCGAACTGTGCCTTGCGTTTGCCATGCGCCCTCTCACCATTCCATGCGCCCATGCGCAAAACTGTCTTTCTCATATCTGCGAAAATTCTCCTGGCTGTGCTATGCTCACCACAACAGACCACTCAACTGCCTTTGGCTTCTGGGCCGTTTTTCTGGAGTATACGATCTTTTACTCTTTTTTTACCTCGTTCCCTGCGCATTCACAATTGATAAAAACGCGTTCTGAAACGACAGCAACAGCAGCTTTCTTCTTGTTTTCAATAATCGTGGTGTTTGCAGCAACGGCAATGCACATTTCGAGCTCTTTCGTCGTCATCAGCAGGTCATAGTCTTTGAAGACTTGGAATTTGAACCCTGGTCTGACCGTCGAACTCTCGGTTGAGTCACTAGATCAACATCCTGTCGGTTGAGATCGGTATCGTTCAGAGTCACATGATAACGGCGTTCGCCGATGTACCCTGATCACAGGGTGGGTTGCGGGATAATTTATTACCCCCAGAGTCCACTGTACAGCCCTAGCAGGCAGACGCACAGTCATGAGCAAGCAAACCACTTTGGTTTATTTTTGGAAACGCTGCACATTCAAAGGCGAGAAACTTGCGCCAGACGCTTTCTGTCTATGTATGTTTGACGTTTTCTAACATCATGTCTCAGCAAATATTCCTGTTCCGTTTTCGCCAGCCTCAATGCTTCCCCCAAAAATCACTTATTCTAGCGACAGAGTGGGTCGTACGTCTCTTGAATGATGTGTGAGACAGTCCTTGAGACTTGTGTCTAACTCTGATTAATCGCCGATATCTTCCCATGTTTGATTCTTCTTTAGGTATGCGGGTGTGAAGCGTCTGTAAGTTACTCGCAGGCTGTTTCATTTTTGGTCAGATGTGGTCTTATCGAATGTTGGAAAAAGTCTAGTGTTCCCTCGTCACCTGCGTCGACCCCAACTGGCGGCGTGGCACAGGAAATTTCCTGCGCTATTTTCGTCCTTGGCATCCAGACCTCCCCAACCATAGAGACGTGCTAGATTTTTTTTTATCTTTTCGGGGTGCATTATGAGGATAGTAGGAACTTGTTTCTGACTCGCAGAGGTAACAGCAAATAGGCTACCCCTTGATGTCATGTTGGCCTCTTTCTGACCGAGCCTGTGAGAACGGACTACACGACGGGCAGTTCTACCGTCGCTAGCTACGACACCTAGCATGACTGTCGTGACTTGCGTACTAACTCGTTAATACTGACGCAAAAGTTTTCTCTGCCCACAAAACCTTCTCTTCCCCCACACCCACCCTCTTCTGCTGACATGAGAAAATCAGGCCGGAAGGTTGTAGTGGGCGCAGCAGTTGACACAGACAATCCGCTGGCGTGCGATACACGCGACCTGGTCGCAAACTCTAAATATCCTGCTCCACTTTTTTTGGGGGGGGGGGGGATTTGGCTTCCACCTAAGAGAATGCGACATAGGTGCCAAATCGAGAAGGAGCCATTGCAGCCTGACCCTTAGTCCTGAGAGGAGCGAGGTTATCCTGTTGGCTGGCACTCTGCCAAGCCCTAGTGACAGATTCCTGGCAGTGAGGAATGCGCTGCTTTGCCGTGATGGCGGATTCTCTAGTGTCGACCTCACTTTCTCTCTCCCCTCCGCCATGCACCAGTCGATTATCAGGGCCTGCCAGTCAGGTGGCAAATAGGATGGGACGAAATGACAGACAGGACGAACAGCCCCTTGGCGTGTGCCACAGACGACATGGTCCCCACTTCATGCTTCAGGCTGCATCGAATGACGCGCTTCCCACGTAGGTGAGAAATGCATGTTCTTGTGTGCCATACAGGTGCTGGCAAGGTGGACCGCACGTACCCTGTAGGAGTTAAGTGCAATGTGTTACGGATAGGATTCATGACTGTGCATTATGTGGGGAGGAGCGGTGTGTAGCTTATGGTGTGTTTTTGCACAGAGGGCGAAGTGTTGTCATGTGGTCTTAGCCCGTGTTCTTTTGCAGAAGATTTTCGCAAATGCACATATGGTCGAATATCCTGCAACAGTGCGAACAAGTGGCGAGAGGGAGGGAGTGCATGTTGGGGGTCGTGGCAGCGGCTCTCGGGTCACAGTGCGATGGATTCGCAGTGACCGACAGGACTGATGCGGGATGCGAAGGCGTGGCCGCAACGGGGACAGGTTGGGACTGGGCCCACTTTGTCGATGGTTATGTCGGTAGCGGTGGGAGAGATTGGGGAGGGGGGAAGAGCGTAAATGGATGGGTCTGCTTCTGTAGCGTTGTTTGATGATGACCACGTCCTGTGTTGGGTCTCATGAATGAGCGCGTGGATCCGGAGATGACTGACGAGCCCAAAAGCGATTCTCCTTAGCAGTAGGCAATACGGGAATGTCAGTGAATGTTGAATGTTTGCAAAGATAGGCCGTAGTAGTCGGTATCTGCGCGCGCCTATCATCGTTCTGACCTGTTCTGTGTGGTGGGTTTCATAGACTGGGGCTCCAGTTTTCACAGTCTAGCATGAAGTCTCTGTCCAACATGTACAACACACACACAATGGCCCCCGTCTGAGTCCAGCGTAAAGCTGCAACACGTTTTTGAGGCCAAGTGTCAGCTCAACCATTTGGAACGGCTGCGAGGTTTCTTTGGCAGAATCGAAAAAAACAAAATATCCTGACACATTTACTTTTAAGCAGATGGTTAAGCGAAGAAGAAGAGTAATCGAGCACCGGAACATTTTGTTTATTGTCCTGGGCTTTCGAACTCGTGTGGGAGCCCATCCTTAGAGATAGTTAGTTAAGCGATAAACCACATATTTTTCCTGACTAAAGGCAACTGAATAGCCGGAGCACTGCAGGACATGCATTACTGTTATACGGTTTTCAGAAAGTGCTATGGGTAGAAATCCGGGGAAAACACTTGTGGACTTTTGTTATTTGTGACTGTCACTGTATGCGTGGAAATAACTTATTTTTACGCATGCTAAGTTTAGTAGCCATTAGAACATGTTGTGGTATCTAGCGTCGTGTGTGATCTTGAAATAAATCTGCGGGTTCTATGTCTAGCTTTTATTTCAGGTCCTCAAGGTCATTCATATGTGCACACTATCGTGTCAAGCGCTTCAGTACCGAACCATACATGATATAATTGACTGTAAGTACGCCTTACCGATCGCCAACTTCGTTACTCATCTTTGTTGAGGGAAAGTCTGGTTCTAGCAAGATTTGGCCTTAAGTTTCCTCAGAGACTTTTTGACTTAATATCTGGAAGGGGAGGTGACGTATTGCTTGTGGCTTCATACGCATTTGAAGACAAATTTTGACTTTCAATTGAGTGAATGTGCTACTATTCGAATGCGGTAATTGAAAATTGAAATGGAGACATGCATTTTGGCTGCAACCCTTGACCTTTGAGCCGGCAGTTCAAAATGATCCTCTATCTCTACACGTAGCTGAGGCGTTGCAGACAGACCTTTGACTGTCTGGGTCGATACCAAGCCGTCTATCCTCAATCCAGGTCGGTGCTTATCTCACTATAATCAGTCTGACAAGTTATTTTTTTTAGCACTTTATGTCTAAACGTTCACGAACTGTCTGCTTGAGAGGAGTCTGGTCTCTCAACTCACAAATGAAATGTGGAATATTTTTGGTTTATGGACTCTGCCAGCATGGTCTAATCACTCACACAACGCGTGCAGTTATTCTAAATGTTATCGCGTCGTAGAATAATTTCTGAAAGGCAGTCCGGCGCTCCGTGATCATGCAAAGCACAGAATCTTACATTGCTTACAGTTCAGCTCACCCAAAAATCAGTCTAGTTCTCTAAATGTAACTAGTATGCTGCAAAAGCGACGGTGCCCATCCTCTAGGTTGCGGAAGGCTGAAAACATCCGCTTTTGACGTATTAATGGCATTTTCGGATCAGATGTGGTTATGTAGCCCCAGCTGACAAACCCCAGCCACCTGTAATACGGGACCGGTGGTAATAGGGGTTTTTACAGGTGGGGCTGTGAAATGCACAGACGAGGGGGTCAAGTAGTTGTATGCAAAAGAAAAGCTATTGGGAGTACGTGGTTGTACCTCCACTGGTTGAGAAATAATTGCCCTAACCCTAAACATAACCCCAACCCCAACAGTGCTGTGTCCATCAGGTGGGGCTACATAATCACATGTTACACATTTTTGATTTTCTTCCTCTTCGAATATACGCTGATCTTTATTTGCACAGCACAAAGTCATCTCAGCATTTGCACAAAGATTGTGCGTATTTTTAGTCCTTTAAGTTACTGATCGCATGTTTCCGCCTGGTTATCTGGTGTGAAGCTCATCCCCCGTCGTGTGTGTGTTAAGAGTGTCGTAATAACTTGATCCAAACAGGACTTCTTGACAGTTACTTGTTGTAAGGTAACCGAGTTGACTTTACCCTCTCAGCGCCGCAGAAATTCCGTTTTTAAGATCTTGCGAGGCCTAGAAATTTGAAAGACTGTTGGGGAACCCATATGGCAGTCAGTAATACCTTAAAAGTCAGTTTTGTTACACGCTTTGCTGCATGCTGAATAAAGCCAGTTTCTCGTGAAACAATTTTGTAGGTAGGTCTCTGGAAAATTCTCGTAAATTTTTTTATATTGGCCTTTGAAGTAATCCGGGTTGTTAGAAAAAGAACATCTTGTTATTGTCTTCGACCTTCTGACCCCAATTCCCAACCATTGCATGCCTTATAACCTTCACTGCGATTTACTGAAGTCTGAAAAGTTGTCATTAACTGAGTTTACCCTAAACTCGACCTCAGTAGCAGCTTAGGTTGGCATACTGACAACAATTTTCCATTGCATTGACTGTAGTTTCTTAATGCTTTCCCCGCCTATCCGACTTCCTCCAAGGTAGCTAAGGTGAGTTTATCTAGCAGTTTTTCTCCTCCAGAAGTTTCGGCTTTTTTGCTTTGCATACAACTGCGTGCCTCGAGAGTTGGTATTTTGCATGCATTAAGTGCAACCACCACACCTTTTCCGGGAACCATCTCGCTTCAGTTGATTATGAGAGCGGGTTTCCTTTTAATTTTACTCAATGCGTGTGAAACGTTCTGGCTAACTTTCGGCCCTACTTTTGATTTCAAGAAAACTTACCGCTGAGGCAATTCACTAATCCTCTGTCAGTCAGGGTGAAGTGACGCTCTATTCAAAGTTGACTAAATAACAGATTGCTCTTAAGCCACAGGTAATGGCCACTCAAAAGAATGTAAAAACTCGTTTAGCGTGGTATTTGAATTTACTATGTTATGGAGAAACGGCAACGGTCATTATGTGGGAAGATTTGCCAGTAAAACTAAAATTCGTCAACGCATTTTTTGACGCGCCTGCATCGTTTCCGTTAAGGAATCCACGTGACACCCGGAGCCTTTGTGAAGTATTCGGCGATCTACCAAACCTAGTTCGTTTCAAGGTGTCCTCATTAGCACAGTGAGCTAGACATGTGAAACGCCGTCATCTGAATAAAACGCAATCAAAAAAACAAGATAAAAGTTTACCTTTTGAATTTCAACTGCTAAAACTATCAGTACTAAGGGTACAGGGAACAAGTTTTGATATGAGTGTTGCTTATGACACCGGATTGTCTTACTTGGTCACAGACTGTTCAGTTGCTTTTTTCTGCATTTCCCTCTAACACATTAGGATACCGTCAACATTTCTGGTAGCCGTTTTTGTGATTTCGTGGTCGTTTTTGGACATTACCACAATGCCTGTAGTTTCTGTCTGCAAAAAACTGAAACTGAACGCTTCCGGGTTCTTCGTTCTGGGAGACATTTCACCTATCCCACACCTATCCAAACTTACTAGGTGTTGGTAGTCGTTTTATGTAGTGAGGCTAAAGTCATATAGATTTTCTCCTATGATGATCCCGCATAATGAACTCAAATGTAATTAGGGCACATTGACGTGGCAAATGGCTTGCGATTATCTCGATTCCAGATTCTAAAACTACAGCTGTAATTGACAAGACGCTTTCACGCATTGTCGATTTCTGTATAGAGTATAGATCGTTTAAAGCATGCGCCAAATCATGTCAGCCATCGTCCCCAATTTCAGAAAGTGTGTTCTAAGAGAAATATCAATGCACAAATTTATATCTGAGGACAGACGACACTCTGGGCGTAGATTGATACATAACTGTTTCGGGCCTGTTTGCCTTCATTCAGCCAACCATAACCCTGACCACCAGCTGGGACCGGAAACATGAACACACCTAGCGCGGCTGGTCGACCACTGGGATCTACCAGCGGCAGAGAATGGCAGTTGGCGAGGCACTGATAAACTTCGACTCGATGAAGTGCTTATGGCCCATCTTGTAGACCTAGTGGTAGGCCAGCTGCGCCAAGTGTATGGGCGCATGTTTTTGTCTCCGGTTCCAGCTGGTAGTCAGAGTTATGATTGGATGAATTAAGGTGAACAAGCCCAAAACAATCCTGTGCCAATTTACCACTCAGACTCTGTCGTCTCCCCTCTGTTCTCATAGCTCGGCCGACTTTAGCCTGCCAGGTGGTTGCCTGTTCGTGACCCCTGGCACCTATATATACATATATATTGAGCAGGTTAACGAATGTTTTCATCGGGAATGTCCCGCTTTCTTTTGGCGCACTCGAAATTTCTGTCTATGCAAACGGAGACTTCTTGAAACACTACGTGTGTTTTGGTCTTTTGTGGAATTTTCAAACATTTTGCCATGTCAGTTTGGTCGTTGTTACTGACGATAGTAATCGAGTGCTCCACAGCAAGGTGGGCACAAGAACCTCGACTTGCGCATAAATCAGTTTATGACAATAAGACACTTGCGCAGCATCCATCGCACTCTCTCCCCCCCTCAGTCACCTGAGTCCGGTGTCAAGACAGATCCAATAAGATCGGAGGCGGGATCTGGCGCAGGTGACAGGCGTGGCGTGAGCCTACGCCTAGGCGGGCCACCACAGCCCCCTTCCCCCATGTATGAAATTTCATTATGGATACGCAGCCCAATGACCTGTGTCGGACCCTGGACCCCCCTGCTGACCCAGCGCAACGTCCGCACTGCATATTCAGAGAAGCCTTTGAAATCTGTTATTGGCGAATAACCGCCTGTTGTATCATTGCAATAGGTATATGGTTGATCAGTTACTTCATCCTGTAAATGTCCACAACCGGTGACCAATCTCATGACATGTTAGCCGAAATTCTGAGACGCCCTTTTCATTAGGAAGGATTACTTAAGTAGTGTTGTAATATTGATTGTCTTGCAGCATAATCCCATGATATTCCAGGCACAGCAGGATGCTGGCTTTTGAGTGCACTTCCTCCCGAATATATTCTACAGAAAGCATTTCATTATGGATACGCAGCCCAATGACCCGTGTCGGACCCTGGGCCCCCTTGCTGACTCAGCGCAACGTCCGCACTGCATATTCAGAGAAACCTTTGTAATCTTTTCTTGGCGAATAACCGCCTGTTGTATCATTGCTACCACTTAAACGACTTTTTTAGCCTGAGCTATTCACTGTTACTAAGATTTCACTGAAACTGAGTGCTTGTTATATGGGTCATGCTATTTCAGAAGGGTGTAGAAGTGGTTAGATGCCCCAACCCACTTAAGACTGGCTTTTGGTATTTTTGCAGAATCAGGAATGGTTTTCTTCGCACTTTTCTCTATCCCAAAATCATTACCTGCTGCCTGGTTTTCTAGGATCTCCAACTCGGTTTGTTTCACCCATTGTCAGGGTGGACAGCCGCCGCAGGATGATGCGACCGGAAGCCATCGCCGAAGAGCCCACTTTATTGACGTCAAAATCGCCTGTGGGGGATGTGAAATCGGTCCCCGATGTCAGTCAGTCAGTTCCAAGAAGTAGGTCTCGCATTTATGCACGTTTTTTCCTTGCTGAAATTCATGCTTAATAACTATCCTTACAATTATCTCTATTTTGCAGGGAAGGTAGGATATTAAGATGCATTTGGGTCACTGTGCATAACCTTTTAATCGAGAATCCGCAGGGGATAAAATCCGTGTCTCACGGTGATTGTGACAGAAAATACATAATTCCTCCATGCCTTAAGTTAGTTGAGACTGAGTCCCATCGGCTATGGGGTCGCAAAGCTAATTATGCAACGTCTCCAAGTTTAAACGGTATAATAGGTTTTTAGGCTGAAACGCATATGTTCCCATCTCCAGGACGATGCATATGAAAGTTTGGTGAGGATTTCTGGCTAAACTTTACGAAATGCATTACATACAAGGGCAGGGCAAACTCCCATGACCAACTCCTGCTTATTTGCCTCCATCAGCCAGACCAGAGGTTAGAAAGTCAAGCCCGCGGACCCAAGCATATTAATCGAAGTAGGCGTTCTACCACTAAACAACAGGCTTACGCCCCGTCATCGTCTTGAGACAGCCATTCCAATGTCTCGTGTTTTGCTGCCGATACGCCTCGGATCTTGTTTACTCGTTACTATGCAACCATCCGCCAGCGTCCTAGACAAAAATTCCGGAGTAAACATTAGTGCGCATATCCATTCCTGCCATCAACCCATGCCGGGGAAATTCCCTTGCTCATGATTAATCCTTTCATAGGAAGCATATCTCCTTGTCTACGGGGATCTTCGGAGAAAACCTTGCTTTTCGCTGCTCTTCTTGAACTATTCTGACCACATCCATGTCCTTAAATTTATTCTTTTTTCTTTGGCTTATGTAGATGGGGAAGCAGGCTACAGGACGGGTTTCGGGAAATTGCTGCTAGCCTGATGTTTCTCATTCATACACGAACCCATCATCAGAGGCAGCAGTAGATTAGGGTACTACATGCACAAGCTGTGCCGAATTCAAAGGATGCAGTTGCCTATCATAATCAACCTCTTCCGGATTAATCGACGGGGCTTGTACCTATTGAATGATTGCTTGATCAACCCCATCCGAGGGGTTAGTGACTGCAGTTTTATCATCGATGGTGGTTATTGAAGTGATGATTTTGCGTCCGCGAGGGTTGCGAATTTGGGATCGTGCAGCCATTTCATACTGTAAATGCTCACAACCGGTGATCGATCTCATGAAATGTTAGCCGAAATTCTGAAATACCTTGTTGATTAGGAAGGAGTACTTAAGTTTAATTGTAATATTAATTACCGTGTAGCCTAATCCCATGAAATTTCAGGCATAGCAGGATGCTGACTTTTAAATGTACCTCCTTTCGAATATATTCTACAGAAAGCATGGTCAAAAGTATTTTCACCTGTATTCATCTGTTACTGCACTGGGTCTCGTAATTTTTCAGACGAAAAAGGATTTTTTGCGTATTCATAAACGTTTTTAGTTCTCAAATAACTCTGATTCCTTCTGCCTTTTTCACGTTCGGGGTTTTCGGTCTCCATGCTGTACACATTCCGTTCAAATAAAATCAGACACTCCTGCATGCGATTAAGAAGATATTATTTAGGACTCATGAAATTGTGTAATGAATATCAGTTATATTCAATATTTCATGACGAGCAATAATAAACATGCTCTTTGATTGGGCATCATATGGTCCTAAAAATTTCATAATTAAAAACTTTCTAAAACCGACTGATGCCCTTTTTCTTACATAAAATTCGATGACGCAGTTTGCTGCCAAATGATTATACGAGAAGAAATGTTTTCCTGCCTGTTTTCAATTAAATGTATTGAGATTTATAAGGGCATCTAAAATCAATGTAAAGATTGCATGCTACCTGATTAGTCGCCTGCGAAGTAATGTGTTTCAAACATCCTTTGGGCCATTTTGTCATGCGTTTTCATTGAATAATCGAAAAGTGCAATGGTGGACGAAACTGCCGAGACTTGGCTTGGTTTATGTTAGAATTTATTATAAGGGACGGTGGTCTCTATAGTCCATCTGGTAAACTATCGTGTGCAAAGCGGCGATATTTCCTATGCGGTTTTCTCTTCTGCGGGCTTCTAGGCACGCCCACTCGGTTTAATCAAGACCTCGTCAGGGTGGACAGTCGACGGAGGATGATGCGACCGGAGCCCATTCCGGAAGAGCCTACTTCGTCGGTCCCGACGTCTCCTGCCGATTCTTCGCAGAAACCCATGGAAGATATAAAAGCGACCGAGGCTATGACTGAAGCACCATTAAGAAGTGAGTGTCAGTTTGATCCACCCTTTCCTAATTTCGTACTGAATCCGGGTGCTCCCTGAATTTTCTGCCGCCCCTACGTTTGTGAATCCTGTACATTTACTTCAAGTACATGCAGCATCTCTGCACGTACTAACTTTGTCTGCTCTCTCCAACTAGGTTCACCCTCAAAGGTACTCTCAGCGTCCTTAACAATGGAGAATGAAGACAAACTGGCTCAACCACCGGTTGACGAAACAGGACCAAAGGTGTCGGACTTCGTTTTGGAGAGCGCCAGTTCTCAGCAGAGTCGCACTGCAGTCGACACTTTACCAAACCTCACAGTTACGGCCCCGTCAGTTCCAGACGCTAATGTGCTGCCTACCGTTATTTCCGTACCGGAAGCAGTTGTGGCGTCCTCAGCTCCGTCAACTTCACAGGAGAAAGAGGAGGCCAGATCACAAACTTCTGACGTCGATGACGACGTCAAGTCCGACGTCCCTGCGGAGGACAGCAAGGTACTCTCGACAACCAATTTAACCGCTCCTATTTCGACAGACGCCGCCCAAACCCAGCCTCCTGGCTCTCCACATGGAGTTCGGAACCAGAGGTCTTTGGAGGAGGAGTTTAAACTAGCTGAGACGAACTTCTTACCACCGGTTACCACTGCAGCTTCTGATGTGGGTTTTAAAACCGGAGCTGAATGTACCCGTAGCAGCCCGTTAGGGTCCACTGCGGACCAGGTTGCTCCGTTGCAGGTCCTAGGTGAGCCGAAATCCCTGCAGGGCACGCAGCAGGCGAAAGATGACCACCGTCATGGCCAGAAGGAAGAGGGTGGGAAAGAAGAGTCTGAAAGCTCTAAAGAAGAAGCAATAAAGGACGAGCATATTGAGGACAATGATAAGGATGATGACGACGATGATGATGATGGTGGTGGTGAGGTGAAGTCAGAATCCCAAGCCTCATCAGACAGCAATTCGGAGCATTCTCCAGTCGGACTTAGCCAACAGGGTGCGCCTACGCTGCCTCATTCCGGTATCGGGAAAGCTCACTCGAAGGATGAGGAGGAGGACGAGAAGGAGGAGGAGGAGGAGGAGGAGGAGGAGGACGACGACGACGACGACGACGAGGAGGAGGAGGACGGGGAGGAGGAGGAGGAGGAGGAAGAGGAGGAGAAGGAGGAGGAGGAGGAGGAGGAGGAGGAGGAGGAGCGACACGGCAATATTGAAGGTCCTCAACTTCTGGCGATTACGCCGACTTCGGGACCTACAACAGGTAGTTTAAATTGCCGGTTCTCATCTTCAAAACTTCCCGCCAGGTCGACGTATAAAGTAGACATAAGAGTTTACGAAGTTTCGCCTGTTGCGAAGATAGGAGCTAACCGTCTCCCCCCCCCCACGACACTGATTGATTCGGCTTTAACGTTTAAGACACATCAAGCAAACGAAAGTTGGAGTCTTTGGATGCTATTGTTGGAAGTCACTGTTTCAGTTCGCTGACGTTCTTCAGCACCGTCGCCCACTGTCAAAAAGTGGCCTGCGTAATCAACATATACTCCTGCTTCTGAGATTTCTAATTACAGACTATGTAGAATAGGGAAATTCAAATGGATAGAATGTGCTTTTGACAGATAGAGTCGAACCACCGACCTCCTGACTTCACACTAGCAAACTAAGCGTCTAGATACGATGGCGGGATTCCCAATTATGCAAGAAGAATCGGTATTTCCTGACTAACTAGCAAGGCGATCCTAAAGGTAACTTAGACCACGTTTCTGTTCTATAATGCCTGTGCCAGGCTCAAACGGAAATAAAAATGAAGCCTTGGAGTGGCTGGCTTTTTCCTTGATCGCTTTAGTTTCACTGACTTGACAGCTCTTCTTATGTCTGATTGTGCACAGCGTGACCTGCATGTGCTATGAGTCGTCATTGTGCTGGTGGTAGTCATTCAACCTGATGCGTCGCCGGCCATCTCTCGAAGCGAGCTAAACATTAGATCAGCTTTGGTCGAACCCAGGGCTAAACTTACGGAGTCCACTACAGCCATCGCCTCGTGACGTCTGGGAAGTTTCTCTGTAAGTTCTGATAAATCAAAGGGACATGGGTGTTCTGGTCGTCTAAGCTGACATATGGAAACCACATCATCAGCATGATCCACCCAGTTCTTAGACTATCTCGGCCTAGATCGACCAATCTTCTAATATTAAAAGTAGGCTTAGTGTGACCCGCATGTATTTCAATGTGCTTTCTGGGGCCTGATCTCTGTGTTGTCGAATGCCGATCCGACAGGCGCGTCAGGGGTTATCATTTGGTTTCTCCAGAATACTTGCAGACACTATCGTTGCAGCATGCGTTTTAGACAACTGCAAAGATTTAGGCGAGTGGTTTATATTTTATGCTCATGAATAAGAGACAAGCATCACCGCGAGGTTTTTCGCGCATGTTAACGGCTTTTCTGCTCGTCCGATAGACTCTTGAAGCGGTGGGAAATTATGATACTATCAGTAAATGTGTGCCTCGGGGCTTCATTTAATGACGAACATCGTCGAATAAATTAGTCAATGTAATTGTTCTTACTGAATTACACTAATGGGACGAAGATTCTTCCTTGTTCTTCCACCATTAAACTCGCCTGATCTCTCTCCATTTTTAGAAAAAAGATGGACTATAGTTAAAACTGACCCAAGAGCATGTGCAATACGTTTATGCGGTTCCTTGATCACTAAAAGGGCAGTCTTCTATTTTTTCACTATTCCTCGTCTTTGAGGAGGGATTCACGTGAAGTTCTCTCTCTTTCCCCGGATGCTACACATTTCTGAGATTGATATTTGACTTTTAAGGCTTAAACTGCTACATCATCTATCCTGACCACCTTGTCTTGTTGTCAGGTAAGAGAGGGAGAGAGGGAAAGGTGAACTGCGCGAGTATCCTCCCTCTCCAAGCAACAATTTCCACCCTTGTGTCCAACCGCAGGGACCGAAGTTGCCACAACAGATACAACCTGCAGACAGTTGGGTGCTAGTAAGAAAAAAATGAACGGTGAAAAGTACTAAAAGGCTAGAAAGAGAATTTAAGATCAAAAAGACTACCAAGGATTTCATTCTGACTCAACTGTGAAAAACTTGGCGACTTTGGTGGGATTCGCACTCACTACAACAATTGGAAGGCTTTAGCACAAACAACGCTCTAGCCAGCTGAGCTACAAGGCCCCATCGATAAATACCAAGAATTTAGCAAAAGAGGGGAATGCATAGAGAAACCTAAGTCAGGGAGCAGGGCTTCTTGTTTGAAAAGCCGTCAAAGGTAAAGTTAAGGGGTCTGCACAATTATGTATTCCGACATTATATTAGCTGCAAGAGTTCTTTCTCCTTCGGCTGAACAGCCATCTGAGGTCATTAGTTCAAAGGTTGATAGTTCAGAAAAATATCTTAACTGCCTGTGCCGAGTTCAGTCGATGGGGAAGGTTTATTGCTCGAAAGTATACTGTGGGATAACAACAATATCTCAGATGGTAAGAGCGTTTGGTTAAATGCGCTGTGGCCCAGTGAACCTTTGGGTGCTATTTACAACTGACGGCCCATGTACGTAAACTGATTTTTTCTATATATTTGCTGTTTATTGGTGGTATTTCTTTATAACGCAACTATGATGATATGAGTCAGAACGATTTCAAGTAGCAGAAACCTGATTGCTGGTGCAGAAACAGTCCTGTTCCACTTTTTTACTAATTTCCTTTAGTTTCCTCGTTTTTAGTCGTCAGTATTCACTTAATAATAATTCCGCATAGCACACGAAAACATGTTACCAAAAACTTGATTTGTTTGGTTGAAAGACACGATTTTTTGCAACCATGTACTTACGACCATGAGGATGGTTTTATTGCCCATCCATAGACAATGGAAAAGTGGCGTCCGCCAAATTTTATAAAGCAACTTAAGAATGATCTATTCGTTGTCTATAGCCTTCATCACACTTTAATGTGCTGCTGAATATGGTATACCAACTTTTTTAAAAAAGGAAATTAATTGTTTAGATAACGTGAATGCAATTCCCTCCACTTGACTGCCGGTAGACTGTGGATCGTGTCATATGGGATTGGTGATAAGGTTAGTTTTACTGGTGGGGCAGCACACTAGACAGTAAGCTGATAAAAGCCCATATGACGTGACCCACAGTCTGTCATCCGTTACGTGGGGTTCTTCTCCATACCGTTCCCTACAGACTGCTTACAGCACATCAAACCAACTTTTTCACCGATACAACCGTTCACTTTCCAATCTTTAACAATCCCTAGCAGTGCGGAATATGGTCTCTAGGACGAACTGCTTTACAGAATAGGTGAAGGTGATACTGCATAGTATAAGCGTCCTCCTTATGGCTTAATTGCCTAATACACACCCGTCCTGTACTCCATTAAGGCGCATCTCATAAACGCTCCATTTAAAGGCTTAAGTTCTGCACAGTGAATCTTGAAGTTTTAAATTCTTGTCCTTCTGCAAACTGGAATAGAAGAATTTTTGAACTCGTTCTGAGCCGATTTTATTGGAAAAAGTCGTTAATCGAAATCTGTCCTTTCAGTCAAAAGTAGCACATGCTCCTCGCTGTAATGTTCTGTCGGAAGTTTTAGACGGGAAAAATTAGCGTACTGACTGAACACAAATCATTTATCTACAATGCAGATGATTTATGCTCATTTTGTCACATGCGGAGGCGACGTTTGCTAAATGCTAATTGGCAGACCATATCTGAATCACGTGTGATTAGCATTCGTTGGTCTGGCCTGCTTACAGGATGACACGCTTAGTAGGACGTGTTACGAAAGCTTTTTACTGCCTTCTTCCACAGGAACCGAACTCTACCCCCCGAGCCATCTCCGAGGTTTTTTATCAACGCTGCTGTACGCCGGAGCGCATAGTCTGAGGCGCAGCAAAATGTTTCTGAATCACCTGTTCCATTATGACCTAGAAAAAAACCGAGGGCGTTGATTGCTTCATTTTCGACACTTGCACCACCTCGTAAAACTACTCGGCATGGGTGAAGCACGTGACAGTCTAGAGAGCGGAGTGAGCATCTACACACAGGCTACTTCTATACTGCAAGACCCCCACTGGTTAATCCACCTGAACTCTACTACGGTAAATTAACTGCGTAGAAGAATGTTCATCCGACAGTACTTTGAAGCCATTGCCTCACGCAGACTTCGTGCAGTCTAAAACTGCCGCGGACACAGCAAGACCTACGTGGTGTCTGACCTATTTATCCAGTTTTCAGAAATGTAATGGAACACTTTCAATAATGGCGTCTACAGTGTCGGGGTCTTCGTCGTCGTATGTCTAACTTTTTGCGCCCATTCCTAGCTTTTTGTCTGAGGACTATTAGTAAATTCCAGTCTTGCGCTTCGGAGGGATTGTCACCTGTATGCTACCCTTTTGGCGAAGAGGCATAGAGGGCCAATGTTCAAAGGATGAAAATTTGAGAACAAATATTATGCTCATCAACGAATCTCTGCCGTGGTCTTTAGTCCGCACAAGAGGTCCGTCCTAAGATACACATTTCAACTCACGGAACTGATACTTACGCCGTCACTGTCCATCACTGCCTCACAAGGTTGCCGGTATGGTGATGTAAGTATGACATTGTTTATGGTGGCATGAACTTTCCATGCATCTAGTACACTCTTCCTACCCACACCTACCACATTCCGATGGCCAGAAACTGAGGCCATCGTTGCATTCGGTGTCTGTTGGTACTTGAGAATCTGTCTCCCCCATGCTGGTGGCAATTCCGAAGTTTGATCAGCCGGAGGCAAAAAAGGTCCACGCCGCGCTGCATGCTCGGTCCGGCTGTGGTGTCCAGCACGCAGTCGCCCGCGAACAAGAGATCGCAGACTGTGGTCTGTTTGCGCCGGATATTAGGAAGCCGGCCGTTGGCTCGGTAGTTGATGTTGTTTCGAGGCCGTCCCTCACGGTGACAATCTGGCCGTCAAGACCGACGATATTTACCGTATGCTCCAAAACAGGGCAGAACAGGGACGGTGACTTGCCCCGAATCTTTCTTACAGTGATAGTAGACTTGCGAAGCGCCTGACGCACTCACTCCTCCCCACCCGGATCCCATGTTAAGACAGAGTCAAGAAGACCGGGAGCGGAGAGGGCGCAGGTTGCTGGCACGGCGGAAACCCCCATCTAGACGTACCACCACACCCCCTGGTCCACAAACACTTGAGCAAGAATTTATGGGAGGACGACACGGATCCCAATTTGCACGACACGAGCCGGCCACTGGGTCTGCGGCCACACCCCAAATGTAGGCATTTGTTGTGGATGTACATTCATGATAACGCCTGCCAGCCTCTGATCTAGCCCCCTGTTATTCCAGCGCTAGCGAGTGCGTGCGTGATGATTTTCGAAGATTTACCTGTTGTCTTCAAGGTCTCGCAGGATTGACCCTTGTCTCCACTTTTCGTGCAACAGTAAGGTGAAATGCCGATTAGTTGGAGGCATCTTGTGTGTAGAGTCCGGTTGGAATTTACTCAGCGCCAGAGATTCTTCACTTAACACCTACTGCTCTGATTGTTCTTTCGTAGGGTACAGCAAGCATTTTTTGCCGTCTGAGGACGTCTGATAATGATTTCCTCGGAGGGTGCAGTAGGTTGATTGAGGACGCCAATCACGTGCCCGGAGCGGTGCAGTTTATTGCGACTGAGGGGGCGTCGACTAACTTGATGGTTGTTGAGAGAGTGAGAGAGAATACCATCCTATTCTGAAAGTACCATTCCGAAATTTTAATCAAAAAAGACTCCATTCACGGTGGATAAAATCGACACGCAAAACAGATAACACCAGAAGATCACAAGCGGAAACTGCTGAGAACTGCAGCTGTCGACAACATGAAGAATCGCCGGTGAATGAGTTGTATGACGTGCATCAGATTTGACTTCCTTCAAAACTGCGCTAGCGTGGTGTGCAGGTAACCTCATTATTGTCGTTCAGATAGTCAAGGAGGGAAAAAAGCAGTATATATTAGTACAATAGGCCAACGGATGTACATATAAGAAAATTCTCGTGTGAGTGAAAAGCAGAAAAAAGTGGTGGCTCAATTTTGAAAGCCTGCCAAGATGAGTTGTTTATTTCTGCGCGTTGTCTGTGTATCTTTGAATTCCTTCTTACTTGCAGATCGATCGGTCATTTTGCACTTTTTTCGGTCTTTGTTTCACCTGGCTTCAGCATTACAGCAACGCGTCATTGTCTGCTTCGGTTCGGTTGTCCATCTGACTACTATGTGGTGTGTTTCCCCACACGAGAAAACCCACATTTCCGTTAAACGCGCAAATATGGACCTCGAAGGGCTACCTAATTCAGTGTCCGAACTTAAACCCTAACACCAACTCTAACCATCTGGAATTTAGCGCAAGACTGCCCGAGATGGGGAGGGGGGGTGTTCGTATTCCTGTATCGACTGCGAACTCCTCCGTCGTTCATTCTGGTCTCTATGCCGCGTTTACTCAGATCCTGCAGTGCAGTAGTTACCTTCCTTGAAGCTTCCTCACATTGAGACCACTTGTGAAGTTGAATTTGCAATGTCAACTCCCGATCGTCAAGGTTATTGCCTATCCAGTTTTCCGTTAATGTCGCCTTTTGACGAGTGTGTAGTCCAGCAGCCCTCAGTAACTTGACCTAGGCTTCATCCACGTCGTCTTCTCCCGATTCTAAAGGCGACAGTTAGAGTTGGCAGTGGAGAGGCTGTGTTCCCTGCGTACTGGCAACAGGCGGAGGCTGTTGTTTTTGCAGTTGTTGACTATTTAGCGGCCTATAACGCCTTTGCAGCTTACGTGATTTGGGTCTAAGGGGACTTTTAGGATATCGAGACCGGCAAAACTGCCCGTCCTAATCACAGACATGAGGATAACATGCAGTTTTATTGGAGAAATTGTCTGCCTCATCGTGGCACTTATGATCGGAAGAAAGGAGAGGGGACTGTAAAAAATATATTGATTATATTGACTCCTAAGCACCGGATATCCGCATCTGGTTTAGCGCGTCGATCAGTAACTTTCACGGGGGGTGTGGCTACTCTGTGGATCACAGTCTACGGGAGTCGCGGGTAGGAATGAGGTGCCAAAGACAGCTATGTAACGGCATTCGCTAAGTTGGTCCGTATGTTTGTTAGGCCCACAAGTCCATTCGTTTGAAAATACTCCCGCCACACACGCCTACGGGCTTCGTGTAAGCGTCCAAGTACAGCGTGAATCCCCTGTTCGTAACATACATGAACTCTGGGGACAGCGTAGGTGAGACGCGGTGGCAAACGCCAGCGTCAAATCGGAAGCTGCGGCACAGTCCGCGCTCACAGCAGTGCAACCCAGATGGCGGAAGCTACTGCCATCCCCATCATTCCTTTTCGTCGTGGAGGATTAAGTGGGGGGGGTCCGACTCTCACCTTGCATCCTGGTAGGATGATCTCAGATCCAGTACAATTCCAGCGAGAAGAGTCGTTTGCTTGTTCACAGGCGTACAAATTCACGAACTAATCCTTCTTTTCCAATCAGAAAGGACTTAGTTCCCTCTGGTAGGAATCTGAAGCTACCGGCTAGCAACTACTAGTGTAGCGCAATAGCTACTCACTCTAGACTGTCAAATGTAATCGTTTTGTATTTATGTGGTTCATCATAACAGCTGCTCTCCAGCTCCGCGCTGCTGATGATCTATGTGTGTCTTGGAAATCTCTGCAGCAATATGTCTTGACTGCCTCCATGAAAAAATCCTTCATGGTGTTTATTAAATTTGCTTTTCCAAGGTAACCAAGGTTACGCTAACCCCCCACCCTCAAAGTCTTTCCTGTCTGGCTTTTCTGTAGGCAATTTAATGGTTAAAGTGTATGGTCGTGGCCTGGAGGAGTCAGTGATGCGACACGCGGTGATACTGGTAGACGACTGCACCCTCCGTGACTCCGACTGGAGCTTAGCCAGTGTCGGCGAGGCAGGTGGGACTCCGCAAGGTGCTACTCACTGTCTGACTATTCGTCTGCCAACCCCCCTCACTGCTGGTCGTGTTTTCGTCGAGCTTGAGACCGTGGCTCACGGACGTTTGCGCTGTCCTCAGGCTTTCATCGCGGTGGCAGGCAGACCGTCCTACGCTGCGCGGGGAACAGGCCAAGGTGAGTACCTTCACTGACCTGCTGTAATCCTAGGTGACTTTAGCCACGCCAGACTTGGCCGGAGGTGATGCGACGGCCAGAGCGGAACCGGTGCCTTCAGCTCGACCCGACGACTTATCTCCTGAGGGTACGTTGTCTCTCGTCTCATTAGCCTTTGCCGAAGGTTCTTTTGTGCAGAATTTATTGTTTTACGGAGGGCACTTTTTTTGCCGGAGCCTTCTCGGGTAGGAAAGCAGCTAGCGAAGTCGACCGCTAGTAGAGATGTCCGAATCCACGGTCATTTGATTCCTCTCCAAACAGACCTAAGATCATCGGTGTTACGGTTATTCGGTTTCTGAGAAGCTGCTGCAGCATCGATGTGGCAAGCACCAAGATGATGGTGAACAAAGGGCGATTGGGGGTGGCGTCTCTCGCAATCCCATAACCCATTACTGTCCTCCCCTTCCGCCCAGCATTCTCACGACCAGCTGCCGTGAATCGTGTGTCATTCGCTCGTCGAGACCCTACAAAGTTTGTCAACATGTCATGCTCCTTTTGTTGTTTCTGAGTCTGACGATTCGCGAGGACAAGCTGCTCTCCTTTTTTCAGTCATTCCGGCTTCATCTGTTCTCGTCTTTCCCCGACTCCACTGATTTTGTAATTCTTATTTAGCTGTGTAGAAGGTTACTCCGAGTATCTAATTTTCTTGGTAACTGGTAATTATACGGCGAGATAAAAGTCTGTGGGGCATCATTTGGGGCAGTCATTTTCCCTTACAGTTTGGTATTTGATTCTTTTTTTTCTCTCTCAGAATATTGTCTTCAACAATTGCGTACTTCCTATGTAAATGAGTAGTTTTTGATTTTGCAGTGTTATAGTACTGTATAGTAAACTTTTAAGGACTATCTGTTGAACTTTCAACTGCCCTTCTCTTTCCGAAGGCAAGTTATTGGGCTGTTTTAGACTCTGCTGCTTCTGCCTGCCGACGTCGCGAATCCCAGAGTTGCCGTATGAACTACGTCAGTTATTTTTTCCTCATAGCAGCCGTTCCGAACACCTCAAAAGCTTGAGGTCCTGTGCATTGTTTGCCTCGTTGCTATAGTAATGGGCGGTGGCCGTACGAACGTGAAGCCCCTGTGCACTCTTGGTGGACAACGCAGAAATAGACAATTCCGAACGCGTCTATGCTGCCCTTGTCGGCAGATAATTTAATTTCTTCACTCGGAGGGGGGGCAGTCATAACTTAATGACTCAACCTTAAGGTTTATGTGGCATTTAAAAGGGTCCCTTACAGAGGACTTACATGAGGTGGACTAACTCATGAAATGTCAGTCGAAATTTCCAAATGCGTTCCTGTTTAGAAAAGATTAATTAATTAGGGTAGCTGTGGTAGAGAGTCGAAATTCTTCGCACCTTGCCAGACGATTCCAACTCTTCCTTAAGATGTTCCCAGTATTCTGAGTAGGATCCCATCCATTGCTTTTCCGATTCTCAGTTAACCTGGCATAAGTGCTTGCACTGCCACTCAGACGGTCATACAAGTTCTCCCAGAAATAACGCTCTGGCGGGCACTTTGTCTCTTAAACATGCGAAACACGCAACCCAGCTAAATGGTGCCACGTGGGCCAATAATATCCATTTTTAAGTTTCTCTCTACACCCGACACTTGGATGCCCTTAATCCTGCCATGTCACCTTTTCGATGCATGCAATCTTGCCCCTAGGATTAGTGGGTAGGGGGACAGAACGAACAGCATTCTGCTTTTAAGCGGACTTAAACCAGAATTCAATTCGATTGCAAGCAGTAGACAGCAGACCCGTGTTACCTACGTCCAACACGTCACAGTGTTGTTCGCTTGAACATCACTGTTAGAAGGAAGTTCGCGGTTGTTCTCGCCTACATGCGATGTTAATCATATCACGCTGTCAATTATCATCGATGAGGCGCACTGTTCTCGCTTACTCATTATGCACGCCACCGCACACAGCCAGGGCTCAGTGGGTAATACCAGTTCATTTCAGGAGAGTGCAGGTGTGTGTTTACGGCAGTGAGCCCGGTAGGCTGAGCAGACTGCTCACCGTGAGGCTCAGAACAAGTGTGCAGAGACTTTATATTGATAGGATGTCACGTGATGCCCCGAGTCACTTAACTTTTTCCGCGGCCTCATATTTTTATGCATGTGGATATAGGCGGAACTGCTGACCCCACGTGTTGGGAGGGAAGCAGAAGATAAAGCTACCTCTGTGGAGGGTGGCTTATTCGTCTGACCTTTTGCTCTCATATTTGAGTGCATCATCAAAGATAGACGAAAATGGGAAAAGTGTTTTTATTAATTCTTTTTGTCTCACTCCTGAGAGCTCCCTCATTCTTCGTTCTCACTGATTCTCCTTTCATGCCTACGTTTTGTTTTGCAGTCTCATATGGTGCTGGTAGGTCAACTCTAGGGTTGGTTAGGTTGTCGTTAGATTACCGGTCCTCGAGTCTCTCTTTCTCTCTCGCCAGTTTGTTTTCTTCTCGGCTGAGTACTTTGACCTTGCCAAAGTCGAACCGATGATTGTTTATCTGACGGTGTATGGAGACATGGGATCATGCATCTTTCCGTTTTACGGCCAAAGCACGTTCATGCATGTGTGTTCTTTGTCGTTCGTCGGCCAGCCGTTGAAAATCGGAACCGTATTTTGCTCATTTTTGGCGCATGTCCGACAACTTGATCGCTGAGCGGACTTCTACCACAGTTAATACTCCCAAACGACACCAACAGAACAACGGGCCCGTGGCTCCATGGTAGGGCACTGGGCTTAATCACGTATGTTGACCGAAGAACGGGGTTTCAAATCTCAGGCCTTGCAAGCCTGTGATCGCGTAAAGCTGGCTGACAACGTCTGAAGAGACAGTTATTTCTAATTACCTCCAGTTTGTCGTTTATGTAAAGCAGAAAC
The DNA here is from genome assembly GCA_902702965.1 of Spirometra erinaceieuropaei. Taxonomy (NCBI): domain Eukaryota; kingdom Metazoa; phylum Platyhelminthes; class Cestoda; order Diphyllobothriidea; family Diphyllobothriidae; genus Spirometra; species Spirometra erinaceieuropaei. Next base: position 1,203,699 of record CACRXP010000113.1, read on the forward strand.
AGTAGTTCTAGGATTGGCTTAGCTACACAAGGAATTGTATAACGGCGGATAGGAGCTTTAACGTGTCCGCCGGCGATGGGGCTGAAAGACGCGCATCGTGTACAATACGTTCGCTAGAGAATCTTTTTCCCCCACCTGTCAGGCGAATTTCTCGGTTTGACTGCAATATACCGCATTAAAAGTACCACATGGAATCTTGTAGGGTACTTTTTTATCCAAATAGTCAATCCTATCCTTAAGGTGTACAAGCTAATTGCATGGCGGAGTCCTTGGTTTGTGTGCCACTTGTATTTGCTGCTTCCTGGGGTGTCTTTCGATGAGTTCAGACACATATTTAATATAAGGAAGCGTTCGCCAACCCTTTTGGTTTTGGCGCCTGATCGGTATAACACCTTTGTCATGTATATTCATGCTAAATAGGCTCTTATCGATCGGTTTATGGAACGTTCTCGTTTCTCTGTGCCTTAGAGCTCCACCTAGAACCCTTGCAGGCAGTCGAACAGCGATTAGTAGTCGATGTAAATCAGATGGTACCGACGAAGACAAGGGAGACCGGAGTGGCCATTCCTGGCTTATTAGCCGTTACCGACCAGTCATAACCAGCCCAAAGTGTGGATCAGCTGCGATTCGTATCGGAGATTTTCGGTTATTGAGTGTGAAGCCTTACCATTTAGCCAGGTACCCGCTGTCCCGTCGCTTATGATCGGCAGATAGACCGGCATTTATGAGGGGAGCTTAGACGGCGGCTACTTCAAACTTAGTCATGCGGACATCAATCAACCCTACTTCTGGCTGGGCGCAAATCTATTTGCATAAGCACACTGCATACTCGGCCTCACGAGTGAGCGAGATCAAACCGGTGTCAGAAGTACCCTAAATACAAGATTTCGCTGGTGCCTTCCCGCTACTCGGTCAGTGTCGGAGCACATCTGTCACGTATTCAGACGGGATTGGCGCCTGGTGACTGCGATCGCAAAATGACTGCTTCTGCCTGGTTAGAAAGCCACCAAGTAAACTGCACCAGAGGTTGACCTATGGAGAATGAGCGCCCGAGAGAGAGAGGGAGGTCAGTATGCTAAACCTTTTCTCACTTTAGGGGTCAGACTGATATTTTCCACTCGGTTGATTTGCTATCTTGTGACTGGTCGATTGACCACGAGCTCTACCACTTGATGACGCCACCACCTTTTGTTGACACCTCAATTGTGTCGGCTTGTTCCTTCTTTTTTATTCCGCCTCCGTCGCTATGCGAAAATTTTCGTCTCCAGCGTTGTTTTTGAGGCCAAGCGACACCACAGCTCCCCCGTGTGTACTGTCACATGACCCAACTGCAGGCCTCTGGTTTCATTATTCATACGCCACGTTTGAGCTGGTAGCTTCCTAAGTGGGAATCCTAGTTGGTGTGCACATGAAGGTCGGGCAGAGAACATTGGGTTTCCAAGCCAAATTCTGATTGCACCCATCTTGCCTATTTATGCTACACCTCGCACGAAAAGTCCAGCTTTCTTTCTACACCGATGCTGCCCTTGGTGGAGGAGGGGGGTGTCGTAACTATTCCTTGTCGTAGTTATTACGTCGCTTATTTGGGAATACCTGCCTTTACCTTAAAACTAGGACATTTTCAGCAAAATGAAAGCGTTAAAAAAGTTATGTTCTCATTGGCGGAAATTTCCCACATTTCAGTTCTTGCCGCAGTAGTTTAGCAGAACTCTTCGAATGAGTCGTCGGCTGCGCTTCCATTGTTTACATGTGCGCTGGTGTGCTCTAAAGCATCGAAAATTTTAAAAAATGCGTGCTAACTTGTCAATCGGTAAGAGGAGGCCGCCGGTGGCTCTCAGGTTTTCTCTCTGTGCTCCTACCCTAGAAAAACGGACTTTTTTCGAGCCCTACCATTTTTTGCATGAAGAATACCTTTGAATGGAACAGAAACATAACGCAGACTACAACTAACCCATAGTATCATCACGAAATAAACTCGAAAATACAAACAGAACAACTACAAAAAGTTGGGTTTAGGTGCGAATGCATGCGAATTTACTGTGAGACATCAGATGTTTTTGCCGCGTCATCTTATTTATGCTAGGTTTTAATTGAGGTGAAAAAATCCCTATCTCCTGAGCCACTAGAAAAACCGTTTGGATTTTATTTCGTAGCCGTATCTGCAGCAGACAAGCCCCAGTAGCCTGTCATACGAGACCAGTGGTAAAAGGGGGTTTAACCCTAAGCCCAACCTCTAACCCCTTACCCCTAAGTCCATTTATTTATTAAATCAGTTCCCAAAAACGCCCTTTTTCACACGCAGAATATGTGTATGGATCGTTTTGGCAGCCAAAATGCTCACAAAATTGAGCAGAAATCTGTGTCACCTTGTATTCGAGCAGTTTCTCACATTAGTAGCTGTAATTGACTAAATTTACGTATTCGTCAATGCCCTTCTATCAAAGGAGAGTAATCTTATTTCGTGGGTTTTGCCAAACGAAACGTGCCGCTCTTGAAAACGGCCTTTTTCTCCAAGTATATCAGATGGAGGAGAGTGTAAGCAGGAAGGTTGTTTTTATAAAACTTGTAATTTCGTCTATTTTAAAAGTCAGATTTACAAATATGCGTGATTTTATGCATGAAAACGCAGTAATAATGCCTGCAGGCAGTCCTTTGTCTAAACGTCCCGACATTTTTCTGCCCATTGCGAATACCCAAAAACCTACTGCGAAAGGTCCTCCACGATATAAGCATATGCTAAAGTTCTTTTTATGTAGTTTAGTTTCCACTTGTGCCTAGTTTATAAACGAAAGGGGCAGCTGGTCAGCGGTTTTACCGATATCTTAGTATTTTTATAGCCACCCTATTGTGCATTAATAATCATAGAACGGAGCCCTAAGGTAAGCAAATATAGCAAAATGGCTCCTACAACATTTTTCCGGGAATGAAAAAACTACCAAAGGGTCCAATTTCACCTAGTTAGAGCGCTTTTAAAATAGATGTAACTTATGAGAGGAAAGATTGCATCTGAACCAGAACCTATTCATTGCCGACTTCCATTGTGTACTCTCATTTATCTCGGCGATGGTGTTTCATGTTTGAAGGAATCTACAAACTTTGACTCAAACGGCCATCTGCATTAGAAAGAATCCTATGCACGCGCCCTTCGGCAAATGCTTTCATCTTGAAGGTTTTGATAATCATGTGGGCGACAGAATCTACATTTATGAAAAATCGATTGAAAACACTGAAAGTCGTTAAGTATTCACCGCTATTTCATGGACGATATAGAAGGTCCCCTTGAGCTACCCTAAGCTACTGGACCAGCGCCTGTTAGCAACAGCAGAAGCAGCCGCCATCAGGTTACGAAAACCGGCCCTATGCGCCCAAAAGAACCTTGTTCAGGCTCCGCGCTTACCGTGGTCGAAGGTTGACTAACCACATGAACTTTCTGCGCCCTTCCGCTCTTGCCCAGCCTGGGATTTAAAAACTCAATTTTATCGATTTTTTTCACCTACTGTACCCCGTCCTATGTAACTGTATTGGCCTGACGAGAAGTTACCGAAAGGAACGTTCGCTCGCCACTGTCCCTTCTGAACATAGTTATGGGGATTTTCACAACTTCAAAATTATTTCTCAAACTTAAAAAATGTTTATGTGCCTCTTTGCCTGACTGCTGTCTGCAGTGTTGAGAAAAACTATAAGAAAATCAGTGTTTTGTTATTTCTATACCTTAAAACCGCATGTTGGTATGGTTTTGAGGTTTGAATCACATTCCCAACGATATCTGATCCTATTGACCAAACCTACGAGTTTGTCTCGCATATTTATGTGTCTTACTATAACCGCAGCCGCTGGCTAGTAGCATTTCGGTAGTAGAATTGCACAGGACTAGCTCTCTCCCCCCTGCCTATTCTTCCTTTAAAAAAGGCCTCGATTCGTTTCAGATTTTATTCACGTCCGAAACCACGATTTTTGCAGGTGTGTCGCAAAACAGAGCAAAGTTAAAGAAGTCGGCCTGTCGCACTCCTAAACTGGCCAGGGTTGTGATTTGAATATTTTTTGAAACGATTAGACTTTTCAGACACAAATATACGCTTACAGCGGATGTCGGTGCAGGATTTCTCCGGCTATTCTGTTGGTCTTGGGTTGACTAACACGTGGGTGTCATGTCAGGGTGCTCCGAACCCTGAACGTGAGGCCAGACCTCTGGCAGTTAAGGAGACGCTAGCAGCCTTCACTGATCTTAACTAGTATAGTTTTGTTGCGACGGTTTCGAGGGTAAGTCGCAGTGTAATGGACGACGACGACAACTTACCCAAATAAAAAGTCAGAGAAGCGAACCTTGCAGGACAGTTCTTTGCTCTGATCCTAAACATATAATCAACTCAAACATCAGCTCCACCATTCCGAGGGTCAGTTGTTGTTGTCATCGCGAGGCGTGAGCCGCACCCGGCTGCGGCCAATCAAAAAAGACCAGATTGCCGATGGGCGTCACGCTTTAGCCAAGCCGCGGAATAAGCCACAAGCGCCGCAAGCATTTAACTGACAAGCGGATGGGGGAGGTTGGGTCGCAGTCGTTACGCCGAGTAGACTATCATGGGTGACCCCCAAGGCCGTGTTATTATGCATTTGTTTAGTTTTCAAGGTCATCGTGCCGTTGTAAAACGCGCGTCCTATCTCCATCGGTCCTGTACATGAGTTAACCAAGACACATTGATTTTCCGCAGCACCTGAGTGATGCCTTGAAGGTGTTCTTGTTGCTTTTTCTACGTCCTCCTTTCCCGTGGGACCTCTAGCAGTGTCTCACGGAAAAGTCTTTTCTCTAAACATTCATCAATGTTTCTTAGAACCCGGAAGAAAAATCGAAGCCGAATCTGCTCCAACAGTTCAACAGATGTTCAGCCTGACAGCCGATTTTTTGTCCTGTACCTCCCGGATCCCTCTTTGGTGAGACTTCATCTTCAAGGTCCTCGACGACAGCAGTGGCAACGAGGATTTATTTTCTTCGCCTGGACCCGGCGGCGCTTTACAGTTCCTTAGATTGATATTGAGGGGGATATATCGGCTGCTCCAGGCTAAAGTTAGTAGCTTGTCGGAGTCTCGGCTGACTTTGGCGACCTGCTGCGATTAGGTCGTAGGGTGTGTTGCTCATCGAGATTATGCTACCCAGTAGTGGGGCGATAACTAGTTTTCGTCAGTTCGAACCCAATGGTGCACGAGGACTGTTTCCTGTGTGTTTATATTTAGTCCAAAGTTTTCGCATCCGAATGCAAGAAAGTCCAAGTTACGTTGTATGGCTGTGCCGACTTCGTGAATGCAGACCTCAACAAACGAGTCAAGTAATTTGGCCTCTGGAACTATAATCATTCCATTAGTTTTTTATTTCTTTCGATGTCAGGACCTTTACAACTGCAGGTTTTTGGAAACAGATCCCCTCGGACACTTTCGCTGATAGCAAATTTTCAGTAACTTGTTGGAAGTTGTTCAGTCGCTCTGACTCATCAGACAGGGTAGCTTCCTACCTACCTATAGTTCATCTTCATTGTAGTCGGTATGCTTTATTTGCAAAGTTGTTGGAATTTGCGCTAAAGTGCTGGTCAACTGTCGGTTCACATTGCCTTTCCCCCATCCGGCCTTCCCTCTTCTAGTAGCGAACTTGTTGAAGGCTGTGGAGGAGGCAAACAAACAGATAGCTCAGATGCGAATGACAGTCTCAGCCCTGGAGTCCGATGTGGCTGCAAAGTGTTCTGAAGAAGCTCGTATCTCCGGTGAACTCTACCGTCTTCGGATGAGACTTCTGGAAGACGGTGGTCTCAAGTATCTGGAGAGGCAGTAATCTGCCAACACTGCGATCATCCAACGTTCCATGACTACTAGATGCCTTAGCTGCCTTAAACTACGGGAGGCCTAAACACGACTTTCACCTTCACAGAGATGTTTGGCCTATATGCTCATGTCTTTCCTTACCTTATTTTCTTGCGTTTTTTTCTTCTCTCTTGTTCTTATGATATACTCTGCCTCAAATGACAAGAATTGCAAATTTTCGACATCTTGATGCTGGATTATGCAAAGCCAAAGCGTGCCGCTTGCATCGTTGGAGGCCAGTTCAGGGGGAAAATTGGGGACAAAAGTGTTGCAAATTCTGTGGGCTGTAGTTTTTGTAGGCTACGGTTGATAAGCAATCTTATGTCTAATGATTGGTAGGCTCCTGTTGGCTTAGGCTTCGAGGACAACATATGAATTTGCCCGGAACTCTTAAAGCAGACCGATTCGACTCCTAAAACGTAGAGTATCCTTTTAGTGGGTCGGATATCTGCAAAACGTTTTTAAGGATGTAAATGGTATATAAGTGCTCTGCTGACGTTAATAACGTGCGAAGCAAAGGCTTCGGTTAAAGCGAAAACTCGTCTTCACCGGAATGTCCCTGGTTCAGGTCATATTTCTCCTAAAAATTTCGACGGTGAACCATGTAAATGTTACCTGCTCTATAACTAGGGCGATCTCGTGGGTGACCTTTGCCACAAGAATGTCTCCTGGGGGGAGGGCGGGGTCTAGAGGGGTCTTGGCGACTGCCACCCAGAGAGCACAAACCCCGTAGAGTCACAAAGTCTACCTTATGATAATAAATACAAAGCGAGGGAATACTGGGAGAGAAAAGCATAGTTACGAATAATGTCAGAAGGCTGGTGTAAAGAAGAGCCTCATGACGATGCAGCACGCCCATACCCGACCCACAACCAAAATCGACATACAACCGCCACTTCTACTGAGACTAAACCTCTCTGTTTGCAATCGACTGATCCTAAACACCTAACTCAAAAAGCAGGTTTTGCGCAATGCTCTATTCCAACGCGGACTCGAACTACGGCTCTCCGACGCTTGGAGTATGGCTGACTGGCGACCAAGATAAACCCTAAACAGTCATTCTAGTCTCTTTTTTCTCTATCGGTAATAGTTCTCAACTAAGAAGTCTTGCATCCACGTATTCGCAGTTCCGCAGGGGCAGCGCCACCACTGATAGCATTAATGAAGCATAGGCAAACTGCCGGCGGTAGGTCATTAATGGGAGGGGATGAGTTGTGTATTTCCGTGGACAGCATAAGGACTGCCACCCAGCGGGGGACCCTGCTCAGACTGCTGTAAGGAAAAAGCAGAAGGGAAACCTTAACAGCAGCGCGCCGCTTAGTCGAATGTACCGGCTGCCCTAATTTCCTGAATTCCAGCATGAAAGAATTGACAGATAGCTCATTACTTTAGTAAGTCGATCACATGCTCCCCACTACAGGTCACGCGGGAGTCGCGTGGCACCAGCGCGGGGACCATATCAGGGTGAAGCACGCATTATTGGGCAGCCCACCTATAACGAATGCCATGCCTGGGGAGGGGGTGTGGTGGCACATCTAGGCGCAGGATCGCGTCGTGCCAGTCACCTGCGCCCAATCTCGCATCAGGTGACTAACCAGCTCTGGGAACTGACTGGTGCCTGCGCGAAGAGAGAGTGAGGTCGACTCTGTAGGCTTCGTTCCCATAGCACTTAGTCCTCACTGTAAACAGGCTGCAATGGCCTCTTCCGGACGGCGCACACACACTAATACGGGATCCGAACCAACTACCTTCCTTGCCCCTGTGAAGATCTGGTCCATCGTTCGCGGACCAGGTGTGTGTAACACCCGCAGATGGGCTGTTTAGGCTTTGTCTACTATTGCGCCCGATCCCGCTTCCGGTCTTGGCACCGGGCTCAAGTAAGTAAGGAAGGGGTGGGTGTGGTAGACGCGGCGCAAGTCCACTATCGTTATAAACTAACTCACGGACTAATCACCGACCCTCAGCCCACAATTCTGGGGGGCATCCGGAGGACGGTCGAACTGTAGTTGAGAAGGAATGCGTGAGATGACCAAACTAATCTACCGAGAACACACCTCGACAGAACCTATTTTCTCAGTTCTCATGCAGTCTCCACTGCAACTAGTTTTAGGCTGGGTTGCACACTCTTAAAATCCGGTTTCGTACTAAGCAGCAAACGCTGAATTAAAAGGGCAGCCGTGGGGTGAAGGACTCCACGTAAATAACTATCAGTGGGGGTGTAGATTCGAGTCATACTGGAATTGCGGTCACGGGAGTTTTACGGGTGGGGCAGCACAATGGACAGAAAGCTGACGAAATGCAAGAAAACACAGAAATTGTTCGGATTCCTGGTGAGTCTTATCGTACGCTTTCGTATGGCAGTGGGAATGAGCGCACTAATTAAAATATGAACGAGAAGTGAATCTCAAAAAATAACAGAGTTTGAATAATGGTCTGAGGTCATAAGAAGCAATAGTTGTTGTCAGTGCAATGTCGGCGACAGCCTGCAAATGGATGTCAAGGTAAAATCACACGGCACGATCCAGAATCTATCGACTGTTATCTGGGGTCCTCCACTCTACCGTTGCACTAAAAAACTTGGTTGTGAGCAAAAAACGGCTCAATGACAAATGATAACAAGTATGGCCTCATCCTCTACCTCATCTCATCCTCATACCTTTAAAGATGAAAAACGGTTTTCTGAAACGCCGAAGTAACGTTCCCACCACAGACCCATACGACCGAAAATCTGAGGCTAGACTAGCCTATTACTCCCATCTCCATTGCCAATATCCCCCACACCCGTGATATGATAATGGTGGGACTTTGGGTTACTTGGCTGGAGAGAACAAGTTGGCGACAATCAGTAGCACAAAAATTCGCTACTCAAGTTTCGTGAACTCTCCATTCCCTCGTCTAAATCAACCAGTGTGAACGCAAGAGGGTGCCTGTGGCGTACGAAATGCGCCAATCAGGTTGGCGACGGTAATTCACTTCCTAAGCTCAACAACAAACTCTAAGAGCGGCATATTCGAGCAGGCAACACCGACATTTGCATATATGGAGAGCCAGCCCAGTCCTTAGCGAAACGATCCCAAGTTAGTAAGGGGCCCGCGAGAAAGAGCCACTAGTATGGTTAAAGACAATATCGACTAAATCAAGATAACGTTGACTCGAATAAAGGCCTATCGACCTAAAATAGCTACGTCATTGAATGTAAAGCGCTAACGCCATTCGCATGATTACATGCCGTAAGGAGGATGTTCGTAATTGATGTGTTTCGAATCAAACTCGCAAAACACGAGCCCATCATATCACACTACTGGTGATAAATAAGTAGCAGCTATATGTCCAATAATTCCTGGGTAATAGGTCCGCTTGTGTGCTGTCTAGCAAAGCCGACAGCTAACAGCGTCAGTTAGCAAAAATTGTGATTCAAAGGTACTTTTTTTCTGCATAAATGCGCCCAAAACAAACCAGCCGAAGCAGGGCAACCAGGTGAAAATGTGAGAGAAAACAATAACAGCAAGAATAATAATTACGGCCACATTAGGCCAAAAACGAATAAGGTTCCAAGATGTGGGAGAGGTTGAGGGAGGAATCGGGTCCAAGAGCAGCAAGCTCCAGACCCGAAAGCAGGGTTGTACAAAGGCAGGAAGAAACAGAGGCAGCTATACAAAATGAAACAAAAATATAGGGGTGAGAGAGACAAAATAAAATACTAAAGGTCGTCGACGGGAGCAGACCCCAGGGCAAATGCAGAGACAGGTGGGGTGTGGAGGAGGAGGAGGAGGAGGAGGAGGATGGCCTAAGGCGTTTTGTTTAGGCAGTGGGGACGGATAAACGGGCGGGCAGGCGGGGTGACTAGACCTGCGGCACAGGAGCCTCTTCGCGAGGCAGTGCCTCTTTTGGCAGCAGCTGGTTTGCAGCGTCGGCAGCCCACGGCGGCAGGATCTCCAATTTCAAACGCGGGGCCGCCAGGTCCAGAAAGGCTGTCGAAGTGAGGGGAGAATATCTGAGAAAGGAGGAGTGCGGTGCAAAGTCCGCACACGAGCTGCTAACCGCTGCTCCTGCAGTCGCTGGGAAGACTAGGGGTGAATGTGGCGCCTTCTGCAGGCCGCAATATAGGACAGAGCGCAGAAACAGGTCCAGTCCCGTGAGCGGATAGTCGAAGAGCAGTCGTGGACGACGATCTGGCGGTGTGTTTCTCCTTTCCGCCTCCTCTTCTTCCACCTGCGTAAGTGTGGAACTAAGAACTCTGGACTCAGAGGCGCCGCGACGTCCCAAAAGACGCAGTCGCGCGTCGCTGCCAGCATTGCCGCCTTTCGTTAATTTGCGTTTCGAATTGGATAAATCCCGCTCAGTAGTTAGGCGGAGCTGATGCTCCACACCTTTTTGGCTGATGCCAGTAGTAACGGATCCACGCAGACAGGAGGTTAGAACTGCCTCGACCCGCTGACAGACCTGGGACTGTCGAACGACGGGTAGAGCTATAGTTAGAGGTGGAGCTGTATTCGGTGTGGCCCGTTGGGGCATCGGCTCATCGACAGCGGCAACGGCAGTAGTGACCTGGGCTTCAGGTAGCTCTTCAGAGTTGGATTCAACCACAGACTGGAGGGATACACTGTTCGGCGTGATCGCGCTGTCCACCAGGTTCGACTGGATCCAAGCGTGCTGCCTGCATTGTGCAGCAGACAGACGATCCCTAAAGCGCATGTCATAAAACAAATTTTACACGCACAAATACAAACAAAGTATGTTTCCAGAGGACAAGACCCTCCAAGCACGCTCCAACTTTGAAAATGGAAAAGATATCGACTGATTAGGCCTTCCTTATTCTGGGTTGCTCCCTTGCAGACCAGAAGCTCTGGAAAAACGACAGACAGACGGCAGGAACACTATACAAAAAGGGACGAGGAAGTGGGAAGTTTTACTGTTCTGTGGGCTTTCTGCTTCGACCAGCCGAAATTCTGCATACCATCTACTCAACATGGTCTTCTCAGATATTAAAAGGAGGCATACAAGAGGCCTCCCAATCCATCGACTGACAACGAAGTGAAAAGTGGAAATACCACCATGCAGAAAGGCCACGAAAAGAACCTCAGTGAGCGCCTTTTTCTGTGGTCAAACATTGGCGCGCAAAGGAGACGGCGTTTTGGATTCTGCACGGGGACACGCATGCATTATAATTGTCATGAGGCAGAAATGAAAGAAGCCCGCGATTGATATGAATAATTCGAGTCAGAGGTGTTTATGTAGCCCCACCTGAAGTAAACAAACCCCAGCCACCTGTAATAAGGGGCCGCTGGTAATGGGGGTTTTTACAGCCGGGGAGGGGAAACGAACAGGCGAGGAGGCATTGGAAATGCGCAGTTGTATTTCGAGTAGTTGAGAAATAGTTACCCTAACCCTTAGCCCCTTGCTCTAACCCCAAGCCCGACAGTACTGTGTCCATCAGGTGGGGCTACATAACTACAGCTTACCATAATTCGGAGGTCAAGCGTAACCCCTGAGCCTCCGTCACGAGAGACGCCAACTGTGAGCAGCTGACGGTGACAACAATACTGAACGCTTGGTATCGTAAGTGCCTGGAAGGTCGCAGAACGCATCGCCCTCCCACCCCCCCCCCCCTTAGCGTACCAAGTCCAACACGGTCAGTCTGAAGGACACAGACCAGTTGGCGATTGTCAGAAGGAACAATGAAGCCAGAGACGGATCTAACTAGTGAGTTTCTATGGCAAGGTTACGATTTATGGCCAGAGTAACTTACTCCGGGAGCAGTTGTGCTAAAAGAAAATAACTAGCGATATTTACTTGTACGTGCCAGAAAAAATAAAAGACGTCACGGTGGCTGTTGTGCGAGGGTGGTCAAGATGCTTTAAGGTGGTCATCGGAGTAAAAATACGATTATGTAATGTCTTTTCGACAATGCCTGTGAAGGCGCATTAGATCCACTTGTTATTATTATTACTATTAAATCGTGAAAATAGCGTCCCCTTTTAATCGGTAGCAATATGGAGGTTCAGGGCATGTGATACCACAAAGTTCTTAGATGTTCAGCTCTTTTGCTCAACACGAATAACTCCGGCCATAAACTATGTCCTTGCCGTTCCCATATCTAACCTGCTTGGCTTGTTGACTTGCTCATAAAAGTGAGGATGGACTGATGAAAGTAAAAACATTTTGCCCAGTGCTTGCCCGAAAGGCAACGTTATTATGCACGTGAACGCAGGCAAGTCGGACTAACGCCGAAAGTCAAGACTCCGGGAGAAGGACGGAGTAACGGCCGTCTGACTGCTTGTACCTCCATCCGCCAAGCACGACTAAGAATCGAAATAAAGGTGGGGAGGTGGCTAAAGAGTTCAACCTCGCTCTAGTCCAGCCACAGTCAGCTGTTGACATACCGACCAAATTACTATTTTCAGTCCTAAAAATACTGACAGTGGCGTAATGCAAATGAAAACAATGAGTGCAGCATAGAACCCTTAGGCGAACAGTTATGTTCTGAGTGGAAAATGTTAAATGTGCTGCCACGAAGGGTGGTTTGTTGTCTGCTTCAACGTACGATGAAATAAATATTCAAGGAATTTTTACCGCCTTTTTCTGCTCTCGGCGAAATTGCAATTTTCGGATGTTAAATGCCGCACAACGTCTAAACTACTTTGTGGTCCCCTAGACCTTTCATTTGGAAGATACGATTATTCAGTTCAGTTAATCTGAAGGAAACGGAGGTGTGTAACCATTGAACTTCCTATTTGTTGAAAGGAAAGTATACCAAAAATCGGAAAATGGAAACACTAAACGGCTACAGAAATTCATCGAAGCCGGGCAGATAGACAAATTATGCAAGCGTTAAACACATTAACACTACTAAATATACTGTAAAGTAGTCAGTCCACGCGTAATTGGTACACTCTCAGTCATCTGAGAGAGACAAAGTGAACGCGAATATTCGAGCGCAATGAACTTGGGACAATAAGGAAGTAAAAAACAAACGTTACTGAAATAGAGACAGTGATATGATATCAGTAATAAACTGTTCGAACGGAACACTAAAACGACGTCGGTCGGGTGGCCTCATGATGTGTCGCGGCATACTGATCCAGCTTGCGCTTAAAAATCCCAACAGATATGGACATGACGATATCTGCAGGCTGAGCATTCCAAGCCTCAACCAAGAACTTTCGCATGTCCAGCCTGGCGCCAGTCACACGTAATTTGAGTGGATGACCTCGGAGGTTCGTTGTGGTTGCTAACTCAAAGAGGTCCCCAGGTAAAAGAAGAGCAGTCAGAACCGCGCATGATACGGAATGTTTATATCAGGTCACCTCTTAGCTTTCTGTAACTCAGAGTAAAAGGTCCGACACTGGATAATCGTGTTTCGTAAAGGGGTGGACTCTGTCCACTACCGAATTTGGTTGCACGCCTTTGGACTTTCTCAAGGATTCCGATGTCTTTAGCGTTCCCCGGCTTCCACGCTTAAATAGCAAACTCTCACTGTGGCCACACAAACGTCCGAAAGACTTTAACAAAGCAGTCCTCCTCGAAGGTAGAGAAAACCCGCTTGATATGGTACAGGGCTGACAGCGGAATGGCTATCTTGTAGCAGTGGAGCGACGGTTTAAGTGAAGCCGTGACTCACACACTCAAGCCCTTCTGAGCGTCTACCTCCTGTAAAGACAGGCCATTTAGATGGTAAACCCTGCGGCTCGGAGATCGGGTTCCACCGACTCGCAGACTGTTCCACTTAGTCACATTACACGGCAAAAGCCACGCCTGCGACCATTTCTCGAGCGGGTTCAGGTTTGCCTGCAAGCACTCTTCGTCAACTTCTGTTCGGTGACGCTCCAAAGCTTAACATCAACAGCGAACATGGCGACATCGCAGTTCACTTCAGTGACGCAGTCGTTGACGTGTACAATAAACAGGCCAAGGACGGAGCCTTGAGGAACACCGCTTTCAACCGCTACCTCCGCCGACTGTCTGTCAGCGACGTGGACAGTTTGAGAGCGACCGATCAAGAAGCTCTGAATCCACCTCAGGAGACTACCCCTAATGTCTATCGGGCTTAATTTGTACAAGAGGCGCTGATGTGGTACACTATCGAATGCCTTCTTAAAGCCGACAAAGACTACGTGCACTGCATTCACGCCATCAACGTTCGAAACAACAGAGTAGGTTTGTCACGCATAGCCTGCCTCTACGAAATCCGTGCTGGGGGCCGTGTAGCAGACTATGCTGCTCTAGGAAGCGCATTATTTCTCGCTTAATTATTTTTTCTATAACGTTGCAGCGAATTGAAGTAAGGCTGATTGGTCTGTAGTTGTTTGCTTACACCCTGATACCTCTTTTATGCAGTGGTGTAACCCGCGCAGATTTCCAGTCGGCGGGCAAACAGCCTGCTTCGAACGAAGCTTGGGAGAGCATGGATAGCGGTTAAGATAGTTCTCCAGCAAGCTCCTTCAACAATTTGGGCGGTATGTCATTCAGCCCAGGTGATTTCGACTCATTCAGCATCAACAGTTCTTTGCAATCAATAGCTTCGACAAAATAAACGGTCTCAATCGTTAGCCTTTCCATCAAGTTGCAGTCGGGAGGAATGAATGCGATTTCCTTCGCAAAGACGGACTCAAAAAATTTCGAAAGGTGCTCTGCCTTTGCTCCATCTTCATTATGCTTTAGGTCTTCAGTAGCTTTCAATAATGGGATTGGGTCTCTGTTTCGCGTACTCATTCTTATGTAACCATGGAATAATTTCGGATTTTCTGCGGTCCGGTTCAGTAGGTCTTTCTCGAAAACATGCCGTGCCTTGGAGATTTGTCGCTTAAGTAGATTCCTCTGTGACTTGTATACATTTATCGGCACAGAGATCCTGTCCGAGAGGGATTCCCTCCATAACCTCCACTTTTTATTCGTTTCTTTTTTATAGCTTGTGTTCGCTATGGGGGTCTGTTCTTCAGTTTCTTCCATGAAATCGGCGTTGACGCTTGATTCAGGGAGCCCCTGAATAGAGAGACATTGTGTCTGGCAATTTCGTTTTTATTTTTTGCTGGTGTGTCGCTTTCTAGGGGATGTGATGCTCTGAGGATACTAGACGGTGGTGACGGGACAACGGTTCTATCGCCGTTTTGTTGTTCGACCCATGCTTTGACTGATTTGGAAGAAGCCATTGACACGGACGGTGGCGAATGATGGTTTGCAGATTCGATACCACTGCTCGTGCTGGGTTCATTCAATTCAAAAACATTTTGAACGTTGCTAATGGTTTTTGCACTATCGGCACTAACCGGTATGTGCGGGCGGTTGTTGAGGTCTCTGGTTCGGGTGGCGTGGAGATATCACTTAGATGTGTGAAGACTTCGGTATCTGTAAAAAGTTCTCCAGATAATAAAAAATATCTGCCCTTTACTATTTAACGCAAACATTTTCCTATGGCTAAAGTCAATGGCGAGAAGCTTTTCAAAGGTAGGACTGTTTCGGACAATGCTGCTCGTCCTATAAAGTATTAAAATGCCTCATGGAATAGAACACCGAAAATCTTGATAGATGCCATATTAAATGCAGTGTTTTCGGCAGGCTACTACGAAGAATTTACCAGGTGTTCCCTATTTGCCGACTCTTGCAACTTCCTTTGACGATGAAGGCGGCGTACACGTACTTACTGAAAAATGCCAAAGGCAGCAGTCCTTTGTTATGCATGACCTTATTCCTTTATCGATAATCGCCTGAATTAAAGGGGGTGGTGAAATTCGCTTGCATGAACGTTTAGTATTCGCAATTTGACAACTGACCTACATTCAGACACTAAAGACTAACATACGAAAACGTTTATTAACTAGACGTGTCTTAAAGAAGAAAACATTAAAGAAAACAAACATACGAGGCTTATTTGGTGACACTGGAGTAACTTGGCACTTATTAATAGGCCATCATGCTTAGGCTCTACACAATGTAGTTATTCTCAGGAACTGAAGTTTCTGTTTGCGCAATTGTAAATGAGTGTGATTGTACCTTGGTCGTCGTTTGATCAGGGCCTGTATAAATTGGACGGCTTCAGGGGAAGTGTGTGCAAAGAGGTGATCTGGATATTCGATCTTCATTTGTGTGATGTTGCTCAGAGTCAGCGCCTTTGAATCGGCGAGGAACGGAGAAACGCCGGTAAGCAGGAAATACGCAAGAACACCAACGCTCCTGAAAAAAATATGTCGTACTTATAAATAATAAGTAACCAAGCTATTGTTTTATAAAGTAATAAAGTCGACCGGCGGATGAATGCGTAGCACAGACGCCTGGTCAGGTGCATAATAGTGGTAAAATGAGAAATAACACGTGATAAGCAGTGAAATCACGACTGCATATGCGCTGGCGAGCAAACTCACGTCACTGAAAAACCGCATGACAACGCGTTGAGGCAAGTTTAACGAAAACAATGCGGTAGAAGACACTCGGGGAAGGTTTAATCAAGGTGGCTCACATGCAAAAATGATAAGGTCGAGGTCGTCTAAAGAATGCATCAATGGAATCAAAACAACTGTCAGAATTACACCCACATCTGCTAACAGCAAGAGTCAGGAAATATGCGGAACGAAGAAAGCGAACCACTGACAACTTCTGCGTCCTACAGGATGTTACCAAATGCGACCTCCGGTTAAAAAACTCAGGGGGCGTCAGGGGTCGTTTGAATGACCGGGAGGCAAACACAACTTGTTCTAATTCGGATCTAAACTCAGACTTTTTTTACTAGCAAGAATCTGATATGGTTTAGCGGATGTTACTAGTTCGGGCGATGTCCTTTGGTTTCGGGCCTTCATTATGTCGGTGGCATCACGCTGTCTCCAAATCGGGTCACGCGATAGATGCGCTGGACCAACACAGGGATCCGATGGAAGTCCTGTGGAGGTTATCGGAAATGCGCACCCATAACAAATGCCAACATTGGGGTGTAGTGGCAAGTCCGGCTACAGGCTCGCACCGCGCCCACTGGGTTCCGTACCCAACCCCCGACCCCCCTATTTTCTGTTGTGGTACAAAATCCTGGTTAGTATCTGTTGTGGACCAGGGGGTGTGGTGGTACGCCCAGGTGCGAGTTTCCGCCGTTCCAGTCACGTGCGCCCTCTTGACTCTCGGATCCAGGTGAGGGGAGGAGGAGAGAGTGCAGTAGATGCCGCGCAAGTCTACCACCACTATAAACTAATTCATGCCCATGTCACTCTTCCTGCTTTCGGCCTGCTGTGGGGCACGCGGTGGATATCGTCGGCAAATACGCTCGAACTGTCAACATCACCCTGCTCTAAAATTGCATTGAGAACATACAATCCACCCGACATCGCACAGTCGCCTCCCCCCCCCCCGTAAATTTGGCCTGAGGATGAGTGCTTGGAAAACCAAAGTGCTATTAGACGGTTTGGCATCATGATCAGTATCCCTCCGTCTTCTCGATGGCAGGAGGCACGGGGTGGCCAATCATTTTGCCTCCCTCCGTTCTTCTGTGCTACTAATGAGTCAATATCAAGAAGATGCAAACCGTCGCGAAAAAGTCCCGCGCAATACGTTCTGTTGACTCTGATGGTAACTGCGGTCTCGTTGCGAGGTTCAGTAAAGGAGAAATACAGTGTATGGGCTACGGTCAAATCCGTCCCGTTCTACGCCTTCGAAACTTAGTCTTTACAAACTGCTAACCTGATGAAGGTTGAGATGTGCGACCACGGCTGCCCCTAGGGGTTACTAAGGTTTCGGCTCACAGACCCGCTCATTCGAACGTGAAACTTCTCTGCCAGTTGAGGGCACCTCTTGTTGGTGATACAATCAGACGTCGCCGTTTCAGACTGCTTGATTACACTTTTCGCCGAACCCCTGATTGGCACCGCAACTGTGGTCGCTAACTAGAAAGGTGAGCAGATATGGTTGGACCGGATCTGAAGGGGATGCCTCCTCCGTGCTCGAGAATGGAATGAGAGCTGGGCAGTGATTGTCGAGGACCTAGTCAATGATACGGGACATGGATCCCCTTGGTTTATAATCCAGTGGACTGTGGGGTGGCGCAGACCAGCAGGTTTTCCAGGCAAAACAAGCACAATGGACGATGAAATTCCCAAATCTACTCAAGGGGAAGGTGGATAACAAGTCGCCTCGTGACGACTGAGGTTTGACTCGGCTGGGAAGGGTGTGCATTGTCGCTTTTAGAGAATCATGTTTTGGTGATTATTTCCCTAAAACACCACAAAAGCCCTGCCATCAGAGTTATGCCGTGGATTTAACGATAAAACTGCAGTAACAGAAGCAACTTCAAATCGCCCTCCCGCCAAATCAGGAAAGACGGAAGTGCACGTGAAGGGAGGGAATGCGGGAACTCAGTCGGATTTGACGGCAGAAAGACAACAGGATGGATGTAGTAGACAAATAACCACGAGTACACAGCCTACTATTACCAAAGTCAGCGTCAATAAGACAAGTGTTGCATGAAGACCGTAGTCCTCCGGACACCAGGTGACGGGAGGGGGGGGCTGGCAGTCCCAACCCCCTTCCACGGCAACTGCGCCCCGACAGAAAGGGATGGAATGCGAGGATGTAGAGGTGCGGTCTACACTGGTTACTGTACTGAGGCCAGTCCGCCATTACCCGGGGAGGGGACTGTCTCTGTCACCGTCTGACCATTATCTGGAGACAGAGCGTTGACATTGCAACCGCTAAAGAATTTAAGGAATGCGGGTGCAGGTTGAGGTCACCGGATACGTGTGTGCGCAAGCCCGCCCACCAATCGTTGAGCCAGCCAAAAAAGTTGTCCTCAGCAAGAATCGCCGTAGGGGTAAAACAAACTTCCGCAAAGGTGTGTGCGTGTGCAGGCATCAGGGCGCTTGCTGCAGAATAATCAGCCAGTCTTCCTTTGTTTCGGAGTCGAGCAGTTCTCCGCCGGGCAGAGGTGGCACAGAGACTAGCAAAAAATGACCCCTACAGGGTGCTAGTCGCGACCACTTTCATAGCCACGAAGCAGAGAGGCAAAAACACTATCTTCCCATTCACATGTGTAGCATTATTAGAGTTTTCGCCGAGATGTGGTTATGTAGCCGCACCTGAGGTATACCAAGCCCCAGACACCTGTAATACAGGACTGGTGGCAATAGGGGTTTTTTACAGGTGGGACCGGGGAACGCACAGACGACGAGGTCAAGTAGCTGTATGCAAAAGAAAAGCTATTGGGAATGCGCGGTTGTGCTTTGAGTGATTGAGAAATGGTCGCCCAAACTCTAATCCCTAAGCCTAACCCCTAAGCGTATTGTGTTCATCAGGTGCGGCTACATAATCAAATCTTACCAAGTTTTTCTAGCACTTGAGGGAGAACGCTGAAAAGCACAGCGAGAGGGAAAATAGCTTTTTTTCTGGCTGCTATAGATTCTGTCTTTTATGGACTAAGCGGCAAAGGAACACTACCTTGTCCTGGTCAGCAAGAAGGAGAAGTAGGGGCATAAGTTTAAACCCCCTGCTGCCCCTTCTAACCCCGTCCGTTCGAGGCCTTTGGGACAATTTTGAGAGCATCAGTCAAAGTCAGTAGTGCCAACTTCTCAGTCAACCATGTGTGCTGAACCGGTGAAGTTGGTGAACAGCAGATAAATTTGTAAAACAGTGATGTTGCCTTTTCGACAGACATGCGAGGCCAGGGTACTACTGCTTTCGCCAATCTTTTCTAAATTTCAAAATGAAATAAGGGGGAAGGGTTTAGTTTTTTTCTGGGAATACTCGAGTCCAATACTTTCGAGGGACGCCGCAGACTGACGATCAAACGATAATCAGGCGGTACTACTAACAAAGACAAGGAAAGTAGTGTACCCATCGTAGAATGGGCGTCCACAGATCAGGTTACGGGATATGTGCATCCTGTTGCGCCTCGGAGTCCAATGAAGAGGCCCCTCACGCGGTCGTAAGGCAGCCAATAAAGATACAGGAGGGAATATAGAGAGAGAAGGAGAGAAAGGGGGGCAGTTCTGACTTGATGGCCGTCTTCAGACTGCCACACCTAATCTCAGACTTGAATGGCCTGGGATACGAATCCAGACTCTAAGCTTGGAAAGGAATTTCCGACGGTCAGACACGGAAGTATGAGGGCCCCCACTACTACAGGTCGCCGCTCGTTAAATTCCGGGGGTTCCTATTCCCGTGTCCCGATTCTAACCCCCTCCAACTTGAATTCAGGACAAAGCCGCCTCTAATATGAGGGGGTCCCTATTCACATTCCCAACCTTTTTGGCTTATTTGCTTTCGTTAGCCAGGTGTGCCCCAATCCAGGAAGACCAGACTCGAGGTTTAAGCCGGAGCAGGATTGGTCAGTGAGCAAACGCTCTCCTATTGAGCTCCCACCCGCACTATCGGTCGCGGTCAGGATCTTTCAAAAACCCCTTGGAAGCGGAGATCAAACCGCAGAAAGGATGGTAGGAATTTCTGGGACGAGAATGTGCCGTAACCTTATCGGAAAACACCCCATTATGCGATATTGGATATTCCAGATCACATCTGACACTGACAGAGCTCTGGACTTAATGCGGTAACAATCGGGAGATGGCACCCAAAAAATCCGCCTAACCAAAGCAGCCTGTCTTACGGGACAGGTGGTAATAGGGGTTTTATGGGTGGTGGTTGGTCGGGATGTACGATACTAGCCGACGGAATGCCTTATTTGAACAGGTGAATGATCGAAGTTGGCCCGCTCTCCGTTCCGTTATTACAAAATGGGTCGCCAAAGCAGTATAGTGGTATCGGACGAGCGGAAGGCGTAAAATCGTCTTCCCTCAGAAGGTTATCTACATTTCTCTGTTGACCACTCAAAGAACTTCAAGGACCCTACCACCGGACGGTATACCAATGCCATTGAGACATACTGGAGTGGACTGAAAAGGAAACTCCACGAGGGAAGCCCTGTATGTGGTCGAGCTCTGTGGGCTCACATAGAAGAAGTACAGTATCGTCTTTGGTTTGGCCTCAATGCCATGTCTTTGACGGATGCCTGGGAACCGTTCGTGTCCCATGTTGCGCAGACTTATCCTATTTAAAAGTGATTTTGTTTTGTAATAAACTGGCATAATGCGAATGTATGCCGTATATTCAGGTGTATGTGTGTAACGATGGGGAAGGTTGGGTAACAGCGACCATCGTCCATGTAACCTCCTGCGATGTTCGTTCGGCCAGCCCATGTTAGGCCGTCGGGGAAAGTCCAAGTAGTGCGTGAAAGTAGGCCTGCAACCGCTGATATAGCCTGAAGGCGTTTGAGTCCACTGTTAAAGGTATTATTTCTAGGTAACGGATTTTTTTGGGTGCCATCTCCCGATTGTTACCCTTTCCAATTTACCTTCCCCTTCTTAGTAGTATCTGTCTAGTAAATTCTACTTGATCTTTTACGACACTTAAATGACGTTCTGTCGTTCTCTTGTAAGGAGAGATTTTCGTTATTTTCACAGCTCCTCATTTACGATTTTGAGATGGGAGCCTAGCCTTCGTTACCAGCCAAAGGAATCGTCTACTAGGGCCTTATGGGGACCACCCTTATGCCTCTCGGTCTTGTTTTATCGCTGAGCAGTAGTCCTTTCGGTCTATTGACTCAAAATTTCTAAATGCCATAGAGTTTGGCCGCCCCAATGGACCGACAGATCTTCCTAAGTCAGTCACGGCATGGATCAACTGGAATCGGCTGATACAAGACTTTGTTGAGCAAACCAACGCAGCAAGATACCCTGTTGGTAAATCCTACCGCCTTCCAAGTGGCTGAGGATAGATGTCAGGACGAAGACCCCTAGCCAGCAACAGTCAACATCCCTAATGGCCGAGCGAAATGGAACTTCAAATGACATGTTTTGATGAGCTCCGGGTGCGAGCCGCAAAGTTATGCTTGAGAACGAAGCCGCCGCAGGTGGTAACTGCGGCATAATTACCAAAAATGTCACACAGTGGACACAAAAACCGGCGTTTTTTCTATAAGCAGATACAAGAGGAAATAATAAGGCGTTAATGTGGAGAATGATGTCAATTAAGTCGAGAAAGAAGGACATGCAACGAACTGGATTGAACAAGCACTCGTTTTGAAACGACTGATGAGTTTCAGCCCTGCTTGCTCAACACAAAGGGCTGATGAGGACGATCACAATGAAGGGGAGGGGTTAGCAGGAGTCGACTTACAACGAAAACAAATAACTACTTACTTTTAGGCACCAAATTAAGGTGCAGCTAACTTAAATACAGAACTGGACTACTGCGCGCACGAGAACTCCGGCCAACAGAATGCCATCGAGAGAGGGGGATCCAGTGTCACGTATACTTGGTGAGTAAAGTTTACAAAGCCAAGTGGTACAGCCAGGAGCGCACTGACTTGAACAGCGCCCAGCGCAAACAACCGAGAGGGCTGAGACCGGCGACATTTACATTATCAACAGAATTATGAAGAACACAAACATAAGAGGTCCGAGTGCAAACCCACAAACGTCCGCATGGATATAGAGAGAGGGGGGAGGGGGACAGGTAGAGAACAAGGCTCAACTTAAAGGATACCAACAAAGTCCGCTTCCAAGATGCTGGTCGACCGCTTCTAACACTATACCCAGTCGCACATTGAACAACAAATAGACCTAAGACCACCCGAGGCACATGATTGGCCCGTCTGCAAAGCAAAGAGATTTTTTCTGCCTGTTATTTTGAGTTCATTGTTGAACTCATAATCAGGGACTCATAAACACAGGTGAGTCAAGGACCGTGGAACATTGTCCAGAAAAAAAAAACGTGAAAATTCGGTAACATCTCTAAATCACCAGAAAGCGGATCAATAGTGTTCAGTTGTGATCGTGCGTGGCCAAGGCACCCGACAAGGAGGCAAATAAACAACGAGATCCAGATCAAGTGGATTTTAGTCGATCAGAGTGCATTTTGACAGCGATCTACGACACTTGTATTCCTTACATGGCAGATTCTTCTACAGCAGACTTTACGTAGTTCGGATCTGAACTTACGTAGTCCGCACGTTGGCCTAGTAGCATTCGAGCTAAGTCGGACACTACAATGTAGACACCCCCCCCACTATTGGCGGTCACGCGGTAAATTCCAGGGGTTACCTATTCCTTTTTCCCTATGTTAACCTGAATACTAACCATCCAAGCCCTAATCCCTAACCCCCACCCTGGAGTTTATGGCACGGCCATCTGTAAAATTGGGGCCCATACTTCCATGCTCGACCGCAGGTGTCTGTGGTGTGTGTCACCTACTGACGCTTGGTTCCTAGTCGGCAGTTACGGCATCTAACGGTTTAGCTAAACATCGCTTTGCAGATGTCCTACACGGCACGATGTTTGACTACAACTACCCAAGCGTAAAGCGTTAGAGGGCAGGCGTTTTGATATCGGCACGTTTACTGGCAGAATTTTGAACCTCCTTAGGTCCAAGTCCCAGGCAAAGCCTACAATTAGGTGAGAGCAGCCACGGTGACTTGTGCGTGAATTAGTTTATAGTGGTGGTGGACTTGCGCGGCATCTACTGCACTTTCTTCTCCTTCTCCGTCTGAAGCCGGTGTCAAGACATAGTCGAGAGGACCGAATGCAGGAGAGGGCGCAGGTGGCTTGCACAACCAGAACCCCCCCCAATTATGTCACGCGGTCGTCCGTAAAACAGGAATGGTGGTGGTAGGAGCCTTTTAGGAGATCCGGGTGCTGTGCTTGATGCATACATAAGAGGAAAAAAATCTTATTTGTGTTGCATTTTTGTCGCGAGAGGACATACGGATATCCGTACCCCACCTATAGGTTCTACCGGCAAAGAAAGGGTGTGAAGTTGGAAGGACATGACTGCTGTCATTGCGATGCAATCACGTGAGACTGGCAGGCGCTATTCCCACGCGACGTTTCACACATCCAATAGAAGGACATTACCGACAAGGACAGGGGAGACTGGAATAGTCATTTCTGGCTTATTGGCCGTCGTCAGTCAATCATACCCAACTGCGAGGTGTGCAGTCCCTGGGGGTCGATCCCGTGACCTGTTAGTTAGTAGTTCAAAGCTCTAATAAATGAGTCACGTGCTCGTCTTGTCGGTTGCGATCGGGTGCATACGACGGTAGAGGGGCCCTCACCAATCGCGTCACGGAACTAACTCGTCCCGCTGTGCCTTGAGACGCTGGTTAGGGCGTTGGATTTCTAACCAACAGATCGCGGGGCCGAGCCCCAGGGGTTGTACACCTCGGGATTGGATATGGCTGGCTGACGACGGCTAGTAGGCCAGAAATGGCCACTCCAGTCTCCCTTGTCTTTGTCGGTAATACTAGTCTCCCTTATCTTTGTTAGAAAACTTCTGCACAGCACGTGATATCGGTATGTGGTCGCCTGAGGAGGCTCTAACGCGGAGCGTCAGGGCGAAACGGAATGTTCGCGCTCCGTCAGGCAGGATTCCCGTGAGCACATGTTCAAGCCAACGGGGACCAAGGTGGCTAATTACTCGCTTAATTTTACTCACCGTCCTTTCAATGAAAAGTCCTGTAGACGGTGACAGCCCCTTTTGGTTTACCAATCGTCATCAGAAAGGGCGCCCTGTAGGTTTTAACCAGGGTTCAGTGAGTGATTGCGAAATGTATGCCCAACACTTTATCCCGATGGCTCGGCTGTAAAGAGCGTCTAATCTACGCTTTTCAATGACCCACTTAGCCTTGCTTCAAATCCAGGATGCAACGGCCCCGAGATCGGGGCATCCCTGACAGACAAGGACTAGTAGGACATAAATGTCCCCAATCAACGTCGGTAACGCCTCCGGATTACTGACTGCCAGTCATTGCGAGACGCCCTGAAAGAGCCTCTGACCCACAACTCCAGGGTAAAACGAAAAGGCCCGTGTTCGTCGCGCAATCAGAACAGACCAGTGAGCATTTGCCTGCCTCTATCCCCTACCACTCTCTCCCTTGTTTGCTCGTAAGAGTGAGAACAATTTCCTCTTCGGCTATTCGCTACTGTGATTGCTGGGCTAGGCTCCTATTGGTGTCTCCGTTGTCTCCGTTTGGTTGCGTACCGGTTCAGGGACAGTAAGGTCAAAGGAAGCCCATACCCCAGTCACCAGCGCTGGTGCCACATGTGACCCCTGTCCACGCAGGAATGCGTCAACGGCATGAGGTGAGGTGCGGACGCGGCGACGACGACCAATCAGAGGTGCCGATGTGTGATGCGGTCAGCGGATTCGTCCTAACATCGACCGCGTATAGACCCTCAAAGCGGCAACAATGCCAGCTGGGACAGGAAGGGGGGTGCGGCGACCGAAACGAAGGACGACAAAGTTGACAGCGGCACCCCCTCTGTCATGCCACCCTTTTTTCTCTTTTACAGGGTACGCTTGATAGGCAAGGTGTATGTCAGGGAAGGCCGGACTAAGCCATTACTCGTGGGGGTGACATTTATGATGTAGGGAGTTTAACCTTGAGTGAGTGAAAAGATGAAGGGGGATGGTGCCTTGGTGCGAAAAAAGCAGGCTGCATCCAAATGCACAAAAGGGCGGCGAGGCAGATTCCACTGCGGCTTTCCTTTTCAAGTAGCTCTCGAAAGTGCGATCTAAGCTGCGAGTGTCCACTTTTTTAGAGTAATATGCCAGTGAGGCTCGCTGTGTAGAAGTGGAGGAAGGCAAACCGCTGAAAGTATCGTAAATATTAGCTCCAGAAGACAGGTCGATAGCGGGGAAACTTGTGATCTAAACAGACACTTTTGCTGCTTCTGTAGCCGTATATCGGGAATAGCGAGGCAAGATCTTATTTCGAGTAAAAACAGACAAGCTCGGGGCAAGATCTTTTTTCGTAGTCGTACCTGTTAGAGGTTATGGGGTTGGGGTTAGGGGGTTTGTCTACTGCAGGCGCGGTTACGAAGTAAGATCTGACCAAGATTGAATAAGCATGAACAGAAGGTAAAGGCGCGATCACTGGGGCGGTAGCTTTATTAGCCTGAGCTTTAGAACTCGAACAGGAGTTCATCTTCAGAGACTGTTGGATGGTAACAACGAGTGAACATTTATACAGTCGTACTGTGA
>CACRXP010000113.1:1242666-1255215 GCA_902702965.1 Spirometra erinaceieuropaei
AGACGGACCACATTCAGCCCCTGGTCACCAAGGTGGACAGCAAAAGAAAGAGTTGCTGGGGCAACCCCCCAAATGAGCCCTTAAAATCTGCTGCAGTAAGACAGGCTTATTCATGTCTTTTCTCTGGCAGCCATAAACGTGTTAGAAACAGTTAAAAATGGGATGCGTGGAAGTACGCAGCAGCTGAAGTAGAGCTAATTTTGACCCCAAGGACTCGCACCGCGCACTGTCGCCGTTGATGTCAGTGAGGGCGGGGGTCGAAGGGTCTGCTTCTGCGCAGAACATGCTGCTAATGAGAGGGCGCAATGGCATCGAAATAGAGGACTTTGGTGCGTACGTGTACCCAATGGCAGAACGACGCTCAGTAAGGCTAACCAGAAGAAACGGAGTACCCGCGCCAGACAGAAGTCAGTAGCTGAGACTTAGGGTCACGGTGTCCATCGGCCGACATTCGCGTCACTAACCGACCGTGTAATGCCCCCTCCCCTACCTCCCCCGGCCGGTTGCGGCATGAGAAGAGGGTGGAGGGGGGGGGTGTAGATAAGAACAAGGCGTCAGACGTCCGACGGACATTTGGAAGTGGCGGTGAGGACATAAAAAGAATGAATGTGCCTAGACAGAGGGGATTCGGAGTGGGGAAGGTGAATAACGGTAGGCACAGTCATGCCTGTTGCCACCACCGCTAAATGGCGCCAGTCTGGCGATCGGCTGGGATCCACAGACAGCTCCAAAAGACATTGCAGACGAGACAACTGGGACGTTAACGAGACGTGGTCACCGACAGGGTCGGCGTTGTAACCCCTACTAATAAGCATGTGGAATAGGAAAGCGTTCTTGCACTAACACTGTAAAATCCGACTGCGTGGCATTTAAACTAGTCCCTTACCTTTTTTATCCTTATTTTAGGCTATATAACCTAGGAGACTGATTACTTTTTCCAGATTATGAACACCAGGGATGAATTCAGATATCTGAAAATGCCGCCCCGCGAAAGGATGCAGCTGCGGGAGGGAAAAGAAAGCAGTAAAATCTGCCCCGCCCAATGTTGATGGCCGCCAGTTTTGTCGACAGCACGTCAGTGGGTGGAACAGACATCACCATCATCGTGGGCACCTGAGCCGACAGTAATAAGGTCATTATTATCCCCACACTCCAGTCTAAGTAGGAGAGCCGCCATACAAAACCCTGCATAGGGCTCCACAATATCCCAGTGCTCCTCCGATGACACACAGAAGACAGGACTGACGGTCAGAAGGTAACGACATCGGACAAATGATTAGTGACTCAGCCCGAAGGTGCGCAGAGAAGGTGCTAACAATCGGGGAGGGGTGGGGGGGGGGGAGGTGCGAGACGGCTCATCATTTAGTCGCCAGGTAGCCGTCGCCACGCCCAACCCAGCACATAAGCTCTGGCTGTGCGGAAGAGAAGACTGGATTTCCCTTACGGACGCCTTCCGCCTCTTGCAGAATAAGTCCATGCGTTAGAGACGCGACGACATTTTGACTTCTGTCCGTAATTGGGCCAAATCAGTGAACACCACTCCCGCGCCACCTCTTATATTCCCGGTGAAGGCCGATAGAACTCGAGCGCGTGGCCAAGCCGGTGAAGGGACAATCCAAACCACCCTGGCTAGCATTTCGGGTCTTCAAGACCTGGGGTTGGCATGTGGCCTGCTGAGGATGAAAACCAAACTGGAAACGGTCACTTTCGTGTCTCCGATCTTGGTAGGTTCTACTCCCCGAAAATAAAACGTGCTATAAACTAACTCGAAACGGCCATTTCGTCTCCGGAAACAACAACAGTCAAACCGTTTTTTAGTGACACCCAATCCTTCCTACAAGGAGTTCAACCAGGAGTTCAACTGGGGATCAGCTACTTGGCGCGCACCTTGCATGTGATTCAAAACTATTTGCAGCGAGTTACGTCGGTGGCTTGTATGATGGACAGAACACTTCAGTGGCCGGTGTATTGAGGACTGTCCCCGGCGTCTGGTCCTACTCCTTATTTGCACAGACTTGATTGTCCTTGCGACTGGTTAGGCTAGGTAGACGAAAACCAGTTGTGAGACAAGTGCGAATGCGTAGCCAGCGAGGTGCTGCAGGAACGGCAAGGGGGGGAGCATGCAGACCCAGGCCACACAACTGCTTCACCGAATTTCTCACCCCCGGGCAGTCCACGTTGGAGCCACAGATGATGACGCAGAGGTGCGTGATTCGGCGTGGTCAGACTGTTGCTGAGTTGAGGTCGCGTTGTTTTTTTTGTGTAAAAGCGGTCACGGAGGTATCAAATCATGGGCTGTTCGGGAAGAGGTTGATCAGCACTGGCGACGCTCCCAGGTAGGACGTCTACGCGAAGACTAATGCGGACCTCGACTATGTGCTGACGAGAAGAACACGTGGAATGGGATCTGGCGCTGACAAAAGTGCTCCTCAGCACTTCAGTCCTGCACTCTTGTGAGTTCTTTCTGGCCTCACGCATTCGGTCGGCACTGGAGGTTGCAACTCCATCCTTACCTGCATGTTATCATACCTGACTATTGTCATATGATTCCGTATCTGATTTGTTAGTAAAAAAACTCAACCCGACCGAATCGCCTACCCGGATCTCTCAACGTACTCTAGAAGAAGGCCTGTCTTCGATTGTAGGAATGTGGCGCCCACGACAGTCGTGACAAATAACTAGGCCGGTCAGATGTGGCTATGTAGGCCCAGTCACCTGTAATACGAGACCGGTAGTAATGGGGGTTTTTACGGGTGGGGCCGGGGAACGCACAGGCGACGAGTTCAAGTAGTTGTACGCGAAAGAAAAACTATTGGAATGCGCGGTTGTGTTTTGAGTGGTTGACAAATAGTTGTCGTACCCCCCCCCCCCTCTAATCCTAACCTTAACTCCAGCAGTATTGTGTCCATCAGGTGGGGCTAAATAACCACATCTAACCACTAGGCCTACTGCAGGGCTTGTCTGAGCTAACAATTCACTGCCTTCTGCTCCTTCCCGCACAATCATTCTTTCGAAATTATCATGTTACCCGGTATAACAGTTGATCGGGATGTGCGAAAGAGGTAAGTGAAATCATAGGATGGCGAAGTGTTTGGATGAACAAAGGAACACTATTATATGATGGTTGGGTCGGACACGGATACATGCACTCCACCCCGTCATTACCTATGATGCAGGGCCACGTACACTACGTGAGAAGGGGTTTTTTAAGAGATGAAACGTGGTGTTTCTAAGTATATATAAAAGAAAAAACTTGTATTTGTGCTGCGTGGTAGTTCTGGGCACTTCGTGGGAAGACGATACAACCGGGCACATATATCTGCACTCTACCGATGGCTCGAACGGTACGAAGCGACAGGCGATTACCAGCGGATCTCAGGTAGCAGTCGTCCAACGATAACAACGGTGCCAGTGAGATGCGTGCGTTGTAATCGGCCCGCATCCACCTCCGTTTCCTAATGTAAACTTACTTTCAAGAGCGTAACAGAGTCATTTGGACCGACGAGTCAGGTTTTCGACTGGAATCTGACGGATTTGGGGGCCGAAGGACTTACGATTCTGTTATGTAGCAGAAACATCATGATCGTGAGAGGTAGTGGAAATTCCCATGATGGGGGGTTAGCCTGTCTCACCTTTGCCCCAAAAAATGATTTCGGATTTGTGTAGGACTCATTTTAATCCTCGGACAATGCAATCAGTTTGCGCCTTCAAAGCTGTTTTTGCGGTCTTGCTCGTCCCCAGCACTGAGAACTTGGATGGACAATTTCTATAAAGGTGACGGCAGGGGTGTACAATCATTCCACCCATGTTCGGCTAGGTGCCCGGAGGGCAGAAAAGAGCAGTCTGGTCATGATGACAACGTTAATGGTTCGCGCTGTTTAGAAGTTTTTCGACTACATCTATCTCCTATCTAGCCGACCCTGCTACGATAGATATTCCAGGATGAAAAATAATGACTGATCGATGCCGCGCTGTTAAGAATGACAACATCAGATATCGTCCAGGGCCAACTGGGCATCCTGATCTTAATCCAATGAAGCCTGTTTGATATCAACTTCGATGGACGATTCTCACAGAATCGGGAATGAGAACACTTTCCATACTCAGGCTCACTTTCTTGAATGCCTGGAACAAAATGATGCAAAAGCAGCTTTAACAACCCATAAGCAACATGCAAAGACGGGTTAGCGTCATAAGTTTGCATGGTGGTTCGTCGGTGATACACCGGAATAGGAGCGTCCCCCGCCCTCGTAATACAGGCGGTATTGGGCCGAATTCCAGGAAGGGTACCTATTGCCGTGTCCTAGCTCTAATCTCCCTGGAATTTTGAGCAAGGCCACCGTTAGTACAGAAGGGGATTCGAAGTCCTGTGTCCTACCGGTGGGTCTACCCGACAAGAAGAAATGGGCGAATCTGCTTTCTTGGCTTTCATTTGTCTTTAAAGGGGCGTAATCAAGAGTAGCGAGTGTCTGATGAGTGCAAAGCTCATCTCACTTTAATTGACTGATCACTGTTCACCTATGTTAGCTTCTCGATCAACGGCGGGCTCGGAGCAATTTGAGTGAGGCCCGGTTATGAGAAAGGCATCCGCTGACGGACACTCAAAGGCAATTAAAATAAGTTCATGGATGGGTTCCAAGGAGAGGTTGAACGAATATGTGAGAGATCGGTGTTAAGAGGTCCGTTCTGTGCTTTTATGAACGAAGTTCGAGATATGGTATGAAATTACTGGGCAACAAAAGAAGAGGGAGTACTCGGTGGCCTCATCATGACTGGCGAAATAATCCCCGAAAATATGCATTGCCAGGACCTAGATAGGAAGCCTCGTAAATTACGCGATAAACACTCGAGGGTGGTGAAGTGGATGGATTCTACTTCTCATAATCGAAAGACACTTTAGACTAATCAATCAAAAGGTTTCCGGAGATCGCATAAACTAAGAGTCGAAGCTCTTCTTGCTTATTTTAGTTCCACGACAATTAACGAACGACTAGAATTCTTAGAAAACCTCGATATTTTGCGGGACATCCTTCACGGTTAGGTAGTTTTCAAAAATACACTGATGACGGGAACTGAGAGTTGATTGGTCGAATTCCGATTCAAGTTGAAGGGTTCCCATTTCGAAAAAGCGTGTTACTCCTCTGACAAATCAGCAGTCAGCTAAAAATCGTACCTTTTCCTGGACAATCCACTAAGTAGGTATAAAAATAACAACTAGAAGAGCCCACGGCAACCGGCACCAAAGTCTGGGGAATCGTGCCAGTGAGAAATTGGGGAAAGATAAGCGGACAGACTGCGGAGAACAGTAAAAATCCGGCGTCACTTACCACATATCCGTTGCGAAGGAGACTGGATCGTAGCTAATGACCTCGGGGGCTAGAAGAAGAGGGAAAATAATAAAAATTACAATAAGTGGGCGATTAGAAAAACAAGTACTTTGGGACAATCGGTAGTGCACCCGGTGATAATGAGATCTCGGATGCCAGAGTTACAGACCTACAGACCACAGTTCTTCACGATTATTCAAGAAAGGAATCGGTCTCTCTCTCGTGAGGCGGCGGCAGGAGTTGGTAACATTTAGGATCGGAAAGGGGGAGAGGAAAAGAACAAGCGGGTGGGGAAAGGGAAGAGATACTGGTAGTAACAGCAGCGCCCTTCCCCACATTTTGGCGCGGATTGGGAGTCGCAAAAACACCTCTGAAAGTAGTGGGACCAACAATCCAGCAGGCTCGCAAGTTGCAGCTGGTGTTCACTAACAGCATTGTCTTAGACTTCACGACTGGAACAAGGCGCGATAGTTTGAACCTCGCTCCGCTTAACACTGAAAGCTTGGAAAAGGGCACGGGAACATGTTTTCCCCCATTTTAAGGGCGGCCTTGTGTAAAATTGCAGAGGGCGGGGGGGTTAAGACGCGGGGGTAGGCACGCCCCCCCCCCCTCTGACACTACAGCGTCAGGTCACCTGCAGTACGGGGGGCCTTATTCCGACCCAGTTTGTTACGATAGCCATCAGAGCGTCAAGAAAGAACGGGGAACGTGGTCAGTGAAGACGGCGCCGACAAAGACAAGAGGAAAAGGAACGAGAGGGAGAAGGGAAGAGTGGAGTCAAGAAAGAGAGAGGGTGGTGAGCTAGAGAGTAGGAATAAAAAGAAGACACAAGGGTTCGAGAAGTGCAGCCAACAGATGCGAGCGTGCCGGCTCAGAATACGACAATCGTGCCTTTTTACTCTACGAGTTCCACAATGCCGGCTATTTTAAGCTACATAGTTCCGTCCGTCATCCACACTGATCTGGGTCAAGGTTTCCTATGCAGATGGACAAATCCAAATGACTTTTTGCGTAAAAGTAAACAGAAAAGACCATGAGACGGAGGCTGACCTTATCAGCGGGCACAAGAGGTGTCTTGTCCGAGGGGTGGAAAACAGAGTCCAGTAATAGTAACTAAGGTGGGAATTGGCTGTCTCTAAGATGGCGTGCCTCGCGCCACTTGGATGTGGTAACTGTAAAGACGGGGTCCCTCAAATCCGAACGCAGGAGTTTGGCCGCAAAAGGATTGGAATTTCTTGGAGGGGAGGATTATTTTCATCGAAGTGTGCTTTGGCGCTTTCTTACCCAACGCACTAGCAAACATGACTGCCAAAAAGAGGCTTGGCCCCAGCCCTTCGGGCGAACAAATATCCTGCACAGAGTTCAACTGACCCAATCAGCAAGCTGCCTGTGCATGGAATGTTGGCAACTCGACTGGTCCGGATCCCGGACACGGGCATACAATCACTTACCGCGAATCCCACCGACTGATTCTGGTCTAGTATTCGGCGCAGTTGTCTCTGCATTTCAAGTGTAGTTTTCCAGGGAAATGGAAGAGCGCAAAACATCCGACTCGACTGAACAAATTCGTCCACGTGCAACGAAACGGCCCCAAGTGTGAAACTTGTCGATGCAACCTTAGAGGCCGATTTAGCTCGAGAATATTTCTGGTTTCGAGTCGGAGGAGCATCCTGTTTCATCCGACGCTTCAAACCTCGGCGGTGGTGCGCTGCCTTTTTAGTCAAGTATTTGTTTGTACTAGGCGAAACGCCGATTCCACGGGGCTGATGGAACATTCCCCACGCGACACAGGACTGTTGTCACTACTTCGAGGGCAATTTGCAGTGAGCAGCACGGTTTAAACATAAGTACAACCGGTTCGGCAACCTGACTGAAAGGCAGTCGAGGTGAGAAACAATGGATATATTATGAGTTTCAGAGTTCCAGTGTGATCTGTCTTGGGTTAGACACAGGAATGAGTACCATCCCCGCACTACAAGGGGCTTTGCGCTAAACTACAGAGGATACCTACTCTCATGTTCTAACTTTAACTCTAACCCCCTGGAATTTAGCGTAAGGCCACATGTAATAAGAGGATCCATATTCCCGTATCCTACCTCGTCCTGCAGTCAGATCAGATCGAAAAGCAGGCAAGATCTCATTTCGCAGTCGTACTTGTCAGGGGTTAAGGGTTGGGGCTGTGTGTCAGGCTTAGGGGTTAGGGATTAAGGTTAGGAGTTAGGAGTTAGGGGCTAGAGGTTAGGGGGTAGGCTGGGACTGTTCTACTGCAGGTACGGCTACGAAATGAGATCCGATCGATAAGCATAACCCCCATGTTTTATGATGTCTCTGTTGGTTGGCCTTGAGGTCGTAGCTGCAGGTTCAAATAACTGCGCTCCGTTGTCTGTGTTCGCAGACCGTTTCTGGCAAAAAACTCATTGAATGTGCGCTGCGTTCGAATTATAGAAAACCGGCAAAGTATTCAAGGAACTATGTGATGCCGTTAAAATGCCTTGGTTGAGATTAGAGATTAAAGACACGTAACGGTGGACAACGCGCGCAAAAATCCGATGTCATTTAGGGTCAGGAAGACGGGGACAAGCGAAGTCCTGGTAAAATACAGAGGATGGACGCAGGGAACCTACGTCGAAGGTTCGAGGTAAGTGTACACGTCAAGGAGAAATAATGGATTACAACAATTTACTCTGTCCGGCTACCTAGGTGCAGATTTGAATTCACCACAGGAATATAAACGATTTGCATTTCATATAACAGCGTCCCACGACGTGTAATTTGCAGATTCGAAGTTTCTTGAGAAGACAAACAAGTCCATTTCGTATATTTTCAGTACAGGATCCTCGGAAAGTCGCCTGACGTGCAGCAAATGTGCAGCACGTGGGTACCTTTAGGCGGACTATAAAGACGATTTTTGATAGGCCAGGGCTTACGCCAATAGGCATCGACCGCGGTGCGTTACCCGATTGGGAGTTGGTGTACATATTTTCAAGAATTCTACATGTAACAGAAAAAATCGACAGGCCTGTTGACGCACGTCTCATCTGACAAATTGCCGGTCTTTTTTAATGAGCAGCCGCAACGATGCGTGTTCTTTCCCGGTCATATGTGTGTCCTGCGTTCAGCATGTACTGAAATAAGTGACCTCGTCCCCCTACCACTGACCGGTGTTATTCTGTGTCAACGTGGTTCATCTCCCCACTTTGTCGCAGTAACTCGCACTACACACACACTACAGGGTCTTTTATGAGCGACCTGTATGCCCAAGCACTCAATACCGTCTTTACAAACGGAAGGCCGGGTGCGCAATGTAGTTGTTGGTTTGTGCCCATTTAAAATATAAAAGCTCAGACATATGTTTAATCTAATAAGTTCTCCGGGTTGACGTCTTAAGTATCTGCCCCGCTGGGTGATTGGAATTATCCTAGCGTTTGGAGCTATACCACCCCATATATTTGGCAAATGAGATAACGGGACAGCCGGTTTAATAGAAAAGTTGAAAAGCTATTCATTCCTGTTCCGTAAGTGTCGTTCACAGACCGGCAGTTTTCTGCTAAACATTGTCGGCTGATCGAGCAGGGATTACTGCGGTCAAACCCAGACAGCTATTCCATTAGCTGAATGCGTGGCATAATAACTTATGAGTCTGTGTGCCGTTTGTCATTCAGCGTGCGGCCGGCAAGCCGTCACGCGCTGAATGACACCATTCCCATTTGTGTCATGCAGTAAGCACAACAGTCGCAGCTGTTCAAGCCTGCCACGCGTACGCGAGTCAATCCAACCGATCGATTCCCAGCCAAGTTTGAATTTGAAAACTGGGCAAGAAAATCGCAAGTAGGCACCAACGCAGAAACATCGCGCACGATATGGACGCACGCGCATACCTGCACAGGCGATTCAGTCTGTCTGCAGTCTGTTCGGCGTGTAGGTTATAAATTTTGATTTTGTCTACGCAATGTGATTTAATATGGGCGTTTGCTGTCCATCGTCTAAGTTCAAGCATCACAGACGGCTCAACTAGTTGTACAAGGAAAGAGTTGTAACAACTTGGTTTGACATCATCGATAAGCCGCGAGTAGAATGCTCGGCATACCATAGTTTGCTCTTCCGTGTTTAGGCAAGAAGAGAGCACGTAGTGATCACAGAGAACTTATCTGCACAATACGGAATAACTTTCTTTTGACAGCCAGTGATTTCCCGGCACCGACGGATTAGTCCTTTCTGATATCTCCGTGACGGAAGTTTAACGCATCCGCACATAGTCAGAGGTAATGATCGTATTTCGCAGGACTTTTTGTCCGCACAAAGTGAAATGCTTACGTGAGAGCATCGCGATAAAAAACAGCTCAAAGGAAAAAAGAAAGGTCTAGGTAGAAAAAAAGTGGTTGCAAGGAAGAAGGAAGACTTCACAGTTAAGGGTGGGGCTAGCTACTCCAGACCGGCGCTAGCAAGAAATCTTAAGGGGTTCCCCGCTACATTAACGCACTCAGCAGTCTAGAATGAATTTACTCTACGAGCAAGCACAGCTCAGGAGCTTCGAGCTCATTTAGACACGCTCATACTCAATGCATGATTCATAGCCTCATTCACCGTTGCGTGTATCTGTGCCGTGCGCTGTTTCGTCAGGCCTAAACGGAGGTCGAATAGACGTGACAGCCGCTGTGAACCAACTCGTCTCAGGTTAGCTTGACCCATACTTACGCTGGTGCACGATAGAAAGTGCGAAAGCCCTCCTCATGTAATAAAATTGGAAGTCATGGCTCCAAAGACTACTAACTGACTGGATAAATCAGACCTGAAGGACCGGGGGGTCAGGTTTCAATGTTTCCTTGTTAGGGCGGCCTTAAGGCAATCCTCCCCATTGTGAGGTCCAAGTAAAGTATGTCCAATTCGTGTCTGATGAAGAACCTGTCCCTGCGAGGTAAACACAGGCCTTGGCTGCGCCCACGCCCTCCTACCGTCGTCCTTGCCTTGCCACGATGTTGGAGCATGATGGGTGCGAGAAAGGAGTGTGGTAGGCGCCCTGAAAGTCCCCTCCAACACAATGCAATCATGTGCATGTAACCGCTGCCTGCTCAGCCAGCGGTGGTAATCCGCTAAATACTGTATGTCAGCAGTCAAACGTGTCGCGCTTACTCGGCTCCACAACTCGCCCAAACTCCTTGCACTAAAATACGATTTACCTAACGACAGAGCTTGAAGGTAACGAGTTTACCTACGGGTGGTTTGCGTACGGCGGCGGTGACCCTCGGTCGGTGACTTTTCACACCTGGGCCCGGCGCCAATCTACTTGGCTTGATATTCTGCCTGCTGGGCCAATGTCCCACACCTTGTCGGCTGCGATTAAGAAAGGTGGGAGTGGGACCCATTGGTTCATTTGTCTCGGTGGCCTGGTTAGGGATTCTTGCCAGTAGTCATGCAGCCGGAGACAGCGGTGGCCGTTTCCAGCGCATTGTTCATTGCCAGCCGGTCATTTCCCAAGTCGAATTGAAAACGAAAGTACAAATAAGTGTACTTTCCAGTCACTTACGTGACCTATAAGTGTGTATTACACTGGAAAGTTCATGAGATGTTTAAACCTGAGAGGTGGTGAAACAGTCACCAGTCGCAGTCATATCCTGAGTCTCTGAATTCCTCATTTTGAACGGGGTTTTGTAGGTGCGGTTGATTTTTCAGAAGCGAACTACCTGCTTTAACAAATCTACTGTGAAGCGAGAGAAATTGCAGGTTTATGGGTGGAAGGAAAAGACTTTTGGGTAGTGTCACCTCAAAAAGTGCAAACACAGGACAGTAACCCCCACCCCACCACCACCACCACCACCACCACCGGTGCGAATCGTCAAAACATAAATTAACTCCAGGTCGACAGACCCAGAGGGTTCATGGAGGTGGCAGCTTGCAGTCGCCATTGCACTAGTCAAGCCGACAAACTGGGGAGACGAATGATGCGGTAGGCACAGGGAAGACTGTTTATGAGTTTTCGCGCACACACACCTCTAGGTGGAGGAGGGGGGAGGGGGTAGTCAGTCCGAACAGATCTCTCAGGCATGGAGATAGTTGAGGGTAAAGGTCGTATCCAGTCACCGAGACAGAGTTGGAGCGACTTTGGACGCTGTAAAGACGTCGAGCAGACAAAACACTTGACATGTACACATCAGTTGGAATGACACGTGGCATTGACAAGGGCGCACCGCTTAGAACGAAAAGTACTTGTATATCCACAGCCGTGAAAAGTGCAACGATATGCGAACAGGCAAGCCGGTTACAAAGCGGTCTCCCCGGAGAATGCTACGTCTTGACAAGAGGTTCCCTTCGCAAAACTAGCTAGAAGGCTTGGCATCTGCGTTTCTTTAACAAACCTCTGGTCGTCAGCCAATTGGGAGTTAGAAGGATTATGGTTGATAGGGTGATAAACTCGCGTCGTCCAGGGGGGCCTCAGATGGTTAGAGCGTTGGCCATACTAAAGCCTCCCCGTGCGGTCGTGGATTCGAATTCCACCGAGGCACCGAGTTTTTCACAGTTGGGTCAAAGTGAATAGGGTGATAGTTTATCTCTCAGACTAGACGAACACAACTACTGCTTTGGGGGTGAACGTTATGTCTTGCGCATGAATTGGGGGACTCGCCTCAGGCAGGAATTACCTGGAGAACCCACCTGTCTAATGCTCACGGCAGACAGGCAGCAGGCCACATGAGGTGCAACGATATTTTCAAAGCAGACCTTTTTCGTGACCTCAATGTGCGGTAGTTCGTCTCTAGACGAGTTTAAGCAGGAGAACGAATAGAGCAGAGGATGGCCTTTTTGAGTTGATTATTATGTCGAAGTATCGAAAGCTGGAGGAGAGTTAAGACCGCGAAAGCCTCTGACGAAAGGGGAAGGAGAACGGCGGGGACACTGTCGGTCAACGCATTCGTTTTATTTAGCATACGAGGTAATCCTGTGGTCCCTTCAGTTTTCGATAATATTCTGACCTTCCTCTTCCTGTCCCAAGTTCAAAGTCCATTCCTCAATTCTCTAACCTACCAATACAAGCCCCAACCAGACCCACCGGGTCCCCGTTGGACATGTGCGCTGCGTGAGGTCAAAGGTTCAAAAGGAGTTTTAAAGGGCGCGCTTGATTCGTCGGTATAAAGAGAGGCCTCCGGGAGACCGAAGAAAGTCTGTAGGTGTTCATCATACCCGCTCGAGACCATCTGCTAGTAGGGTAGGCATCTTCGCCAGCTGGGAG
>CACRXP010000113.1:1255274-1284757 GCA_902702965.1 Spirometra erinaceieuropaei
TCCCCACACATCAACAGTAAGACCAGGTCGAGACAACCGAATGTAGGCGTGGGCGTAGCGTCAGACCAGACATACTGCCCCATGCCTCACGTCTCGTGCACTCACCGTTGTTAACACACGAACTAAATTTCGCTCACTCGGACGGCACATCAACGAAAGTTAATATAGGGATCACATCAGCAACAATCTTTGAGGTTCGGAGGAGGAGGAGGACCGAGTCAGTCAGCAGCCCCTCAAGTCACGACTTTTGTCGCGCGCGCCGTGGCTGCTCAAGACACTTAGGTGTTTGTTAAGCGTAGTGAGGGGCGAGCGGCAGGACCGATCACAATCTCTACTCCCACTGCCGTTTGTGCCACCGGATGACCAGACATTTAGTCGCTAGCTTCTCACGTGGCGCACACATGCCTGGCCTGACGCAACAAAGTCATCCGTTTTAGCCGCCTTCATATGCCCACACGTCGTCCAGGGCCTCTCCCCCCCCCCTCTTTGCGTCTGATCTGGCTCCCTTCTGGTGATCTAGCGCGCTCCGATTTAATGTCAGGTGCTCCTGGCGAGGAGGAGGAACAAGTTGAAGACACAATGGGAGGGGGAGAAGGGGTGGACAGCAAGCGCGTGCAGATATGATCAAAGGAAGATGGTGAGCCGATGAGGGTCCCGAGAATTCTTCGCAGAACCCACCTCGAGTCGGCACGGCTGTTTATCTTTGCGCAGGGCTGTGCTGAGTCAGCGCGTAGTCTGGCAGTGGCGGCTGTAAGCTTGGCAGTGCAGTAATTCTTTATAGACAAACACACGCTTATACAAACAAGGTGCACGCGCGGGCAGTGGTCATGGTCACATTTCTGAAATGGGCGGATGCATGATCGGCCTGTGATCCGGCCCTTGAGGGGGCTGCTGGTTACACTGTTTCTTTCCTTCTTCCCAGACCGAAGCCTGCAACCAGTAGACGCTTATCTGAATTCCGGTGCTGCAGCGACCGGCAGCCCAGCTCGTAGTTAAAAAAAAAATAAGCAGCGTTGACCGTTCAACGCTAACACTTCGTATTCGCGTCAACAGATTACGTAATCCCCCCCTCCCTCTGTCACTGTCGTATGTGCACAGGTTGCGAGTGGAGGGTGGACACCCAAAGAGCAGAACACACCCCTTCGTCCGCTGTCACGACGGTCCGGGCATAGATGCGTGCATACGAATTACTTCCCCTCTAGCCGGCCCAATGGGCACAGGTAATTTCACACGCCTAAATAATTGGAATTTATCGTCCAGTTCTGGACTTTGGCACCCAGCAGCCAACAGCTGCAACAGATAAGATCAGAAGCCGGTGGACGCATATACCCACGCACCCTCGATAGTGATAGGTTATCGTCCAAGAAGAGTTAGATAAAAATGAAGGGCATTGGAAAAAAGGGGGAAAGTCGACAGCAGCGACGTTCCGGCCCCTGGAATGACAGCGATGGGAGAGTGCCCTGAGAATTGGACATGCAAAGTTTTGCAAAAGGTAAACTAGCAGCGCACGGTAAAAGGGGGATGCTTGTTTGGAAAGGGGATTTACCTGTATAGTCGGGGGTGCCGGCAAGTTCCCTGTGAGGCTTCGTGTCGGTCAAAACGGAGGCCAGACCGAAGTCGGTGATGAATACATCTGAGGAGGGAAAGGGCTCCCGGAGGAGAATATTTTCAGCCTAGAGGAGGCAAAAAGTACCGGATGAATGCTGGTGTAGGTTCGCGCAGAGTAGACAGCAGCAGCAGCTGGAATAGTAAACTAAAATAACACTGCAGCGGTCTGTCTTCGGGGTTGGATTTGCACTGCACCATGATTTTCGTGGTTAGATAGCACACGTCGTGCGTGCATGACATCCGCATATAGTTTGCTCCTCCTAAATTGATAACGACAAGCCTTCTGCATCTGGGTGCTTGAGTTTGATACTGACCATTGCAGTGTGTGTAGATGCGCCGTAAAACTATCACGATGAATTAAAGTCGTGGCTTGAAGGGATGTCGGCTAGATAACTCGGCCCTCCACTGGGCTTAGCCGCAGGGATCCCTTCTAACCTTTATGAGATCTGAAATATTGAGAACTGCTTCGTATGCTTGTAGGGACCAGGAGATGCACTGAACGCGAAGGCGTGAACTTTGCCTGGCAAGCCACTACGAGCACACCCATTGTAGATCCTCCTAAATTTGTCTGGGAATTTGAACATGGTGAGAGGAGAGAAGAGAGCAGTTCAAGTCTCCCCCACCAGAAACCAATTCAGGCGCAGGTCATTACCGATTTGCCAGACAGTGGCGGTCAATATTACTTGGACGACTGAAATATTGCAACTGTATCTGACGGAGCTCTCCTCGGCCCTACATGTATGTGACGCTGGGGCAGGCCGAGGAGTCGTTGTTGTCGATATCGTTACTGATGATGGTGGTGGTGGTAAATGCGACAGGCAGAGGCTTACGTCACGTGCGGCCTCTGTAGTACCATCGGTTATTTGAGAGCCGAGACCGCCTCTTTTTGAACCTCGGTTCCTGCGGAGGTCAGGTCGTGTATTGCACACGTCAACCACTGTGCCCAAGCTCATTCCTAGTTGCCCTTATTTTTGTCTGTTGTTAGAACAGGGTGAATGCGAGAAGAGGGAATGAAATAGGTACTGTGCAAGTCTGATTCCCTATTAACAAACACGAACACCCCGTGGGGCGGTGACAAACGTCACTGTTTGCAATCATCAAAACATCGTGTTATTGGCGACGTTTTGGGACAGAAAAATTATCAATGTGGATGGTTGGGGTCCATATGAATGTCTAGTAGGAATGGCGCCTCGGCCGCCAGGCCGAAAGACCGCTTCCACAAATCGGCGAAGATTCAAACTGTCTATAGTCAACCCACAAAAACTTTGTTAGCTAGCTGGTTTTTAGTGAACAGAATAGCCCCTGAAGGAAGGCACAAAAACGTTATCACGGGCATTTTATACGTTGCCCTAGAATTTCGCATTAAAAGAAAAAAGGGTAATTTATGAATGTTCTGCAGTTTTAAACATAAGCCACTCCTTATTTCGAGGCAAGATGTCAAAAGCACGTGCCGTGTGATCTCTGCAAGAACAAGGTCATATATTTTAAACGCCCCTGCAAGAAGACACGCGGTTACTCATAAATTGACGCAACTCGCATGGATCAAGTTGCAGAAGCATTATTAATGCGCAAATAGCAGGCTCAATCAAGAAAAGCATGCCGGCTTCTGACACACTTTTATAATAACAAGCTCTTGAAGAAAACTGAGAGGCACCCCTCCTCCAAGAAAGAAAAGAAGCAAAAACGCCAATCCCTACGACGTGAGCAGAGGAAATGGCATTTTCGGCCATGCTCTCGAGGAGATGCGATCGACTTTATAAAACCATCGGATTATCGAAGAAATGCATGCTGATTAAGTAATGTACTTTTTGCGAGCGCGACTTACACAGATGGTCACAGTGCCGGCAACCCGATGTGTACAGTCAGCGACTAGTCTCATGAAATGTTAGTCGAAACTCCAAAATGCGTTTTCGAATGGGGCGGATTACCTCAGTGTGGCTGCAATATTGGTTATCGAGCAGCATAATCCCAAGCTCTTTCAGTCACAACGGGATGCCTACTTTTGAATGCTTTTCCTTTCGGGTAGCTGCAAGAGCCGCACTCAGTAAAAAGTGACTAGCTAAGTAACATGCACTTTTAATTCGATTTTCGATGCCTTCATATATTTATATACATTTTTCTAGAAAATTTACTTATAAATACACTTCTTTGCAGTCCTTCGATAAAAAGTCACGTCATTTTAAATTGTCATGCCCACTAAAGGTTATCTTTACGTTCTTAATGAGGTTTTTCCATTCTTGAGTAATTTTGAGCCCGATCCTAGTCGAAAACGTATTTCGGACTTTCGGTTAACTCTCCACGTGACTAGTCACCGTCTGTATGAGCCACTTCGGAATGCTTTTGCGTGCTAATTAGTGCTGCAACCTGCTCGATACATATTTTAAGGTCTTACTCCGTGATTCCCGGCTTTTCGTTGCAGACCACAGGTTCAGAATATTACTGCTAGGTATCTTCAATTGCAGGTGGGAGCTCTGTCAGTAGGATGTGAAGAACTGTCACCGTGAGCTCAAAGCAAGTTAGATCAATAATGGGCAGCATTCGAGGTGGAAAATTTTCGTCGACATACAGGCTGCAATATTGAACGAAAAAAAAACGGAACATTGGAATCCCATGTTCTGAAAACCGAGGGGGGGGGGGTCGGGTGAGACTATCTGACGACGGTCAAAAAGCCAAAAATGGCTATCCCAGTCTCTCTTGTCTTTGTCAGTGCTCCCTTTCTGTATATATTACTGATTGTTGCCCGACTGCCTGTGCGGACCGTAATCTGATCGATGAACATAGAAATATCGATCGTCCGAATTACCGTCGGAGGTGAGGTGCACAGAGCGAATCCGTTTGGTTAATTGATTAAAGCTGTTTCGCAAAGAAGCGTTTTGTAGCAGACTGAGCAGCTTTCGGCGGGATTACAGTGTCGCAACACTTAGAATTGTCTATTCTCCCACCAGCCTGTCTTACGGGCGGACTACTACTGCTACTACTACTACCACTAATACTACTATTACCACCACCACTACTACTACCACT
Organism: Spirometra erinaceieuropaei; assembly: GCA_902702965.1. Classification (NCBI taxonomy): domain Eukaryota; kingdom Metazoa; phylum Platyhelminthes; class Cestoda; order Diphyllobothriidea; family Diphyllobothriidae; genus Spirometra; species Spirometra erinaceieuropaei. The sequence goes on from CACRXP010000113.1 coordinate 1,259,907, forward strand.
ACTACCGCTGTTACTACTAATACTACTACCACTGGCGGGAATACAGTGTCGCAACACTGAAGAAAACTTTTTCCCCCGTCTACCACCACTGATACGGCGAATACTACTAATAATCCTACTATTAGTACTACTACTACTACTACCACCGCCACCACGGCTGCCAATGCTACTCTACCAACGCTTACAGTATGGGTAACTAACTGCAATAATACTAGCATCAGAAACGGAGTGTTGCGACACTGGTATCCAACCCAGCTTTCTTCTCATAACTTGTCTCAAAGCATTACTTGTCATGCCAAATGTGAGATGCCTTACTGATACAACTGTCAGGCATCCGCATATAAGAGGTTTCCCTCGCAAGCCTAGCAGAGAGGTGTAGAGTAAGCCACTCAGGAAGGAGCACACATCCATCGGACAATTTCAGTCCGCACCATGGAAAGCATTTAAAAAACGCGGTAGTCTTCAGAAGAAGATGTGACCACTGAAACAAGAAGTTTATTGGCCTGACCTTTCGGATTCTCACTCGAACCCATCATCGCCAGCCCTCAGGTAGCAGCTCATTCCATGGAACCCGGTTTAAAGGAGCCAAAATCCTCATAAGAGCTGACAACCGCGTAAGCCGCGAGCTGCTCGAATCATGGTTCTCAGGCCCGCAATCTATCAACAGGCGCAATGACCTCCCGGTGCAGCATTCCGTGCTGAGACATTCCCTGAGCAGGGGAATCAGTCAGGTGGGGAAAGTGCGGACGCGGGCGTTCAACGATCCTGGTGACAGCGGGTCAAATCGCCGAGTAATAATCACGTCAACATCCAACACGAATGATAAAATTGCGACAATTAACGACTCAGACACGGACTGACATGCCATCATCGCCTTAACTACGACCCCCCCCCCAGCGGTGATAACAAGAGCTGTTAATTATAGTACACATGTGGCGCCATGGCAGCCACGTGCTATAAATACTGCAGTCTTCGTGCCTCTACTGCCTTTATCTGCAACCGTCTCTGATGATGGGTTAGAATGAGAATCCGAAACGTCAGGCCAACAAACTTCTTGTTCCAGTGATAGCATATTCTTCTTCTGAACTGCTTCCTGGAACTCGCTTGTTCGCTTCTAAAGCCCCTCTAGTCTTCCAATGGGACATTCCCGTCTTCTGACTCGTCGTTTTATAAACCTGAGATTCAGTGTCTAGTTCAGAAAGTGGTAATCACTAACTAGGGTCTATCTAGGTGAGGCAATTATTTCTCGCATGACACCCATGTTTTGACAAGCAGAACTGTTGGAGATGGCAAACGAGTTCTCTTACAGGCCTACAGCTATGCACATGAGAACGCCGATAAAATACTCTCCCTCCCCGCTTACCTCGTCTACCGTTCCGCATGCTGACTGCGTTTACGGCAAAAATGATCTCTTGGGCCGATTAAAATATGACGGCAAGCAGGCTGATCATCCAAATAGGCAAAAAGGCGACGATTCAAAAGAGCTTGCGGCGACGGAGCTTATAGTCGGATAAAACTGATTGCCAGGCGCCATAAGATAGCAAGGTGGCAAGTCTTCCGGCCAGCGCGTGATGACTTTGACGACCCCAAAAAGCAAGTGTAAACCAGTCCACGCGGGGCAAACAGAATTCAAAGAAAAGATCGATAAATCGTCTTTATGCTTGTGTGGATAAAAAAACTGCGAGAAAAATAAATGCTCAACAACGGAGAAAATATGGGCAAAGATGATGACAGGACTGAAAGGTCGCTAACTTCAGCATAAGTAAACGAAGTCTTCTAATAACAGGCTTCCGCACATTTAGACAGATCCCTTGTTAAGCAACGCAAGGCAATCGTGCGTTTACACGAACAGTCCCGTTCCAATGAATGACTCTGTGGATATTTGAATTACACTTTGTAGTGTGGTCGGTTCCCCTTCAGTAACTTTCCGGACGACTGTCGATGTTCGTCAGTGCTCATCTTTGTGCCGTGACAGGCTTGTATGATGTTAGCATTATTACATGCTAGCCTTACAGCCATCTTCAGTCGGGACCCTGTGGTTTACTGTGTTAGACACCAGACGCAACTCTAACACCATCCGAGTTGGGAATTCTTCGAGTCGCTGGATCGATAGCGAGCACAAAGGGTTGAAAACCCAACAACAGTCCACACCATAGACTGGCTAGACTAAAACGTGGGCCAGAACGGCTCACGGCAGGCGTTTATCAGGCCACACAGAGTCCGTGTAAGACCGTACATGGGGGGGGGGTGTTGTAGAAGGCCTAGGCTTCAGTCACTGCGCCCAATCCCAGCGCCAGCTGGATGACAGACTCAGTGGTGCATGGGAGGAGTGGGATTGACACTAGTTAATTCCTCTCTGCGGCAAATGGGCGCATTCCTTACTACAATAAATCTGACGCGTGGGAACCCATCACGAAGCGTTAAAAGCCGTGGCTTGGAGGGTTGGGGACTGACAGGATAACTCATTCCTTGTCAATAGAAGCGACGAGTCCCGGGAAGCAGTCTTCAAGAAGGAGACACGATCGCTGGGACGAGAGCTTTACTAGCCTGACGGGTAACAATCGGGAGATGGCACCCAAAAAATCCGTTACCTAGAAATAATACCTTTAACAGTGAACTCAAATGCCTTCAGGCTATATCAGCGGTTGCAGGCCTACTTTCACGCACTACTTGGACTTTCCCCGACGGCCTAACATGGGCTGGCCAAACGAACATCGCAGGAGGTTACATGGACGATGGTCGCTGTTACCCAACCTTCCCCATAGTTACACACGTACAACTGATTATACGGCATATATTCACATTATGGCAGTTTATTACTAAACAACATCGCTTTTAAATAGGATAAGTCTGCGCAACATGGGACAGGAACAGTTCCCAGGCATCTGTCAAAGACATGGCATTGAGGCCAAACCAAAGACGATACTGTACTTCGTCTATGGGAGTCCACACAACTCGACCACATACAGGGCCTCCCTCGTAGAGTTTCCTTTTCAGTCTACTCCAGTATGCCTCAATGGCATTGATGTGCCGTCCGGTGGTACGGTCCTTGAAGTTCTCTGAGTGGTTAACAGATAAATGCAGATAACCTTTTGAGGGAAGACGATTATACGCCTTCCACACGTCCGTTACCACTATACTGCTTTGGCGACCCATTTTGTAATAACGGAACGGAGAGCGGGCCAACTTCGATCATTCACCTGTTCAAATAAGGCATTCCGTCGGCTAGTATCGTACATTCCGACCAGCCACCACCCATAAAACCCCTATTACCACCTGTCCCGTAAGACAGGCTGCTTGGTTAGGCCGCCTGTTACCGCCTGACGTTTTGGATTCTTGCTCGGACCCATCATTAGAGACGAAAGCAGATACGGGTGGTCCATGCACAAAAGGCTGCAGTTGCCATGCTACCGCATACCTATGAATATTCACGGCTCCCCCTTACGCTCCTCATTCCTTCTTAGGACAGGGTAGGGCTTTTTGGCACTGCAATTTGTGTGAGACCCAAGGCCTGGCACACGTTGTAGAAATCAGGTTGTGTGTGCGGCACGCGTAGGCGGATCGTTTAACTCTGTGCCTGAGTCCGTCTCACGTCGACGCCACACTGTCTTGTCACCGGAACCAGATGAATGAGGGATGAGAGAGTGTGGTAGATGCTTTGCAAGTGTGCCTCATTATAAACTAACTCACGCACACATCACTGTCCTGCGCTCACTCCATGGAGGCCGCGATGGAGGTCATCGTTCGTGACGGCCGAACTGTCGTTCTTGGGTGAAAAGTGTACAGATGTGGAAATAATCTACTAACCGGTTGGTTCAGTTCCAGGTGCCGAGCTTTTCTTGTGGACGCTGTGAAGTACCTTGGCGGGACAGTCATTACTTCTTCATGCATTACAGTTCATACCTTGGGTACTTGAAATTGGTGCACAGCCATTCAACGACTGTGACAGTTCCTTACTCAGTTCGAACGCCACGTGTTGGTCAGCGTTGTTTGGTTTGCTGCACAAAGTTTTCGGTGAGGTTTGGTTCTGCAGCCCCACCTGAGTAATATCATATGGTTAGCTTACTAAAACAATATTAGTTAACATACCTAACTTAGACACTCGCTGGGTTAGGAAAGGAAGGAGAGCGCAAGCAGAGCTCGAAGCCCGCGCAAGGATGCGAGTGAAGGTGGCGTGTACACACTGTCCCCCCGACACAGCCACCCGCTGAACTGAGAGGATAAGGAGGGCGCAACCACAACTGGAAGGCCACAGAGCGGACCACATGGTAATTCGCAGTGCATGGCCACTGTAGTGGAACCCACGGAGTTCTCCACCGTCCGAACAATCCTATTAGCAAGTCTACCTGGCCAATCGCTGGATTAGAATAATAAAGAGGGGCGGGCGAGGCTCGAAGCACGCGCAGGGAAGCTCGTGTGAGCTAATACCTGATGGAACCAAGGCTGGCGTATGAGCACTCCTCCCTCCGTGGCACAGTCACTCGCTGGATTAAAGTAGTAAGGAAGTCTCAAACACGTGATATATACAAAGCCACCGTAATCGCATCTAATGAACTATAAAGCCAATCATGTGGTATCACTTAGGCGGGGCTGCAGAACCAAATCTCGCTAAGTCGTCTCCAGCAGGACATTACGCATTCTGTGCGCTAGACAACAGGGAGATGTAAGTTCCCACGCATTCCACTTACATTCAACAGTGAATTGCATGCTTAAATTAAGTGAATTTACGGTAGTTAGGAAGCCAGTTAACCCGTTCAGGCATCACGCCACCATATTTTGGATGGTTGTGACATTTTTGAATTGCATATCCGTCCAGATTCTGCCATGACAAGGTTCACCGCAGGTTAGAAGGGGGAACAAGTGGAGTTCCGTGTTCCTTATTGTAGACACGGACCTTAGAGGTGATTGTAGTGGACTTAGGACGGAGAAATAGGCGGAGCTTACTGGGAAGGATTCATCTCCTATCTCACCTTTCGGGCCGTATTATCTCCCGCTCAATTTCAAAGTAAAAAAAATCATCGAGTTATTCCAGGACGGTGAGGGATCCACTGTCCTCTTTTCGGTTTTGCAATTTTTGTCGCTGTCTCCTCCGGCGTCTACTGGCAAAGAGCAACCACCACCGAAAAAGTCTGCTACTATGCCCAAGTTTCCCCAGTCAAATAGACCAGGACCTGAGACAGACTGCAGTCAACAGTATCACAACATCCTGTCGGCGGTTATGCCAGCAGGGCTGGGTGGGAGATCATTATCAACTTGGCTGGAGCCCAAAAATGCCACACGATAAGACCCGAGGCCTTTTTTGCTTCATTCACCTTGTCCTGCGAGTAGCCCGGAAACGAGGAGGCGCGTCGGGTGTGGTGGGTTAGCAAGATGAACAGAACCTCTTGGGCATGGCATAGTTTAACGCAGAAGGTCAAGGGCGGCTGCCCAAACACTAAGCCTCCCCTTCCTCCTCCACTGCCACCATCACCATCAACAGTAGCGGCAAGATTACCAGCCCGTCAAAGGTTAGCGAAGCGTAGGCACGGGACAGAAAACAGACGTACTGCAGGTGAAGCCCAAATATTTGCATTTCTTGAATGATTACTTGATATAACGCGCGCTTTTCGACGGGAGCACGTTTTCAGCATCTCTACCGTTATAAATGTGTATGAAGGAATGTTAAAATGCAAACACTTGGCAGCTACTTCTGGTCTACAGACGCCTGATTTATTGAGAGTTCTAATTTGGCTACTGGTATGGTCAAAAATAGAAACGTCTGCGGCAACACCCTGCATCTCACTTGCATTCTTGACAGTCAATTCCAATTTTATCCACCGCAGGTCCCACACTTTAAATTCATGGAACTGTCAACTGGGCATGCACAACTGGTAGAAGAGGGGGGGGGAGTTCAACGATCAAGGTAAGGGACGTGATTATCCTGTGGTGTCTTGAGGCCAACACAGGAGATTGATAGCATATTTAGATCAAAAAATACAAGGGAAACCAGAATGACCATGTCTCGCTTATTAGCCGTTGTCCGCCAGCCATGCCAAATTCTAGTATAGACTAGTTGCGATCGGACTCGCATTTGCCTGAAATCATCCGGCACAAAGTGCGCCAAGTGTTAGGCGTACCGGCCATCTCAGCTGGCTTTTGATTAACCGGCATGTGCATTCGCTCTCCAGGATTAAAAAAAATCAGGCAAACGGTGTTGCTGGAAAGTCCCGTCCTATCTACAATTATCTTCACCTTGTGGTACCAACAAGGTTTCCTTAACAGTGCGTGGCCACCTAGTACTACCTACGTGGAAGTCAAGTGTACTCACTATAGCCAAGTTGGTCTGTATAGATGGATCGGGCTAATAGACTGACTCTTAAATGTTGTGGTGCGACTTCTCTATCTTACCATTTTTCTCAAAGCTAATTGAATTTTTAAAAAAGGAGGGGAGTACAGGACTGCTGAATGAGGTCGCGCGGGCGTAGACCTGCATTATGTGTCGAAACCCAAGAAACGGCATAATTTTAGATAGAAAAGTACTTTGGTAGCATTGCAGCATTGATTAGCATGCACCATAATCAAAAACATCTTCACATTCTGTGGCTAGCTATTTCTTTATTTGAGAACTGTTCCGCCTGTTTCTTCTAACTCACATTCAGAAAAAAAGAGCCACCTAAGTGGTGCGCATGGGTTCCATCAATTTCCGATGCAAATACAATCATGCCTCCTGTACAGGAAGCACAAACAGATTATTTGACATGCGAAATTTATCGGGGTTTGCGTTCTCTGCACGCCTGATGTTTGAATGGAATGTTTCGGTTGTAAACCGTTTTTTTTTCGGGATTTTTGGGAGGCCCGTATGGTCCTTTGCCGCAAATCCCCTCGTGTTACGCACAGAGCACTTCATCATGCTTCTAAAAGCCCATAAACTCTCATCGACCGACAGTTCGACCGTGGAGAGCAATGTCCACGGTATGGACGAAGCATCGGTGACTCGCGCGTGAATTAGTTTATAGTGAGGCGGACTTGTGCAGCATCTACCGCACTCGCTCCTCCATCACCCACCCTTATCCGATGGTATGACAATGTCAAGACGATCAGAGGTGGGCTCGGGTTACAGCTACCACTACCACCAGCAAAAAACGACCCGACTCAGGCGAAGTAGAACGCCCTGAAGCCCCTCGCTGTAGTGGACACTATCCAGGCAGCGGAAACGGGCAATGACTACTCGAGCAGACGGACAGCAGCATCTGAAAAGACCGCACGTCGATTCCCCCACCCTCTCATCACTATTCGGCAGTTTCGCTTGAACAGAGATCAGGCTTTGCCAAAACTTGTTAGGACAGCCTTGATTGGAGTAGGCGCAGTCCGACAAGGTTAGCCAGTCCGCATAAAAATCAAATCCTACTGCCTTCTCGCCGACACTTTGAAGTCTGAAATCAGATTGCGAATACTCGAAAGAGCGCATGACTCCGCGGTTGTCTGGACCGTCTGTAAGCGGACGAAAATGCCGCAGACCAGAGAAAGAGAAAAATACGGCGTCCTGCACTAAAGCCCCTCACAGCTCTCCATATTATACCCCCCCCCCCACCCCCCAGCCTTTACTACCACTAGTGGTCATACGAAAGCGGCTACGGAGAAGGATGAGTCACTGTCGGAATTGGGAAGGGGGAGGCAACGCGTTCCTCCGTCGGTTTTTCTGCCTGCTGTGTTGGAATAGAAACGCCATGGACGGGTGGCACAGAGAACAAGTGAACGCGATCTCACGCACAGCTGCCAAAAATACTAATGCCAATGCCAAATATTTACGTGCGCAGACGCGTTCGGACTCGTTAGGGGACCGAACCATTAGGCTCCGCATATTTTCAGGTCGTCCAGGTCGCAGCGGCATATCCACGACCGTTGATTTTAGGTCCTTGAGCCAAAAGTGCACACGTAAAGGGCAGGCGACCTCTGACATATTGTTGCTCGGGGCTGAACCGGATCACTGATGTAAGGCTAATCGGAACTAAATAAATTCTGGTGGAGCAGGCGGCATGATGAGAGAGACAGAAGACATGGATTTGCATTCGTCCTGACAGCAGCACCACCGGTAACCAGGTGACCAAGACGACCAAACTGGTGGTCTATTGTTGACTTTAATATCGTTGTCCAGCAGGTGCCTTGTGTGCAAGAAAATACACGAGAATCGAGACAGCGTGCGGCTGATGCTCACGCGCCCCCTGGATGCAGGCACCTGAACCACCGAGTGTCGTGATATAGCGAAGCTCGTGTGAGGGCCACCGGATGCAAATAGTAGTTCAAAGGTAACAGTACAAAACAGAAAACAAACTAGGCAAAGTTCCTTAGCTCAAAAGAGCAAGAAGTGACTGGTGCGCCAAAAGTAATGACAGTGGTAGTGGTGGTGATGCGCCAACTTTATCGTGTGTTTGTTGCCCTGGTCAGGCAGAGCAGGCACGTTGTACAGACGTAGAAAATGCAGCTGTCGTGTGGGGATTTAATTGACTTGGGCACCTGACAGATTGATAATCACAAGTTGAAAACCCCGACAAATTCTCACTTCCGTTCGAACCGGAAACCGATACAGGGCATATGTTGCACACAATATGTAGACTGTTTCGGAGGCAAGAATCCCATTTAAGCAGAATTTGGACGAAAATGATGGAAAGACGGCCAGTGGGGACAACGATAACAACGGCGTGGTGATGGCGGTGCCCAGTCGATTGCGAAGTCGCAGTGGTACAGGGCGATGTAGCGCAATGGTGGTGGTGGTGGTGGTGGTGGTGGTGGTGGTGGTGGTGGTGAGAAATAGTGCCCAATCTGCACGCTGGCGAAGTCGCAGCGGCAAAGAGCGTGTATGCTTACCTGAGAAACAGTGTCGATGAGTCATTTTCCCGCGGCGCCCCGACTGTCCTACCGTACTTATCAAGAGGGCAGGCGGGCGGTAGGGGCTCCTGACGGCACGGCGCAGCAGACATCGTCTGTGCCGGCCGGACAGGTCGTGCTCGCCCGCTAACGTTTTGTGCGCGCGCACACACACACACCACACTGCGGAGCAGCTGACTATGAAAATGTGGCTAAATCAAGGGTAGACGGCAGCTGGCCCGACCGCGCAGTTCACACAAGTGCTCTTTCCAGGTCGATGTAGGCAGAGAAGAAGCGGATGCATAAACCGGGGGAAACGAAGGACATGTGAGAGCAGCCACATCAGCACTGTGAAGATGCGCCCCACCTTCTGCCCTACAAAGGTGGGCTGCGGTTGGCTCAAGCAACGGCAAGAAAGTTCTTTAGGGTGGGTGTGAGCCTTCTGTCGATCTGACACCCGAGAATTTAGCGACTAAATGCGTCTTTCCGTTTGTGCGGCGTGTAAAGCTTTTAATCTGATTCGGGTTTTTAAGACGACGATTTTAACCCTCTTGCCGCACTAGTAAATACTTTAAAATCTTATTCAAGGCAGTAGCACAGCATGAAAAACCCCACTGCGCATGTTGTGTTGCCGCTGCTGCCGGACGGAGTACTACCCCTCTTAACGCCGTCGACCATCCGCAAGCTCAGCAAGAACATCCAGGCTTCCAGTTAAGTCGTGGCTCGCTACCCGTGAGCACGCAGGGTGGGCTACGGCTCTGCCTTCCCTGTTATGCCTGTCATCCAGAACAAGGCGGGTTAAATGTGATGCCTCACCTCGAAGCAGTGAACTATGAGATACAGTTGAAGAGAGGGCGTACAATGCGCAACCGACGACAGTTCGACTCTCGTGACCGACGATGACCACCGTGTGCTCCACAGCAGAGCGAGAGCAGGCACAGTAACTTGTGCGTGATTTCCTTTATAGTGACACTAGACTGGTGCTACATCTACCGCACTCTCTCCTCTTTACCACGACCCGGTGTAAAGACAGGGTTAAGAAGACCGGAGGAGTGAGGGGGCCAACCTGGGCGCACCGCCACGGCCCTGGTCCACAACGTACACCGGTCTGGATGTTACACAAAGAGGGGGAGAAGCCTCAGATCCCAGTGAGTGGGATCCAGTTGCGGCCACTGCAGCCCTATTCCAGTCTACCAGTCGGCCACCCCACACAAAACACATACACTGGGCTGACTGCGAGGTCTAAGTCATCTCGTCAGTTGGCAGCCTTCCAAGCCACAGCTTCCAGCGCAACGTGATAGATTCCAGCGTGTCAGATGGGCAACCGAGTACGTCATGAAGACAGGAAGAAAATTAGGATCTTCGTGAATAGCAGTGTGTGTGTGTGATTTCTTTCCGGGTTTTTTATTTCCAGAGGTGGGAGACTACGAGCCACCTTTATCAATATCTGAACTGTAGGATGCGCAGGGTGCAATAAGGTCACTTGGCGATTGGTCGGTAACGACAGACTGAGGTGGTGCTTTCTCCGAACGGGATTTAGGGAACGTCACTTTCCAAGTAGAACAGAACTCGTCAGTTAAAATCATTAAACGGGAGAATGGTCAGGATGGCCTTCAAAGTACAGCCTGCCTTGTTCAATTTCCGAGGAAATTAACGCGCGAACATGGATTGAATCTTTCGGAACAGACCTTTTCGGACCATGCCTGAAAAGGTCTGTTCCGAAAGATTTACTACAAGTTCGCGCATTAATTTCCTTGGAAATTAAACAAGGCAAATTGAAACTGGAGTTCATATACCAGAAAGCACACGGGAAAGCTGGGGGACCCACTGATGAGTCGAAATCGTCGCAGCTGCGTCAAGCAGCGACCAAAGATCGGCGAAACACGCGGGTCAGGGCTTCTAGCTAATACATATGTTATTAGTACGGTAAATAATTACACAAAATAGAACCTTCCCAGTTACATCTGACATGTACATCTTTAGCGGCTATTTTTGTAGTGGAATTTTGTAGGAAATTATGCTTCCAACAGATGTGGAAGATATATTCTAGTTTGAGATGTAGTCAAGCCGTCGCAAGTCTACTGACCATGCTTACCTGCAATGCATGCCAGATACTAGAAATTCCGCAAGATATTGTATAAGTTCAGGACGTTTCTTCACAGGCACAAGAATGACAGTGCAAGCATTTGGGGCTGGAACCGTAAGCGCAGGATTTTCCATGGATTACTGCACTTTCCAAGCCAATGTTCAACACTTGGGATCACGTTTTGTGTGTGTTATTATTATTATTATTATTATTATTATTGCGAGCCCCCCCCCCTTCCCAAGTAAAATTTCCAGTCTGAAAGTGTTTTTAAGGAATTCGCTTGGGGTTTAACGAGTCACGGCACGTACGAGTCGAAGGTACGGTGCACTATCGCCGTAAACACACAGTCCTATGTCCCCTCTTACCAGATATTTCAGGATGCGTTATGCAACGACGACCCATTACATACCTTCCGGCCGACCGGTGACTCATGCAATACCCTGAAGAACGGAGGCCTGTCTAACTGATCGGCGGGCGAACTTCGCCTGACAAAAACAATCGGGGGGGGGGGGGTGAGGAGGACGGGATTCTGGCAACAGCCTCGCACACGCCAACTAGTGCATGCACAAGGTAAGGAGAAAAGAAGGCCTAGCGAGGATGACACCAAAATTCCACCATGTATACAAAATTCTACATCACTGACAATCCGACTGGCTCTCGCATAAGCAGTTCATTGGAGAATATATACTTTTAAAATAGGGAGAAAGTTGAAGAGGAAAGTGGGCGCTGGATTTTTAGAGGATGAGGGAGAGACTAAACAAAAAATCCCCCGCACTCGATAGATGAGTTCTCAAAAAAGCTTTTCAAATAGGAGCCTCAGTCGATGACGATGTAAGATGAGGTTTGAAGTCCTAAGGTGTTACAAGGAACGTTTTTAGAGGTGTCATGGAGTCAAACAAGTGATGCAGTGTGGAATCCGATGAACGATTAACAAAATAAGACCATCGGGATCCTTATTTGCACTGTCATCGCTAACGTGTAACCTCAGCGACTCTTGTTGGCTTTGTTCACCGTGACACCGAACACAGTTACCTTGGGGACAAGTTAAATAACGACCAAATATTTAATTGGATGGAAGTCTGTCTGCCACATCTATCACGTTCGGAAGTCGTACAATCCATTGAAGAGGAAAAGAGGCAGTCACGTTAATTTATCAGGGACTTTGTGAAAAGAGAGCGCGGTTGATTATATGCAAAAAACTGACAAAATAAGGGGACCGGAATAGCCATGGCCAGCTTAGTTGTCGTCAACTGCCGGCTAGTCTGCGAGGACTCTAAGTGTTGAACTTCATGTCGACCAGACTATTTAGGCGCCACTTACAAGTAAGGCTGGCAAAATTTCCAGAAAATGGTAGCCAACGGTGCGCTAGAATAGCTAGATAATAAGGACCACTTCCCAACAATACAGCAGGGCTAAACTTATAGTTTTCGTTTAAAGCTCTATACTGAGTTTATCGACTTAACCAAGGTCTCCGAAATTGGGAAGAGAAAGGAGCTCGAAACAATGAAAAAAACATTTTGTTGCATAGAAACGTTCATGAAAATGGTCCACCTTGTTGCAGAAAAGGCAAGTGCATGCTTGCTCCGACCACCACAAAGAAAATGTAAAGGGACAGGGATAAGCGCTTTGATGTAGACACGAACCAAAATAAGTGTAACGAGTTGTAGCAAGTATAGATCTTCAAAAAGTCGGAAATAGTAAGGCTAAATGGCATATTTACAGATAGCTGTGCGTTTGGAATTGCCACAGATAAATGTTGCAGTCCGAAACTCATGACTCCCCCGCAGTGGTGATGCACAAACCAGTGCCGCCCATCAACATGACAGTCCTGCTACTCCCGTTAGAAACCGCCGACTTCCTGCGGAAAATTTGATCTACATCACCGCTGAGTGCAGCAATTGACGACGACGTTGATTTTAAAGCCCTAAGATGGATCAGCTCTCTGATAAGCAACATGAGATCATCATGAACGGCGTCAGTGACTACGGCGAAATTCATACAATAAGCGGTTGTCGGCTACTGGTAGCATTGTTCAATTTCGTGAAAGTCGATATTTGGTTGAAACTTGTTACTCTAAAGACAGTTTAATTGGGTCTTAAAAGCCAGGACGGTTTTCATAAGAGATTTACTACTTTTTTTCAAGAGAGGATCGATGTTTGTAGCATAATGGCCAGTACGGGAGAGGGAAGTAAACATGGAGTTGTACCTGAAAGGTAAGTCAGTCTCGGCGTAGAGAATCGGTGTGACCCTTCTGCTATGAGAGAATTCACTGCTGTTCAGTGAGTGCTCCTTTTTAAAAATAGACTTACAGACCCAATGACGTCAGACTATGAGACCACCGAACGGTTGAACCGTACGGCTGTCAACCCTCACATAAGGGAAAAAAGTCCTTTCTGTGTCCAAATTTAAGGTACATAGTCTTCATGGCAGTAATGGTTGCCAGCGTCTAATAGGCAAGAGGATACAATAAATATGCAGGTGTGCAGTTTATGAATCTGAAGGTCGTGAATGACACCGACTCCAGCTAACTCGTACATAATTATTATATAGAGCAAAGGTGTCAACCATTGCATAAGTACGAGGATTCGTCTACTGTTAAACTTAGGTACCCACGGAGGAAGTCCACTTCAAATAATTTGCTAAATAAAATAAGTTCATGTGAATTAACTAGCCAGTTGCCGATAATAGACTGTAATACAGTCCTTTTAGACTGAAGAGAACGTATATTAGATCACTTCGAAAATAAAACAGAAAAATAACCGGGCGAACCTTGATATCCAGGTGAACGATTTTGGCTGTTTCGTGCATATACGTGAGAGCACTTGAGATCTTCTCGATGATGGATGCGATATATCTCTCGGGGAGTGGACAGAGCGCATGAGTAACAGGGGCATCAACAACAACCGAACTTCGTCTACGAGATGGGGGCATGGGAGGCTTGGAAACGGCAGCTCGAGGTGAAATATCCCCAGGAGAGCATCCATTGCGCGCAGAGTAGCGTTCACAGCATAAATCAAATAGGGAACCTCCTTTTGCGCTGAAACAAAACAAAAAATGTAAAGATGCTGGAAGTACACAAACAAAGTTAATGGAACCCATTTGGTTACCCATACGGTTGCGTAGTCCAAAAGTCTTAGTATAGTCATGTCTCAAATGCACCTTATGAGTGATATTATCAATAAAAAGGGACTTTAAGATGTGCAGTTTCGTTTAACAAAACAAGATTCCGTGAGCTGAGTTCGGGCGCGTCTAAACTGAGCAGCAAGTAATTCAGGTGTGAGCAACAAAGATGCTTAAAACGCAGATTTGCGTTAAAATACTGTCTCTAGCAAAGCATCGAAAGACTTAACAATAACTGTTTTACATAGGTTAGGTGTACATAGAAATATAAACACATACAATTCCATTACGATGGCAACCTCAGTCAAATCTTCATGGACTGAGATAAGCAATGGGCAGGCGGACGCAGGGACGTTTTCTCCAGTTATGTTGTTGTGTGACGACTGCAATTTCTTCATCAGGGCAATTTCCTTTCTGATCTTCTCGATCGAATCGCGTCCAGAGCGAAATCTTCGGATTAACTTTACGGCCAAGAACTTCCCGGGAACAATAGGATTTATAACTTCGAAAGCTTCTCCGAAAGTGCCGTTGGAGGATACTGTCGATTCACTGGCTTTTCGGCAATTGGAAATGTCATAAGGATGACTTTTTTCGTCAGTGGGTCGGACGCGAAAGACCTTCCCTGTGCCACCCCTGGTTGACAACGCACTAAGAAAAATAAAAACTCACCTTCCGATAGTCTCCCCCTCGGTACGATAAAATGCTCTCCATGACTCAGTTACTGCAGTTACGGACCTTGAACGTTTCGCATAATCCATGCAAAACCTTTTCGGCCTGCCGTCGCACATGACCGCGGAGTTAACAGCTGATAATTTGCTTTTCAAATTGCCGGAAACGTGTGACCTTTAGATCTACTCAGTCAGAGTTGCTCGTGTCAGTAACAGGCCCCACTATTCTGGATTTCCAGTGTCAAGGCCAACAGCTTATGAAACCGAATAAGTGGTCCTTCTTCACAAGTATCCAAAAAGGATGATTAATTCGGCCAAGTATTCGAGGCCTTAAGAAAAATTGGCAAAGCTTATGATCTGGGGTGCGACAATGAACAAGGCAAAATTAACAACTTACACATCTCGTAAGGAATAAAAGACGATCTGAGAGGTGAAGGGTGAACAAGAACACTAACAAGGTTAAAAGCGCAAATTGACTCGAAAGGTTAAGTATGAGTTCGTAAAATCAAAAAATGGCAGGAGGGCAGTTAAAACCAAAATCTGTAAAACCGAAAATATAAAACTGCGATAAGAGCAGGAGTTCAGAGTACTTAGAGGGGAAATCAAGAGCAGATATGCAAATACAAAGGGAATTCACGGACCAGATCTTAATGTACGCAACGCCGCATGCATTCGAGGCAGCATGCAAGAAACGGAGTTGTCTTAGATGTTTTCCCCTGT
The DNA here is from genome assembly GCA_902702965.1 of Spirometra erinaceieuropaei. Lineage (NCBI taxonomy): Eukaryota > Metazoa > Platyhelminthes > Cestoda > Diphyllobothriidea > Diphyllobothriidae > Spirometra > Spirometra erinaceieuropaei. The sequence continues at coordinate 1,275,345 of CACRXP010000113.1, forward strand.
CAACGAACTCTTTTCTCATGTACCTATGTTGGCCACCTGGTGTTATCAGGACACCGACTTCAGACTGCACTCGTAAATGCTATAACTGGCTCCTTACTCATGCTGTTACTCGATACACCAAAGTTTTTATTTGGTGTACATTATATTTCGAAAGTAGTAGACAGTGCCTAGTTAAGGAGTTTGGCCTCGTGTTCACTGGTACGTGAAATGCATTCTTAGAAAGTATTTTCGCTAGAGATTTGAATGCTTCATTTTTGTAGTTACATTTTACTTTATTCCAGATTTTTGTTTCGATTTTCTTTTTGTCCTGAATGTTTGGTGACTCTTCCCTTACTGATATTCGCAATGCACACACTCTAACTGTCTCCGGCGCTCTGCGTCTCTGTATAGTGCCTTGCTCACCATAATCGATCTGACGTGTTTACGTCTATTCCGACACGCTATAGGTCGGAAATCGAAAGGCTGTCCATTGACAGAATAACAGTTGGACCGCCGATACCATCGATTTGCACTGTGTGTCTCAATTCTGGGTGGGCGCAGGGACTGTGACCTGAGTGTTAGTTCATAGTGATATTTTACTTGCATCACATCTGCCGCACTCTTGCCTACTCAACCGCATGGGTCCAAGGTCCTGATGGAGTCATGAAGGCCGACGAAGGGATCGGGCGTGTGTGCCCGGCGCGGTATGAACCCACGCCTAGGTGTGTCACCACACCCCCTGGTCCATGCGTAATAAACCAGGATTCAACACAAACAAATGGTAGGGCGAGGGCTCGGATCCCAAATGAGTGGGAGGGTCATAGGGGCCGCATTTAGGAGGATTATTTATGGCCTGATCTTCCATCCTAAGAGGGAGGCCAAGATTTCCGGCCACTTGACAGTCTTCCAGGGCACGAATTTTACCGCAACATGGTAGACTCGTGTGCACCATATTGTTTATTGTGCGAAATTTCACGGACAGAAAATAATACAGAAGTCTCAGATTCTTGATGCAAAGAAAACGAACGCGTGATCACTGGGACTGTATACGTATTAGCCTGAGCTTTCGGCCTCGAATTGAGAGGGTTACTCTCGATCTCCCCGGACACTCATTCGGTGCCCGAGCCGGTTATTTGGCTAATGCGAGGACTGGGCGCAGTAGCTGACAAAGTTAGAGACCCTGACTGCGCGTGCCACACGCGTGATCCGACCCACCTACAATACATCAGGTTTTCGCACAAAAAGATTGATGTGTACGGATCTCACGTGTTACGTGGACGCTGCCGATTTCGTACTTGTGGTAGGTAATGGGGGACCACTTTGTGGATGGTGAATGTATTGGTGAGGGAATATGTCGTGATGGGGTTTGACGGTTTTGCTTTATTGCAAGCCTTCATGGATGCGCGTTTGACTGAGAAGGCCGACGCGGCGCCTGAGTGTGCGTGGACAGTCCGGACAGCTGAGACGGGTGCAACATTTGCATGCCGGTGCTCCAAGCACCTGTTTGTCGGTCTCTGTGCAATAAATTTTCGGGCGACCGACTGGACCAGTCCTTGATGTGCGTGTGCCGTGGTAGCTTGAGTGGGATATGTTAGGGCCTGTTGAATCGGCTGCAGTAGTGATTCCGCTAATGTTGTGTGTGCAGGATATGGGAGATTTGTTGGATTTGTACGGTGTGCTTGGTGTGTCGCCGCTGCTTGGGATTCCTCTACCGAGGTGTTGTATGTGGCCTTATGCGTCCATGCAGTGTGCGCATGTTCATGGACAGTGCAGATAACGGGGGCGGATGCAGCAAATGTATGCCAGCGCTCCCAGTATTGATACACCGACCTCGGTGTGATGGACTCGCAACTGGTCGACCAGACCTATGCATGAGGAAAAGATACTATTGCAGTGGGGAGGGGTTGGGATCGAGTTCGCATTGCTGAAGTTGGGTCGGTGGGGGTGAAGGTAGTGATTGACGATAAACTGAGAGTGTTTATATCGTTGCTGGTGATTGGAGAGGTGGTAGATGTCATTGTCGTCACAAGGATGCGACAGAATGACAAGCATGGTAAGGGCCGAGGACGCTGGCTGAGGCGTTAGGACATCTGGCGTGTGAGTGCCGGTGGTCATCGTCGTAGGGATTGCTGAAGGGGTGATCCCGGGAGCAATTGCAGGCGTAGCCGACGCAGCTGTCGGACTGCTGTTGCATTGGGTCCGGAGACGACCGACAAGGCCATCCCGCGTGCGAAACGTTCGTTAACAACTCGCGATTTTTGGTAAGAGTTGGATGTTGACGTTGTAAGTCAGCGGCTCCTAAGACCTGGAAGCCACTATTTGACTTTCCTAGCGGCTATAAGACTGATGTCGCAGATGGCAAATGCAGTCTTCCCTGCTTTTTTCAGATCGGTCGGTCCTGAGCGAGGTCCTTCTAGATTCACAAGTTGATTCGCGAGTGCTTGAGAAAGATTTTCAAGCTGTCCTCCGTTCTGTCGGCGAACACCACTAGTGAGATAGTCATGGAAGAACCGCCTAGCGCAGACTTCCCATGTCTCCATCTAGTACAGTGTCATGGTCCGGAATATTGCCCCGTACATTTGCAGCTTTGCTTTCAATCGAAGCCCGCAACAGTCTCATACGAGGTCTTTGGTCGGCCGAAAGTCTGGCTGGCTACGAGTATCCGGTGGGCCACCTCGTCATCAATTTTGATGTAGCGTTAGACTGTACTGCCCAAATTGGCGCTTCTGTCTCCGGTTTTAATTTGGATGTCGTTCATATTGCTGCCAAGTACGTTACATTAGTGCTGGATGACAACTAAGGCACGACCACTGTTTTTTTTCATGTAGGTGGTCACGTCGCAGAAGCGTATACTGTGAGTGAGACCTTGGTTACAACGACATTCGGGCCCAGTACCAAGTGGAAAGGGAAAGTGTGTGCTAGTTGTTAGAAATCATGTATTCTGTACAAAACAACTGGAGAATGGATTGGAGGGAGTTGGCAGCCAAAGGATGGTTTCCAGATTCTCCGAATGGACAGAAACGAACGAAGGGGTGGGGGGATTGCGATATTTATACGAGATGGCATCGACTACGTCAGGGTTGAGTCTTCCCCATTTTGGCACATTGATTGTGAAATACTCATTTGTTACTTGAAGGTGCCAAACCATCCAAGCCTCCATATGGCCCTGATTTACAGACCGCCAAGCCAGCGAACGGATGCGGACGATGCACTTATCACCGAGATAAAAGAAATTTGTCGAAGCAAACACATAATGCTACTTGGTGACTTCAACTGTCCAGACATAGAGTGGGATTTGATGTATTGCACGCGATCAGAAAACTCCTTCGAACATAAATTTATGCAACTGATCACAACTGAGTTCCTTACCCAACACGTTAAAGTGAACACTCGATTCAGGGATGGACAGCAGTCCAGTTGTTTGGACCTCATCATCATCAGGGATGATAGTTGCATTCTCGGATTGGAATCGCACCCGCCCCTTGGCCGAAGTGACCACTGCGTTCTGATTTGGGAGTATAGTCATTTTTCAGTACCCGAAATTCGAGCTGCTGAGGAATGAAACGTATGGAAGGGGGATTATACCCGAATGAAGAACCTGTTACAGAAGGTGAACTGGAATTCAGCACAAGGACCTGACCCAGAAAGCGATTGGTTCTTCTTCAAGAACATAATGCAGCACTTGGTAGAGAGCTGTTGCCCACTGAAGAGGAAGCCGCGCACATCCCGACCAGAGTGGGTGACGTCAGGAATAAAGAAGAATCTTAAATTGAAAAGGAGACTTTGGAAAAAGTACGCCAGTTTTCAAAAAATAGAGCATTTGGCTGACTTCAAAAAACAGAGGAATTTATGTCGGAATCTGTTGAGGAGGCAACGGGCACAATTTGAGTCAAAACTTTTAAAAAATATCCCGCAAAATTCAAAAAATTCTTTGGATACGTGAATAAAGCAAAACGCAACCGGGACTGCATTCCCTGTCTAAAAGATCGCCAGGGAAATACGTTGTCTGACAACTCAGATAAGGCGAATCTGTTATCCGAATTCTTCACGTCTGTGTATACTGAGGAGCCGGCTTTTGATGAAAGAGTTTACTCCCCAAATGTCAAATCCAACAGTACAATTAGCACGGTGGACTTCACAACAGACACGGTAAAGAAAACTTTGAGGCAACTACAACCCACTAAATCCCTTGGTCCGGACGGCGTGTTCGCGAAATTTCTGAATGAGCTCTCAGACCAACTGGCCTCTCCGTTATCCAAGATCTTCAAAACATCGATGGAGACCGGGGCTTTGCCTACCGACTGGAAGAAAGCAAATATAAGCCCAATTTATTAAGGTGGCGAGAGAACAGCCCCAAATAGTTTCAGACCAGTGAGTCTCACTAGCATCTGTTGCAAGTTGATGGAAAGAGTAATAAAAACGGAGCTGATGCGGCACCTCGAAGAAAACCACTTGCTCAGTCTATATCAGCATGGATTCCGAAGCGGTTGATCTTGTCTCACCAACCTCCTAGTATCCATGGAGAGCTGGACGAAATCAATTGACATGGGCTTATCAGTCGACGCCGTGTACATCGACTTCAAAAAGGCTTTTGACGCTGTTCCACACAGACGACTTATATGTAAACTACGTCAAGTGGGTGTGAAGGGAAATCTTCTGAAATGGCTAGCCGATTTCCTTACGGGCAGATCTCAGCGTGTGTGTATCGGGAACGCTAAATCGGAATGGGCATTCCTGCACAGTGGCGTTCCGCAGGGAAGCGTTAGATAGATAGATAGATAATTTCTGGGTCCAATTCTGTTCCTTATATATGTGAACGACTGCCTGGACTGTCTGAACTGCGAGCGAGTTATGTTTGCCGACGATCTCAAATTGTGGCAATCATTAGAGAATCCGGAAGATTTTGTACAAGACAATTTAAATCGCTTGCAAAAATGGTGTGATGAGTGGTGTCTAAGCCTCAATCGTAACAAATGCCAACTTATCCGATTACGTTCGAGCAACAGGAGGCCGTTGAGATTTGAATCTCAGTACTTTATAGGAGGTCACCGACTCGAATCAGTCAACGAATTGACAGACCTCGGTGTGTGGATGACGTCAACTCTCAAACCATCGTCTCACTGCGCTAAGGTATCAAAGAAAGCTATGGGTATTCTAGGCGCGATTAGAAGATCTTTCGTCAATTTTGATGAAGAACTTTTCGGCCGAGTATTTGGCGCATACGTTCGACCAATGTTGGAATATTGTGTCCAGGCATGGTGTCCCTGGACGAAAAAAGATTACACCCTACTGGAGAACGTACAACGTAGAGCGACCAGGCTAGTCGGCGGATTAAGTACCTTACCTTATGAGAGGCGGCTGGAGAAGCTAAAAATACTTCCTCTCTCTTATAGACAGTACAGAGGGGACATGATCATGGCCTTCAGGATCGTCCGAGGGCTAGACTGTGCTCTTTAGTTTGACGACTTCTTCGAACTGGCGCGGACGACAAATCTCCGAGGGCACCCATACAAATTGAAGACGAAACATGCCAGACTCGATTTGCGGGTCAAATTCTTCTCTCACCGGCTGGTTGAGGGATGGAACAAATTGCCGAACTCCGTTGTCTTAGCGGAAAACGTCGAGACTTTCAAAAGAAGACTAGATAAACTTATGCTTGATGGTCAAACATTTACATGATATCAATGACTGGTATAACTGCTATGTAAATGTCTGCATGTTTTTTTTCATACGTCTATCTGTAAATATGGTTTTCCAAGGCTCTGCCTCTATCCCTCATATATACTGAATTATACTGAAAGGAAAGTGTCTCCGGAGCCAGGAGAGTGGAATCCCAAGTGTGAGTCAGGGGATGCGTCTAAGCGTCTTAAGCCAGGGCACGTCTGACTCGACCTTGGATCTTACTGGCCAGATGGATAGCCGAGTAGATGAACTCCAGATGGCCTTCGTGCGCACGTGCAGACACTCGCGGGAGGCCTGGCGTCGCGACAGGCGCTCGGAGTGGGGCCATTACGGTCATTTTGAAGTTTGCGCGGCCGGAGGGCAGGAGATTCAGGCTTTATTGCATATCCAGTTTTGTCGCGTTGTTGAGTGTGTAGTCATCCACGTGGAGCATTTCGATGACAATAATCGTTGAGAGACGCCCTTGGATCTTCATAAGTCGGGTATCGAGAAGCTGGTCGTCGTTCCGGTAAACGATGTGTATCCTTGGATGCCTACCACAGTGGCGCCCATCAGCTTGCTAGATGACATGAGACGTGAATGGGTGGGAGCAAGTACGCATCCCTGTCGCATTCTATTGGTCATGGAGAATGCTTCTGGACGTGTGTAACTGTCCGTGACGCGCGCTATCATCTCGTCGTGGAGCTTGCGCTCCGTGTGCGTAAATCCCTCAGCACGCTTTTACTTCAGCTTGATTTTCTAGAGTGGGTTGCGATTCGCCCCGTAAAAGGCTTACGTCGGGTCCACGAATGTAATGGGAGAGTGGGCCCAAATTTCCTGACACTTCAATTTTAGTTTGCCGGTGGCATAAACCCCATCGGTGGCTCAGAGATGGCGTAGGGAGCCACGCTGGCCTTCCGGGAGAAGTCCATGTTTTAGACGTCTGTTGAGAGGATCGAGAAGGATACGAGCAAAGTTCTTCCCGACAAACTGGAACGGTGAGATTCTTATGTGATTATCAGAGACTTCCAGGTTTCCTTTCCGCTTGTAGAGCTGGGTGTTGCTCACGTCCTTGAAATCCTGAGGAACTTTATGTTGGCGCCAGACCTCCTTGAATATTGTAGTAAGTTTGCCCATTAACTGGGGGCTTCTGTATCGGTGATCTTCGGTCGGGATCGCGTCGGACACAGACGCTGCTGTACAGCTGCCGCATGACTCTGATGGTTTTCTGAGAGGGAAGGCTGAAGGTCCAGGTGGTTGTTCATTTCAGCTTGGCAGAGCCTATCGATAGCGTCGCCGGAGATCGTGGATGGGCGTTGAGAACGACCCATCAGTGTTTGGCAGGACGCCTTGGAATTTGCAACTTCCCCATGAGTAGTGTAGTTCCATCGCAACCGAGACGTGGCGCGGTTCCTTTGGCTGTCGTGACGTGAACGTCTTGACTGACACAAAATTACTTCATTTTATTTCGTTCCATGTGCTTTGGATTTCCTCTGCCTTGCTATCAGTCAAGGCGTCCTACATCTTTCTCAGCCACTGCTGCATATATCGCTGAAATGTAAGGAAATACTCTTCGCTTGTGCCAGTACTGCAGTCGACGTAGGCTTGGTGCAGTCTCTTCATTTAGCGACTGGGCTGCTGTTATCTGTCCTCGTCGTCGAACGGGTCCTAGTATTGACGGCGTGTGCGTTCGAAGACGTTTAGGGCAGTGGATTGGATCGCAAACCACAGTTGACACCACCGTGTTGCCACGGTGGTTGTACCGTCCGGTGTCTGCAGGTCTTCGAGTCGCTGAGGCAATTAATTGCCGAAATCGAAGCGGTGAGCAGGAAAATTAAGCAGAATAGTATTCAACTTACTTGATGGTCACTTATTCTCTGGTCAACTGCAAGGTCGAAATCTGGACTTCATCCCTTGGAAGACGAGGCTGGGATTTGTTCAGCAGTAGGAGACGCAGAACGTCTTGTTCACCAGCACGTCCTGTCTGCCCGCTCCAGCGGCCTGTGAGGTTGGGAGGGTATGATGGAGACGAGGATCACTGCTTGCTTCATTGCTTTGATGGCGGGTTTTACGGCAACGAGCCGCGGTCTATGTGCCGATCACGTACTTCTAACATTTCTTCAGAGCATCTTTTTAGTCCTTTATCCGCGAGGGAGACAAGCAGTGTTTCCCCCTAAATAGGGCTAATAAGACATCCCAGACGAATTCTGAACTCCGCTACGGGTCACGGTTTTGTTTAGTGGGACAACGGTTCTAGCTATCATGGCTAGCTACATGGCCAGTGGATGTTGAGGTTGATTTCCTGTAATCGTATGAATTCAACTACAAAATAGCGGATGCAAAGCGCCTGACATCCCTTATCAAAAATCCACCCGTGTTAGGTAAGTTGTTTTCACCAACCGAGATTGTTCCAATATTTTCCCGCCGAGATCGTGTTTCTGCGCATTTTGAAAATGCAAAAATTATCTGTTATCATGATCCCATCCTTATGGAGCGTAGAATTGGGTCACCTTTCTCACGTAACACCTCTTCGTCTCAGGTTGATGCCCACAAATTCGGTCATAATACCCGTACTCGTGAGAATTCAGTCGACCATACTCCTGAAAATCCGACTCCCTGTCCCTCCCCTTATCCCCTTATTTCTACACCTCCCCCTTAGTCAAACCACTTAACGCCTTTACCTGCCTAGAAATCAGCAGCAGACTCCGTCGTCGTTCCTAGTCCTCGTGATAATCCTTCTAGAATGCCCGGAAGTCCGTCGTCATCTGCTTGATTGATAGCTTTTCCACTTCAGCAGGATCCTTCGAGCTCTCCACTAAAGTCCCCGGTGGCATGGAGTCAGACTGATATGATCCAAAACCAAATCCGAATCCGACCAAAAGAAGGATAGCATAATTCTATTTAGTGGTATGCCCCTTGGATTTACTAAGCCTTCACAACCGAGCTCGTCTATAAACTCCGTAGTTACATTTATTACTCTAAATAATTATTTGTTCTTGTTATGACCCGGCCTGGTCATAAATCACGCAAAGAGTGTACACATTCGACGGTTGTTCCCAATACCAACACGGCAGAAAAGGAGAACACGGCCGGCCACGAACAAATGTATTAGGAATCTGCAAATCGTTCCTACTGATAGGATAACGCCGCTTAAGGCCAAACTGTTCCCACGTAAGTCAACGTAACTCCTCTCACCCCCATCCCAGACCTGTTTTCCCACCATCTAATTTTTATGGCTAACCGCCCTCCTTCATTAGTCTCTATCTTCCTTCTAGGCCCTCTCCCCCCAAAGTTAACTACCAACAAGCCTGTCCCTGTTCCAACTCTTACTATTCCGGTGTCAAAAACGATATCCATACATATATTCTAGGTCTCCTGTCCAGCCATTTCTTGCTGACTCATCATATGTCAGTAACTCTGGATTCACTGTCACTTATTCCTTAAATAACAAAAGTATACAGCTTACATATCCACCTCCAATTTTCTTCTTAAATACCATCGACAACAGCCCTGTTGCTGGAAAAACATTTAATATTACATTACTAACCTATACAAACAAGCTTACTCTACTACCTCATGCAGAGAAGATCTCTGCTAAGTAAAGTTAAGACTTTATGAAATGTTTGTTCTTCCCGTTCTCGAGTACTGATGTCCTTTCTTTGCTTTGATGAACGCCCGTGACCGTAATAATATATAAAATGTTCGAGAGTTTCTATTCGAAAAGTCTTCTCTCAAGCGGCATCCGACATTTCTTATACTGAGAGATGTCAGCT